>OX638300.1:29756494-30151809 GCA_951812265.1 Taphrorychus bicolor | reverse complement strand
AACCGAAACCTGCAACTGGTGGTGAAACGAACTTTTCATCACCAGTTACGAAAGATTTTACTTTTCGTAACTAGTCACAATCGGGTCAAAAATCATTAAAAATGACGCATGTAAAAATTCAGATCAGGATTGGGGTAAAAATTGGTTAAAAAGACTTAAAGCGTCTAAAAATGCAAATTTTGATATTTTTGGATAAACTCATTGTTAGGACAAAATAATGCAAAATTGATTCAAATATTCTGAGATAGGTAAGATTGGATTGTACTTTATTTGAAATTTGGCTCACGTTGCAAAGTTGGAATTTTTCAAGAAATTCATGTTAGGATTAATGCCAAAATTGATTAAAAATTACTAATGGCGTATAAAAATATCAATTTGTAGTGTTTGGAGACACTCATTTTAGTGATATTGCCAAAATCGGTTTAAAATGAATGAAAGCATTTATCCACGACCATACTATAATTATCACATTATTCTTGTACATTCTCAAGACTAATGCTAATCATTATTCACTTGTGAATAATGAACATTATTCACAAGTGAATACTGAGTTGTCATGGAAACAAAACATGCCTTAGGCAACTGGAAACTCAAAAAGTAAACTGCCCTAAACATGAAGTCAGTAGTTACCACTGGTTCATTCAAATAATTATCGTTCTATTAGGATGTATTGAGACAAATGTAGGTTACAGTATCCCTTTTTCAATAAAAAATGTACTTTTTACTGAAAAATACTTAAAATAGGCCATAAAATGAAGTAATTTACCGTCCACCCTCGTTGCATTGAAATGAGCATGAGTGGGCAACCAGACCGTCATCTATCTGACGCATCAAACGTTGCGCCGTCGATTACCGAATCCAGTCGCGATTTTGAAATTGTGAATTATCTTGTGGCACCTATAACCTACTAGATTTGAAAAAACCCGGAATCTTCGTCGTGGATAAGGTATAGGATTCAACTCGCATTTAATGAGCGTTATTCTCTCGGGCAACTCGCTCCGCTCGTGGGCTGAAACGTTACCTTCGAGAACAAGAATAATGACTCTTATTAAATGCTTGTTGTATAACATATACTATTAAAAATGCAAATTAAGTTTTTGATAAAATACAGGATATAATAATAAGGGCCAAGAACAGTTACAAAAAATTCTTAAAGCGTTTAAACATGGAAATAAAAAAAAATTAATATTTTAAGTTAAAATTAGGAGCAATACATGCTAAACATGATTCAAAGCTCTTTAAGGTAAAAATCCATTAAAAATGACTCTGAGCATCTAAAAAGCATATTTGAAGCATATAGCATATTTGAAGCATATAGCAACAGTGTGCCACAACCGAAACCTGCAACTGGTGGTGAAACGAACTTTTCATCACCAGTTACGAAAGATTTTACTTTTCGTAACTAGTTACGAAAAGTAGGACGTTACGTCACTGTCATCAGTATTGAAAAGTGCCACTTTATATGTCAAAATTAGAAAAAATTAATTTTGATACAACAATTTTGAAACAAGAACAAGACTAGCTTTGCAATTATTAAATATAACTTTCTCTAAAATTATCAAATTTTGTATTTTTAGACACTGTATTGTGACAATGTTTTAGCCCTAACTCTGTCCTCAATTTCTACACATTTGTATTTTCAGTTGTTCGTGATTTTTTTTATTTTGGTCCTAATCTTGACCTGGTCAAGGATTTTGGCCTTAATTCTGACCTGAATTTTTCCACAAACACCAAATTAGCGTTTCTAAACACTACCAGTCATGTTTAACCGATTTTGGCTGTATATATTTTTTTAAATTCCTAATTTGCATTTTTAGACCATTTTGATCCTAATTCTGGCCTAGATTTTTCAGAAAGGAAACAAGATACAACCATTTCTCGCCACTGTTTGTCTTGTCTTGAAAATTCTTTATTTTGATTGTAAGATAAGACAAAAGTCAGTTCTAAATTGTCTTGCGGCAACACTAAACAAGCCCAAGTGTGCGATTTTTTTTTACCTTAATTAACAATCTAAAAATTTTTATGAAGATCACATAATCAGGTACCGGCTCATTATTGGATAACGAGATTAAAGAGTACTAATTGAGTTTACTAAGAGAAATTTTTCAAAGAGTTGAGAATATCATTGAGTACAATAAGCCCTTTGAACTTTGCAAACTTCGAATCAAGATTCTGAAGCTGGAAGAACTTGCGTCAGCGATTTTCCAAACAAAAAAAAATGTCGTCAAACTTGTTTACTAAGTATCAACTAATAAAAATAATAAATACGGTCTCAAGTCAAACCATGAATCCCTAACAATAGGTACCAAAGTTTTTTTTTTAGTTTCAATCTGCGGTGTTTATTTGAAAACGTCATCTAGTTGGCTGTGAAAAATCAAAAGAAAAAGATGAAGCAACAAAAGTCTATTTATTTTGATCATGTTCCTTTTTTTCTCAAAAAAATCCTTCTAGATTGACATTCCTAATGAACGTATATTAAATTGCGATTAATTTTTTTGTTTTTTTTAGCATTTGACCTGAACTTTGATCCTGAACTCCCTGAAACGATCCAGGAACGGTCCCCACACACAAATTGCGCCAACTTTTACAATTACGAGGGAAACTTTTGTAGTTAGCGTTAAGCTAAAGTGGTTTAACCTTGCGAGAACAAGCTCATTTACTTACCTTTACAACAAAAATTTTTTTTGAGAGGTATCATTTTATCTAAGTGCACCTGCATCTGTTCGTTCGTTCTCGTTTCCCCATATAATACCCAGTGGCTTTACGTCAGCTCCCTCTAATTTATAGATCATTACCCGAAACGAAATGCATTAGATCGGGGATCAGTCTGTCTCTACTCTTTAGTGACCCCCGACAAACAATTTCCCTTAAAAAGGGTGCTTTTCTATTTTCCGACTGATAACTTTGAGCGTATTCCGTAATTCTCGCGAGACCTCTCGGCCTCCTGCCTCGGCTCGGATGGCAATAACTTTTAAAATAGTTTTCGTGTATGCATCTTCTGATTTCCATCAACGACGAAATCCATTGATCTTTTCCATTAACGTTCCATTTTCACATTTGATTCCCCCGACTTAGCTCGTCTTTATTTTATACTTCTGCGAGCAGATTTTTGACACTACGTTTCCAGACACCCTGTACTAATTCTTGACTTTACGTTTCCAGTCAGCCCAAAATGAAATAAATTGAAAGCTATTTTTGTTTCAATTAAGACTTTTTCCATTTGGACCAAAACATTTACATTTAACTTTGGACCGTAATTAATCTTTTAGGCTTTTTTATGAGGAAGTCTAATGCTTTAGAATATCGGTCTTTCAAGGGTGGAATGTTAATTAAAACCAATACGCTAATAAGAAGTCTAAATTTAGATATATTGCTTTAAATATCACGAGGAACTAAACGAGAGGCATTATTACATATTTATCAAAAGCAAAATTGAGAAGGTAAAAAAATTAATAATACTCTCTTTTATAGAGGAAAAATATTCTAGGTATTTACTTCCCGTTAGGGGCCGGTTGTATTATTACGTTTTAATAAAAACGACTTAATTAAAATTTATAAAACGAAACTGAAACAAAATCGAAATGACTAAGCGCAAAGGATGAGATAAAATTCCTGGCTCCTCGAAGAGGAAAACTGGAAGTATTAGAAAAATATGTTTTATGGCTTTTTGGGTCTCACAATCCTTTAGCTAGGCAAGAAGAGTAAATAGCGGGGACATAAACCCTTATCCAATCTCATCTTTCAACTTTTGATTACTTTGGTAAATAGTCTGGAAATAATCGGTTGACTTTTATCTTTTCTTTCAGACAAATGACTGGGAAAAGAAATGAAATTCCTGAATAGTAATTGAACTGAATCATTCGATTTTCACTGATGGTATGGCCCATAAACACAAACTGATTTATTAAAAGTTAGTAGTTAGATTTACGCAACTAAATCGAGGATATTAGCAAAATTCCATCCACGTCCCCCGTGTAAAAGGTAAACATTAGAGAAACTAAGAAAGTTGAAAGTTAAACCAATTCCGCATTCGACTCACGCCCAACTTTCAGCCCGATTTCCTGATGGCGGCGCCGAATGAAAACAGGTGAAACTGGTTTCACTATTTTCAATTTGGCCGAAAAAGTTTGTTTTGCATCGGGAAAGGAAAGTTTTCGAGACTTTACGATGTGTATTACCATAAAAGCATATATATAGTGCCGTTAGTTTTTCTAACATGTTTATACTTATATAAAAACATGTTAGTACCAAAGTACCGAAATTAAGGGTGAGATATGGGCAATTGCAGATTGCAGTTAGAAATTTAATCCGAATCAACTTGACAACTTTACTTAGTCAAAAAAGGCAATAAATTGATCCCGATTAACCTTTTAGTATATCCCTGATCATGTATAATCCAGGTTATCTCTCCCTAAAAAACGACATGCTTTTACATGTTTCCTCTTTATAAAAAAACGGCTATCAGACATCAGAATTCTGTATATTTGCTTTTTTTGTAAAACAAACGTAACAGGAGCTAAGAGCCACCCATAAGTCAAAAGAGGGTAAAGTAATCATTATTAGCTTTTTCCTCGGTTAAGCATTAAGTCAAATTTTTCAATTTATGAACTTTACAGCTCTTCTAATAAACTACTTTGAAAAACAACCACATAAACTTTTTAACTTTCTCTGACATTTTTAAAGGTTCCTTCGCTCAGAGAGTTCTAAAGACCTACATTCGGAGAAGTTTGAAGAAAACTAATAATTCTTGGAATTTTTTGAAGAGAAACTCAATGCTGAACTAAAAATATTGTTCTTCTGACATTCAGTTTTTGAAATGTAAACGTTTCTTTACAATTTTTGAATAGAAACTTTTTTAGTAAACTAATTAGTTTCTGCTCATTTTATTTTTTTGCCTATTTGACTTTCTGTTTTGAGCCCTAAAAAAGGCTGCTCTGAGGACCACAGATGTATAAAATCCTTTTTTGTAATGGATTTTTTGCAATTTCTTGAAGAGGCAGCTCTTTCCTGTATATAATAATAAGTAAATTTTTCTTACTCATTTAATAATATAAAACTTGCATATGATTTTGGTAAATCATTTACTTTTTGAGACAACACAGAACCTATTGCAAAGTGACTGGTGTTCACTGTTAAACAGAATGTTTTACTAAAATCTGTGTATTTTAATCCCAGTTCTGAACACAAGATTTTCTTCAGTACTTCGAAAACGTTTTGAAAACTTGTCCAATTGAATGGGATGGCATGTCTTTTTCTAGTATCTTTGTGAAACATTTTTACAAGGATTTTCAATTTTTACTTACGGTGAGCATGAAACTCACCGTAAGTAAAGTATAAACGTGTAAGCTATGAAGTGTTTTGTGGAATTAATATCATCTATAGGTGAAATTTACAGAAGTTGCTACGTATGGTTTTTACATACCTATATGTGGATGTGGAGATTTAGGCCTGGGTTACCCAAATTCTTAGTTATAATTGAAATTGTAAACTTTATTTTTTTCTCTAACAACCCACAGCCACAATAGGGACAGGTTGCAGAGATGGACAATGTATAGTTCGTACATTATAACTTTACTTGCGCAGGCGGCCATGTTATTTTTCCGTTATATTGGTACCCCTGAATTGTTAGTTCTAGGTTCTAGTTTTCCACCCTGTTTCTTTAAGCCGAGTCCATACCCAGGTCTATAATGAGGCACAAATTCAAAATCTTTCAATAAAATTTAATTTTGTCAAAATTTAACCAATCGTCTTCAAGAGATGTTTACCTATGAGATTAGCTTAAGGTCAGTGTCAAATTGGCCATCAGCAATCACTTTTTAAAAATTGGACCTTGTCTAATTTTTTGCTGCTTTCAAGTCTGTGTATCTCCCTGTAAATCTTACTAATTTGAAGAAATACCATAGAATATATCTTCTGTTTGGCTATCCAGAAGGAAGACTTAAACAAGATCATTCCAGAATTACGTACTATCAAGTGTAATAATCATACTGAGCAAATCCTTGTGTCGCCTGAGAAGTAACTAGTGTCCAACCAGCAATAAATTCAGCTTCTAATAAACTAAGTCCACGATGGAACTGATTTCTACACGAGGTAGCTGCAATTTTTGAGAGAATTTGAGTTTCACTGTTTCAGTAAATAATTGACTTCGCATAGGCTTAGAGACAACTTAATCCTGCCTCAACTTCCAATTATTAATATATTGAAAGACATTAGAGCAGTCAACGGGAATAACATGATAATAATATGAGAAAACAAAGAGAGTAAATGTTTAATGGAAATTACAATAAGATTACAGTGTGACTATCCTTTAGTAAAATTATAAGATATATATTAATGGTTTGGGCTACTCTTCATTGTACTTGTGAAATAGTTTCATCACTAAACACTTATAATATTAATTTTCTTTAAAATGTATAATATTTATTAAAAATTGTTAGTCAGAGGGTTTTATTAGCTTTAATTGTCCTGGCAAATGTGGTACAAAAAGTTATAACCTCTAAAGTCATAAATGTAACCTAAAATATATAACAATACCTGTCGTAATATACAGGGGGTAAACTGTCAGATTTCCATGACCTACTGCACCACAAGTAAAGTTATAATGTACAAACTATAAAGCGTTCCATAAAGTTTTTCCAAAGGCTCTTATTTGAATGACCCCTATATAATTTTTGAACTGTGTCAATGTTAATGGTTATGTTATAAAAACCATAAAGGAAAGATTCCGCCAAAAACGCGACATACTAGTTATCTATAAACTGATTTGCCAAAAATGTGATTGACAACATTTTAACCAGTAAATTAAAAGCAGTTGAAGGTAAATGCTAATAACAACTTTCCTACAAGTTGTTATGATGGTTTAATGTAATTTTACTTTAATATCTGCCATCAGTTTGACTTTGATTAATTTCCTCGACGTTGCTCGCATTATATTAAAAAAAGTTTTTATCAGCATATAAATTTTCTCAAAATCACTCAGTAGAACTCAAAGAACGGTTTTAATTTCTCTGCCGACCTACCCCTTGGAAAGAAGCCCAGTGTTCTGAGGCAGAGCGTTGTACCTACCACTCCGAAGTACAGATAAACACTGTTCCTGGTCAAATTTTGAGGGTGGTATGAATGCATTTTATGTGCATCTTGTTTCATAGCATTAGTACGTCCCTCCCTTTTTTGTAGATTTCTACAGAGAAGAAATGTTAACGTTTTGTAACAAAGATATATAAGATATAAATATAAATAAGAGCCATTTACGTTAGACCTTTTAGTGGTTCAGTGTTAACAAACCTTCTGTTAATATATATTATGTTGCACAGGGTGAGCAAAACTCGATATTCCAGCTCTAGTATAAGAAAATTTCTTGTCCTAAAAATTACTTCTGCCAAGTATTTGACCTGCCTGAAAAACGTAGTAGCTGCTCTAGTACATGGATTTATTATTTTCACTTACAACTATTATTTTGCTAAGTTCTGGCAACAACATTTTTTGTAATGGCAGCATTTTATAACCCTTAAGTATAACCAATAAAACTGACACAGTTCAAATATTGTACGGGGCAAACTGTCAAATTTCCATGACCTACTTTTCTGAAAAATATAATGAAAAGCTTTATATACATTCACTCACATAGAATATAAAAAACCATAGTAGATGAATATCCATACCAACCCATGTTTAGGTGGATGTGTTGCTCTGAATAAAAGGCAGTTTATGATTACAACTCTGATTAGGAAAGTGGAGAAACCTAGCATTACTTGATGGTCTTTGAAATGATCCATTTAATTCAACTTTTTATTTTTTTTTGGCCTTAATCTTTTAGTATTATGTTTAGTTACAAAATGAATAAGTATCTACTACTGTACCTAAACAGCTATTTTTTTAAGTCCCAATGTTGGGCTGATGGTAAATTAAAATTTAGTGGAAACATTTTATTGCTGCATTGTATTGGATTTAATGAGAACAACAAATTTGCTTCTGCAGAAGTCAATGATGTTGCTGTTTTGATAGGATAGGGAACAAGAGAGATTTGAGGGTCATGATATTAATTAATCTTATAAAAATTAGACTTTGCTAACAAAAACTGGGACTTTTCAGGTGCGGTCCAGCTTGGCTTCATAAGCTCCTATGTAACAGGGAAACAAGAAGTAAGTATATTTTGAAACTTTACCTTTTAAAATCTTGGTTAATTTTGTTATAAATAAATGTTATTTGTGCCATCCAACCATGACTGGACTTCGTCAGTTTCCTATTTCAACGTATTCCTTTCATAAAATAATACTTGACATATTTAAAGGTATTTTTATTAGAAAACAATAAAGTTATTAAAAAATCAAAAATACAAATTAAATCTTAATCAGCTGTTCAGCTGATAATGATATGACAACCGACAGTTTGTCAATTTTTACAGCACCTTTCTTTTACGATCATCTCTATCCTTTGTTAACTCACCAGGAATATTAGTTGGGAATACTCTCTCCTCACTCTGACACCGTTCCGCTAGCCGCCTCAGTGGAGCGCTACGGGAGCGTCTAGCTCCTGTTAGCGATCCTGATTACAGTCTGAACAAGAACGAAGAATATTTGTTGGAGTAAAATTTCGCTACCAGTGCTACCTATCAAAGCGCTAGTCTACGTTGAACGAGTTAACTGTCAACTTTCTAACCTCAAAATTTGACAGAATTAGCAGCAGAAATTAAATAATTTTTAGTTCTAATCTAATGTTTTTCAAGTTTTTTAACAAAAAAGTCACATAAATTATGAACGCAATTGATAAATTCACTTTGTACGTGTACGATGGAGACTACGGCCTTCCGTCCCTGAACGTAGAGTGCGCTAAAATCCTGCTCTATACGGCAATAGCCAAAGTTCCTGTGCAAATCAAAACTCTAGACAACCTAAAGTTGTGTATGTTTTATAGTGGCCCCTATTTCGTGCACAAGAATGTCGCCTTTAAGACGTTTCACGAGACAGTGTTGTATCTGAACACGTTAAAGTTTAATTTGGATGTGAATTTGACTTCCAAACAACGAAGTGAATCTCTCGCTTTGACCAACTTAGTGCAATCAAAACTGAGAATAGCCCTTGAGTACGCGTTCTGGGTTGACCAGCAAAACTTTGAAGACTTTACTCGGATGTGGTATGCTAGAGCTTTACCATTCCCCTTCAATAACATTCATGTAAAGCGATTCAAGGAAAATGCCTTAGATTTAATTGAAAGCCACTACCCGAGTGATTTTTCCATGGAAGCTGTGAAGGATAATCTTACAACATTGGCCACTGAATGTTTGTCATCTTTGTCTGCGCGCTTAGGCACATTAAACTACTTTTACGGTGATAGTCCTACCTCATTAGATGTCATTGTTTATAGTTACCTTGCACCACTCATAAAAGTTCCTTTTCCTTCAAATAACTTGAGCAATTTGGTGACCTTGTGGCCCAACTTAGTGAGCTTTGTCAAGCGGATAGATGCTAGGTACTTACCGGAGCTGCCCAAGGACTCTAAATATATCAAAAGTGAGAACAAAACAAAAACCAGTGATGATGATATTTCATATGTTGCCATCTCTATAATGACTATCAGTGCAGTTACTTTGGTGTTTGGATTTGCTATTAGCAAGGGATTTATATCATCAAAGATGTTTTAGTGTGTGGAGGAGTAGGTAAACTATTGTCAATTCCTTTAGGCATTTATTAAGGAATGCATTTTTATTAAATTCTGATTTAATATACAGAATTAACAAAAGTTGGTGTTTTGTTATTTTAAAATATGCGGGTAGTTTTTTGATAGATTTGTCTGACACTTATGTTAGCCTGGAAAGTAGCCTTGTTTCTTATACCTATGAGCTCTTATAGGCAGAGATAAAAGCATTTTGGGGTAAACATTTCATTATTAGGTTTTAGAAAAATATTTAGGTTTATATGTAACGTTTAGATTGTAAAAATAATTTCTGGGTTATTCCAATGCTGTTACATTCTGAATGATTTTTTTAAAGTATTTAGAGGGGTGGTAATATGTGTAGCCACTGACCAGTTTTGTTTGTTTCTAAGCCTATTCCATATGCCTCTTGTGTAGCTATTTTCAAAATTGGTAATATCAATGTTTCCTGCCATAGATCCACTTGTTGCAACAACACTTCAGAGTATATAGGATGACCCAAAATCAGATTTTAAACATAGCATAATTTTAATAGCATATTCAACAACAAAAAAATAAGGCAACAAGTTCATATAAACATGAGTGGGCAAACACTTGTCTCCAAGATATAGTGTGTTAAAATTTCAATTTTTTTCTTTTATGACTCTTAGCATTTTTGATATTAATAAATTTTTGATAATTAAATCAAAGTTGGAATATGACGTAAGTATTACAGGGTCTTATTTTTTCAAGGGTTGCATAGACCATGTATAATCAAAACTTTACTAAAAAGAGGGACAAAATTTTCCTTGGATGAAACAAGAAAAAAAAAAGTGGGACATATCCCACCGTTTTTATTGAGGCATTAAAGGTGTAACAAGCAAACCAGATAGCGGGAATTTAATGTGCGAAAAACCAGGATTTAGGTTTAGCAGGATAAAAGTTTTCCGCATGGTGTTTTCCATTGACCCAATTTCCCGACGAGGAAATCCACTATTAACTATTTCGTCGGGCGTTAATGCGGACACCCGCAAACATTATTACGGTACTCCACAAAGCGAAATCCTAACGGTGGCTTATTAATAATGGACGAGTAGGTATCCTGTCTAATCCCTCTAACTTTTATTCTTGTATGATTTTTTTTTCCTGCTATGCAGATGCAATGCAGCTAAAATGCGCCCTAAAGCTAAAGTGGCCTGGCAGTTTTTATTACCTGTCGTGCTTATACAAGAAACAATTATTGCCCCTCCTGTTAAATAAACTTTGGCCATAAATATCAATCTTTCCCCGGCTTGTTGGTCATTATCTCCAGGACGCTTGAAAAAGTTGGAGCAACGGAAATGCACTTGGGCTCAGTCTATAAATTCTCGTCCTGCAACTGAGAGTTTTAAACTTCTCAGCTATTTGGCTACTTTGTATCGCATTGTTCATGAGCTTTTTCCCTTAATCGACTAATTTGTTCAACCGCGACTTCATTATGTAAATAATAATTAACAACGGAATTACATTTCTGATTATTACCTTTGTGTAAGTATGGCTTCATTAATATTAAATCAGTGCTGAAAGCACAGCCGAAATGAACAGTTTTGTTAGCGATAATGGGGCGCAAAACTCAATTACACGAAATGTTCCATCCACTTGTAATTGATCCTATAATAAATTAAAATTTCAAATCTCGGTTTTCGTATTCATATACTGCAAGCTCTTTGCCATGAAATTTGAATTTTATTACTCTGAACTCTAAGTTGGACATCTAGGGACTTTAGTGTGTGCTGTTTTGCACTATATATACGTATGTATAAAGTGGTAATTAAGAATTAAATACGGATGCATACACCCACTTCAGTTCTACAGCTTATATACTATGGGTATTTGTTAATAAGTCACAAAAAAAGTGGATGATGTCGTGCTATGTGATATGATAAATAGTAGATTCAATTACCTTCGCCCTGACAGCGAAATTGTAGATTTTTAGGTCCCTTGAGGGCGTCTAGACGAAAAGGGAATCAACGTTACTATGATGACGCTCTCGTTATGTATAGGGATAATTGGATTGTAATAATTTATAAAGCGGTCATCTATATGAAGTTGCGGACGGGTCACACCAGCTTTATTGTTTAATTAATTTTAGAGCGTATTAATTTAGCCCTTTGAAAGTTTGTTTCCATAAATTGCCATACGACAGTGTAGTAGAAAACTTTTGCATTTACATATCGTTATAAATAGGTATATATCTCATTAGATAAATTAATAAGTATATTTATGTGGAGTGGAGTTCTTGTTTAATGGAGGTAACAAAAAGGTATATTGACAAAGAAGAAAACTGTACTATTTTGATTATTTAAACGAAATTCGGTTTTCAGTTTGATCGAAAATTCCATTAATGGAAAAGTCTCTTTATGCTCTTCTACTTCAAGATCTGGTAATCTGCTTGTTATTTAGTATTGGTGTTGGAGATGGATTCCCAGCCATTATATGATGTTTTTTTTCTGCACCATCTTATTATATCTTTTATCTCCCAATTACATAGTTGTACAATCGGCTATTTTGCAACTACAAAAAAAAATGAATAAAATCGTCTGGGACTTTGAAAATAGTAGACGATGTTGATTAACACTTTCTTTACAGATTGTCCCATAGACAAAGCTGTGAGAAGTTTCTGTTTCTTTCCCTATTATCTACTTGTTTTTCCATATTAACAGGTATGAGTTGGTTTGGCCAAACTATCTACCTTCACTCTCTTGACGTGGCAACCCCTCTGTTAATCTGAAAAAATGCCCACGATAGGGGTTTGCCATCACATTGGCAGTATATTAAAATTGACCAAAAAAGAAAATTGAATAGCAAACTGACTAACGTCAATCACGATGGTTTGCCATCGGCATTGAGCGTTAAAAGATACAAAAGGCGGCGGTCCAGTTTACAAATATGCAAACTGAACCGAATGCACATTCAAAAGCGAATGGCCGTTGCCTCCATTTTTGTTGAACATCATTTCCGCATGAAATGCAAAGAGCGAGCGTGGCTCGGCTTATCACATTCGCGGGAGGCGGCGATATGTGGCGCATTGTATGTATCCAAATGGAAAGCTTAATTTAATATTATCGGGTCCATATTTCTTTTCGCCGTTTCCAAATTGAAACGAGTTTATTTCGTTTCGTTTATTTATTGGTTCGTTTCGGCGGGACCGTAGAGGAAAAATGATTCTTTTGTAGTAAGTGAACGTTTATTTTGCGACCCCAACGGCACTATAAGCGACGAAGAGGAAGAGAGAAGTTTTCCGTCTGCCCACCTCTAGTTAAAGCTTTCTTCAAGAGGGAAATTTTCCATTTGCCCCCTCTAGTTATGTTCTCTCTAAGAGAGAAATTTTATATCTGACCACTGCTGGTTAAAGTTCTTTCCATGAGAGAAATTTTCCATCTGCTTACCTCTAGTTAAAGGTTTCTCCGAGAGAGAACTTATTCATCTGCCCACCTCTAGTTAAAGCTCTCTCCAAGACAAACATTTTCCATCTGCCCACCTCTAGTTAAAATTCTTTCCAAGAAAGAAATTTTTCATCTGTTTACGCCTAGTTAGAGTCCTCTCCAAGAGAGACATTTTTCATCTGCCCACCTCTAGTTAAGTTCTCTCTAAGAGATATTTTATATCTGCCCATCTCTAGTTAAAGTTTTCTCCAAAAAAATTGTTTTCTCTCTGTGCACCGCTAGTTAAAGTTCTCTCCGTGAGAGAAATTTTGTATGTGCGAGAAACGGAAAGTTTCTCTCTAAGAGAGAAATTTTCTACCTGACCACCTCAAGTTAAGTTCTCTCGATAAGAGAAAGTTTCCTCTAGTTTTCTAGTTAAAGCTCTCTTCAAGAAAAAAAAAATTCACCTCTAGTTAAAATTCTTTCCAAGAGAGAAACTTTTCATCTGTTTACCTCTAGTCAGAATTCTCTCCAAGAGAGAAATTTTCCATCTGCCCACCTCTTGTTACGTTCTCTCTAAGAGAGAAATTTTATATCTACCCATCTCTAGTTAAAGTTTTCCCAAAACAAAATATTTTCTATCTGTCCACCACTAGTTAAAGTTCTCTCCATGAGAGAAATTTTTTATGTGCGAGAAACGGAAAGTTTCTCTCTAAGTGAGAAATTTTCTATCTGACCACCTCAAGTTAAGTTCTCTCCATAAGAGAAACTTTCCATATGCTTATCTCTAGTTAAAGCTCTCTTCAAGAGAGAAATTATTCATTTACCCACCTCTAGTTAAAGCTCTCTCCAAGAGGAAAATTTTCCATCTTTCCACCTTCAGTTAAAGTTCTCCTACTTTAATTAACCTCTTACTTAGTTTAACTAGAGGTGGGAGATGTAAAATTTCTCTCCTGGAGAGAAACTTTCCATTTCTCGCACATAAACATTTTCTCTCTTGAGGAGAACTTTAACTGAAGGTGGGCAGATGGAAAATTTCCCTCTAGGAGAGAAACTTTTCGTTTCTCGCACATAAAAAGTTTCTCTAATGGAGAGAACTTTAACTAGCGGTGGACAGATAGAAAATATTTTTTTTTGAGAAAACTTTAACTAGATATGGGTAGATATAAAACATCTATTAGATAGAATTTAACTAGAGATGGCCAGATGGAAAGTTTCTCTCAAGGAGAGAACTTAACTAGAGGTGGGCAAATGGAAAATTTCTCTCATTCCGGTTATGTTCTTAATTCTGAAAAAATGCCCGTTATGCCCAACCCTAAAAAAATGCACGCTACCTAGAGGTGGGTAGGCGGAAAAGCTCTCTTAAAGAGAACATAACTAAAGGTGGGCCTATTAAAAATGTATCTCATGGAGATAACTTTTACTAGAGGTGAGCTGGTGAGCAGATGGATAATTTCTTTCTTGAAAAGAAGTTTAACCAGAGGGGGGCAGATGGAAAGTTTTTTTCTTGGAGATAACTTTCCATTACTCGCATATGAAAATTTTCTCTCTTGAAGAGAACTTTAGCTGAAGGTGGGCAGATAGAAAATTTCCCATAAGAGAAACTTTTCATACGCTTACCTCTACTTAAAGCTCTGTTCAAGAGAGAAATTATTCATTTGGCTACCTCTAGTTAAAGCTTTCTCCAAGAGGGAAGTTTTCCATCTGTCCACCTTCAGTTAAAGTTCTCCTACTTTAGTTAACCTCTTACTTAGTTTAACTAGAGGTGGGCAGATGGAAAATTTCTCTCTTAGAGAGAAACTTTCCATTTCTCGCGCATAAACATTTTATCTCTTGAGGAGAACTTTAACTGAAGGTGGGCAGATAGAAAATTTTTCTCTTGAGGAGAAACTTTTCGTTTCTCGCACATAAAAAGTTTCTCTAATGGAGAGAATTTTAACTAGCGGTGGACAGATAGAAAAAAAATTTGTTTGGAGAGAATTTAACTAGAGATGGCCAGATGGAAAGGTTCTCTCAAGGAGAGAACTTAACTAGAGGTGGGCAAATGGAAAATTTCTCTCATTCCGGTTATGTTTTTAATTCTGAAAAATGTCCGTTATGCCCAACACTAAAAAAATGCACGCTACCTAGAGGTGGGTAGATGGAAAAGCTTTCTTAAAGAGAACATAACTAAAGGTGGGCCTATTAAAAATGTATCTCATTTAGAGAACTTTTACTAGAGGTGAGCTGGTGAGCAGATGGATAATTTCTTTCTTGGAAAGAAGTTTAACCGGAGGGGGGCAGATGGAAAGTTGTTTTCTTGTAGATAACTTTCCATTACTCGCATATGAAAATTTTAGAGAACTTTAGCTGAAGGTGGGCAGTTAGAAAATTTTCCATAAGAGAAACTTTTCATATGCTTACCTCTAGTTAAAGCTCTCTTCAAGAGAGAAATTATTCATCTGGCTATCCCTAGTTAAAGCTCTCACCTTCAGTTAAATTTCTCCTCAAGAGAGAAAATTTTCGTGTGCGAGAAATGGAAAGTTTCCCTCCAAGAGAGAAATTTTCCATCTGCCCACCTCTAGTTAAGTTCTCTTTAAGAGATATTGTATATCCAGGAGAAAGATAGCGGGAGAAGGACTCAAAATAAAACTTCTACGCTTCCGCAGAAATTGCCGACGTTTCGACGTTTATTTTACGTTTTTTTTAAGGCTATTTCATTTAACTTGTAGAAGTTTATCGTCAGATAGTGACGATGTTTATTGTCCATCAGATCAACCACGGGGAGTGACGTACATTGAAACAAAAACAAAAACGGACAAAGTGTGGGCAAACATAAGGAAACCCTGCTTAGCAGTGTGTAGGTACCCAATGCCTTGTACCCGTGGTTGTTCTGATGGACAATAAACATCGTTACTATCTGACGATAAACTTCTACAATTTACATGGAATAGCCTTGAAAAACACGTAAAATAAACGTCGGCAATTTCTGCGGAAGCGTAGAAGTTTTATTTTGGGTCCTTCTCCCGCTACCTTTCTCCTGGAAATAAAAATCTTGATGACGCTACACCTAAACTACAATATTTTATATCTACCCATCTCTAGTTAAAGTTTTCTCCAAGAAAGAAATTTTCTATATGTCCACCGCAGGTTAAAGTTCTCTCCATGAGAGAAATTTTCTATGTGCGAGAAACGTAAAATTTCTCTCTGAGAGAGAAATTTTTCATCTGACCACCTCAAGTTAAGTTCTCTCCATGAGAGAAATTTTCCATCTGCTTATCTCTAGTTAAAGATCTTTTCAAGAGGGAAATCATTCATCTGCCCACCTCTAATTTTTTTTCTTTTTAATTTCTCCAAGAGGAAAATTTTCTATCTGCCCATCTTCAGCTAAAGTTCTCTTCTCTAAAATTTTCATATGCGAAAGTTGCTCTCCAAGAGAAAAATTTACCATCTGCCCACCTCTAGTTAAACTTATTTCCAAGAAAGAAATTATTCATCTGCTCACCTCTAATAAAAGTTTCTCCATGAGATTTTTAATATGCTCATCTTTAGTTAATTTCTCTTTAAGAGAGAAATTTTCCACCTGCCCCCCTCTAGTTAGCGTGCATTTTTTTAGGGTGGGGCTTAGCGGGCATTTTTAAGAATTAATAACATAACCGGAATTAGAGAAATTTTCCATCTGCTCCCCTCTAGTTAAAGGTGTTCCCAAGAGAGAAATTATTCACCTCTCACCTCTAGTTAAAACTCTCTCCAAGAGGGATTTTTGCCATTTGTCCACATTCAGTTAAAGTTCTCTTCAAGAGAGAACATTTTCATATGCGAGTAATGGAACGTTGCTCTCCAAGAGAAAAATTTTCCATCGGCCCACCTCTAGTTAAACTTTTTTCCAAGAAAGAAATTTTCCATCTGTTCACCTCTAGTTAAAGGTGTCCCCAAGAGAGAAATTATTCATCTCCCACCTCTAGTTAAAACTCTCTCCAACAGGGATTTTTTCCATTTGTTCACATTCAGTTAAAGTTGCTCTCCAAGAGAAAAATTTTCCATCAGCCCACCTCTAGTTAAAGAAATTTTCTATCTGATCACCTCAAGTTATGTTCTCTAAATAAGAGAAACTTTCCATATGCTTACCTCTAGTTGAAGCTCTCTTCAAGAGAGAAATTATTCATCTGCCCACCTTCAGTTAAAGTTCTCCTCAAGAGAGAACATTTTCATGTGCGAGAAATACAAAGTTTCACTCCAAACAGAAATTTTCCATCTGCTCACCTCTAGTAAAAGTTCTCTTTAAGAAAGAAATTTTCCATTTGCCCACCTCTAGTTAGCGTGCATTTTTTTAGGGTTGGGCATTTTTCAGAAATAAGAACTTAACCGGATTGTTTCTGGAAACTTTCTTTTTTGAAACTAGACAGACAGTGTAATAAGATAGTTTTCTCGCAAATAACTGAATTGAAAATAAAATAATAATTAAAAAAAGACATAATTAACAAACGAGGGCCATAAAGTTTCTCTTACTTTGTGCTCGTTGTCCATCTATTACTCTTAATGAACGTCCACAGGGCTTCTATATATTATTACATTATATTCCTAAATCGTCTTTATTATGTCCGCATTTTCTACTCGAGAATGCAATTTGCCGTAATGCCGCTCGCTTTTCAGCTTTTAGAGACCCCGAGTGTCTTTACTTCACATAAAATTTAATAAATGGCTTTATTGGAGTGATTGAGAATTTTTTCGTTTTCCGTGTATGTGGGCTGAAAGGTAAGATTACCTCTAACTAAAGAATTATCGTCTTTTTCTTGCCGTGATCCAGTTCCAAGTTAATGCAAAACTCTTTTTATTCGAGTTCGTTAAAAATGCCAGTTCCCCGTTTCCGCTGCATAGTTTCGAGGTTTTGTTTATAGGGCCATTGTGCTTCAACCCACTAGTATTTATGTGTCAACTTAAGGCCAATTTACCTATTTTATGTTGGGAGCCATTGTTCTGAGAAACGCAATTTTCTGTAAACAATGTAAACATAGTGGAGCTTATTACGCGAATTTCCAGTCGCATTCTTAGGGAGATATGTGTTTGGTAAATATATTCATTTCTATTTTGCTGTGATTATAGCAAGGTGGCATTTATACAGATTATCAGTATAGAATGCAGTAAACGATGTCAAATATCATAAAGTTTCAATTTTATAAAGTTTCGAAATCGACCGTACCCAATTTTAGGTACTTCTTTGTTTTTTCCAGCAATAAATTTGAAAATTTCCTAAAAAGTCTGGAAACTTTCTGAATCTTTCGGAAGAATTTCTTGAGTCGTTTTTCAATTTCCCGGAAAGTTTCTAAATCGGCCGTTTCCACCGCTTCTTTTACTGCAAAATTTCTTTTGGACGTTTGTTTCATGACGTACTGTTGCCGTTAATTGCAATTTTGAATCATTGAGGTGAGATGTCACTTCTTCCTGGGTTTCGGCAAAATATTGAATGACGTAACCTGAACTAACTTTAAGTGACATATACCAACCTGACGCAACCTGAACTAATTATCCACAAATTTCTCAAATTATATTTAAACATAGATGTGTTTTAAGAAACTGTCGTTTATTAACGTCATAATTGTCAACTGATTTTCCAAGATGGTTGTCCAAATTGTCATTTTGTAATCCTAGATACAGAGCTTTGGTCAGTAATTTACCGTATGGACACAATATTTCCATTTTTTAAAAGTATTGTGGCTATATTATTCCAACCTTCCCGTGTGTTTTGTTGATTTAAAATATATTTTGCAACGCTACGTGTCACGCAGCTTCCTGTTTATTATTTTCGACTAAGCCGTTCGATTAACGGACTATCACGGTTAATGCATATTTATTTACGAGCATGTGTATGCAGAAGAGCTGATTTTAGAAACAATACGCGACCAGAAAATGGAATTTATCGTCCAGTGACCACCTCAAAACGATAAAATTATTCTGACCTGAAATCAAGTCCATCAATCTTGCTTCGCGTTTAGTTGTTTACTACTAGAGATTAGTACTAGTAGGCAACCCAGCAGAACTTGAATATTCTGTGATCTGCTGTTCCGAAAACAGCTGATTTGCGAAGTCACCAAACCTGTAATGTGCCCCAAGACCTCGTTCAGAAGTATTAGTATTAAATTTGCAACTTGTACTGAGTGATGTCACGTACGCCATTTCCCAAATTTCTTAATGTACTTACACGATAGCAGATATGTTAGTAGAAGATATGGGACATAGTCATGGTTATTTCTGACTGACATCTATTAACTATCGATCACGTTTTGAGTTTGAATTTACAAATTTCTATTCTGTTTTACGTTATTACAAAATATGCTACAGTAATTTACTGTAGCAACATTTCACCCATTAAAACTTGAAAGTCTCTGGC
This sequence comes from Taphrorychus bicolor, assembly GCA_951812265.1. Lineage (NCBI taxonomy): Eukaryota > Metazoa > Arthropoda > Insecta > Coleoptera > Curculionidae > Taphrorychus > Taphrorychus bicolor. The sequence continues at coordinate 30,132,408 of OX638300.1, read as the reverse complement.
TTTAACTTACGAGTAATCATCCAATACAACTGCATATTTTATCTTGCAGAAGCAGCTAGTAGTTCTTGTTGGCTAGCACCGTATGACGTCACACCATATCTTCGACTTCTACCTTATAGCAGGTAAGTTTTTTTCAGTTTAAACATAATGTTGATAAAAAGTGAGTGAGACAGAGAGTTAGCAGGGTTTCTCCCTCCACAATTTTTACGTCACAGAACCATGGATGCATTTTTTTACGTTCAAAATGATCTACGTTCTGGAATAATTGGTTTGGCGAAAATTCTATTAACGAATATATACGCACCGACGAATATCGCCCACCGAATCGGCGGTAGTCCGATAATGAATTTAGCAAGAACAATCGCGATTGATTTGCGTTTAATTAGGACAGATATTAATAATCAGCCGAGATGCAATTAGCTCTAAGGGCTTCCAATAACACTTCAAATTCTGAATAGCGAATATGTGGCATTGTAATGCCGCTATTGCGTTTAGGATTCCACTGGCTTTGGCATTCGAGTGTCGACGAAACCCATATTAGTTAAATGAAAATCTTAATCATCTACAATCACACTCCATCACATCCACAATCTAAATAAATATCTGGCTATTGACAGGGGGGAGGTGCCCTTTGCGACTGTAATAAATGGCGAAATTGGCAAAGAACCGCGTTGGTTAAATAACAATAAATTCAGCCGCGCGAATAATGAAAAAGAATAACTTTATGACGTATTATCATAAAACGGGAAAAACTTTTCTTGAAGCCACCGCCGGGGCTTAAGTTTTACGATCGTATTTAAGCCCCATGTGCGGAACGTGTTTAATCTGGTAATGTGCACAATGCACCATCTAAAACATAAAAAATATAAAAGGCGAAAGCTTGAACATGAACGTGCTCATAGGCGTGCGCCCTTTCCCCCCCTGTCAGGTGAGGGGTCATTAGTCATTCGAAACGTTAGACCACCCTCAGGGCAAAAAATAAATCATAACATTAAATCATTAACGGAGACATAGCGAAAGTTTTCTGTTGTTCCCGTGTAAAAGCCTGTTAATGCGTAACATTTATCATGTACAGTTGATTACGTTTGGGGTCGATTTGGGAGAATGGGCCTGCGGTTTGATAAGGCCCTACCCCCATAGGGGCATCTTTATATCCTGGCAAGACAATGAAACCGTTTTAGCATCAAAAGTCAACTCGCCTAGAAACAAAAGTGGCGTCTCGTTCTCTGGGCCGTTGGGGGGGGGGGGGGGATTAGGGGAGACCAGAGGTTGTTTAATAATTTATGAAAAGTGACTGTATACGGGGGGTGGAATGGGAACGAGAGAAATACTTGATGGAATAATAAATTAATGGGGGCTTACCTAACAACTCTGAAAAAATGGGAAAGAAATACCTAAGAATAGAGCGAAAAGTTAATATTTGAATAAGTTTTTTTCCGGTTAAAACCTGTCAACTCTAAGCTGTAACTAAACGGCCTGGGAAGTGGAAGCAGTCTATATGCTTTTTTTCACCCTTCTCTTTCTACGCGTTACGACTCCTGATAAAGTTGTTTCTTGTTGCATCCTTTTGTCTGGTAAATACTAAGAGAAATAGTTGAAAAATCAAAAAGTTTGAAAAAATGCAAAACGTCAACTTGTAGGCTGTGAAATGTCAAAATAGAAGGATAAAAGAACAAAAGTCCATTGTCATTATGTTATCCTTTTCTGTCAAAAGCCTTCTAGATGATGTTTTCTAATGAATATTGGGTACTTGAGTACGGCTTTATTATTTTAATTAGCTGATATTTACTAAACAAGTATGAGGAAATGTTTTGGCTTTATATCCGTAAATACACTGATGCAAGTTCAATGACTTTTCCAACCTATTCAGGGTGTCCCAACTCTATTTAGACGCTACATATCACCGCTCTTTCAGATAGACAGAATCTTCACTTAGCACTTGGCTAATAAGTTTACAAAACCATACTAAAACCATCTTAAGTTAATTAAGTACGAAATAGTTTGTGTCTTGAATAATCCTAAATTTTTTAAATTTTTTATATGATCTGGCAAGGCATATTTAGCCCTTCATAAAAGAGGGTTTTCTGCAATGATGTATATCTTACCGCCGATATATTATAATTTATTGCGCATATCATAGTCATGGAAATTATATCTTTTTTCAATGAAGCTATGTAGATATTGTAGCATAAGTTTATGTTCTATTTTATATGTTGTTACGATTCGCAGCGACGCCGCATCGGAGGCGGGGCAACGCGTGTGGTTGGTGGAGCTTCGCGACCTATCCGCGCTGCGTCATGGCTGACACGAGTGATTTATTGCTCTCTTTATCTAGAAGGCAGTTGTTTACAACCTTTTTTTTTTGTGAGATTATTCAAGAATTCTTATCAAGAACTTTCTAGGTTTTTCTGTAATCTTTGGATTGTGTATAAAAGGCGCATAGCGCGCGCGGTTAAGAGTAGTCTTATTTTAATCGAGCTATAAGTAAGCTAAAGTTCCGAACGATATTAGAAGGCTATAAAGTGTTAAGTAGTGAGTTATTTACTAGTCAAATTGTACCTGTGTGTATTTGTGGAGTAAATAAATAGTGTTTTCGTGTTAAATCGTTACACTGGAATTATTGAACCCCGAGTTCGCGACAATTGGTGTCAGAAGTGAAATTCCAGTGGGAATTTGAGGACTAATATTACTGAACTATAAGTGAGTGCTTCATTGCCGGACATTACGAGTTTATGCAAGTGACCAGAAGACAGCATCAAGCGATGGAGGATCAACTTGCCGCCCTGCTGTCCCTTATACAACAACAGAGGGAAGAACAGGAAAAACGTGATCAAGTACAGGAGCGCCGTTATGTAGAACAAAAAGAAGAGCAGGAAAAACATTATAAGGAACAAAAAGAGGAACAAGAAAGACGTGATCGAGTACAGGAGCGACGTTATCTAGAACAGAAGGAAGAGCAGGAAAGACGTTATCAACAAGAGAAGGAAGAACAGAAACCGTTCAAAAAAGAATTAGTGGACCATCTCGCAGCTAGGGAGCAACAATTAGAAGAAACAATAATGCAATCCGTCAACAACGTCAAGCAGAGGATCCTCGAGCTAGAAAAGAAATTCCGGGAACAACTTGAGGACGACAACATGTCTACAGAGAGTGTTAGCAGAGCCAACGCCAAAAATTAACCCCCCCCGATTATTACGGTACTACAGCCTGGGAAATTTATAAAACCCAATTTGAGGCAGCTGCAAAAGCTAATGGCTGGTCGGAGCCCCAGAAAACTATATCATTAGTGGTAGCACTTCGTGGAAAAGCGGCTGAATTACTTCAATCTCTCTCGGCAGCTGATCAAAGCAATTATGCAGTTTTAGTACACTCTCTGCAACTACGATTTGGAAATGAGCACAAAGAAACCGTGGTCCAGGCCTAGCTGAGGATGAGAAGCAAAAGTCAGGTGAATCTATACAAGAATTTGAGGCGGACATAGACAGACTAATTCACCTGGCATACCCATCAGCCCCTGAATGTTTTCAAACGCAATTTGCCGCCGAAAGGTTCATTGAGGGAGTTCGCGATAGTGATATTAGATACCACTTACGTCTAGTAAAGCCCAAGAATATCAGCGAGGCACTAGTTCGAGCCCTGGAATTCGAGGCGTCACGAGTGTCACCTAGTTCTTCTCCACGTGTAAGAATTTTAACTTGCGATGACGAGGAGCATACGTCTAGGGCTGAATCCATGCAACTTTACATAAAACGATTAATGATATGGCAGTCAATATACAAGCCCTGTTGGGAAGAACTCCTCGATCAACAGACAATCGGGGCATAAAATGTTTTAACTGCGGCAGACTGCCGTAATAGGGCAAGAAGTCCGTCGCCGTCATTTAGAAGACCGATCGGCGACCAAGACCGCGCTAGGTCCCAGGAAAACTAATTCCGGTCCCATCCAATTGACCGGGCCCGCTAAGACTCCCAGGATCTTTAAAGTCAATGATTTGGGTGGCAAAAGTCTTACAGTGGCCGGACACATTAAGGGACAGAAGATCCAGATTACCATCGATACGGGAGCAGATGTGACCATTGTATGGCCAGATAAACTTGTCGGATATACTATACAACCATTGCCCAACCCTATTATGTTAAAATCAGTCACTGAAGAATCTTGCCCTATATACGGAGAAGCCGATGTCACCATCATTATTGAAGAAAGACTTGAAGTTCGGCATAAAGTGTTGGTTGCCAGGATCAAAGACGAGTTTATTTTGGGAATGGATCTCATTAGGAAACATGGATTCTCCTATGATCATAAACGGAATATTCTCACGTTTGGAGATGAGGAGTTTGCATTAACCAATGGAAATGTGGAAACTAGTGTCCGTCTACTGGTGGTGGAAGATGTGAAAATTCCTCCAAATTCAGAACAAATTATTACAGTGACTTCTGAAAATGATCCTGGGTGGTCCATAGGACTTATAGAACCTAATCTGGATTTGACGACTGAAATCATGGTAGCACGAACTTTGACCGACACGAAGAAGACTATGCCAGTACGAGTTGCAAATATTGGAGAAAAGACCATCAAGCTCAAAGAAGGAACAGTTCTTGCCAATTATGAGCCTGTGCAATGGGTATGCAATTGTGTCGAAGAAGATACATCCAAAATTAAATCTTCTAACCAAGCTTCCCCAGAGGTTATTGATGCTTTCAAACGACATTGGAGTCATCTGTCAAGGGAACAACTTCAATCTGCCATAAAATTTGCTATGGATGAATCTGATATGTTCAACTTCAAGAGCAACGACAGTCAAACTGATTTAGTTGTCCATAAGATCAACACAGGAGATGCCCAGCCAATACGGCAACACCCACGAAGGGTCCCTCTGGCTAAACAACAAGAAGTTAACAGTTTGGTGAATGAAATGTTAAAGGAGGGCGTCATAGAAAAATCATCTAGTCCATGGTCGTCGCCTGTGGTTCTTGTTAAGAAGAAAGATGGTTCAACGCGGTTCTGTGTTGACCACAGGAAACTTAATGACGTAACCAAGAAAGACAGCTACCCATTGCCACGTATAGACGACACCTTGGCAACTTTATCGGGATCGAAGTGGTTTTCCACTCTAGATTTAAAAAGTGGGTACTGGCAAGTAAAAATTGCTCCCGAAGACAAAGAAAAGACTGCATTTTCTACTGGTTCTGGACTATACCAATTCACTGTTATGCCTTTTGAATTGTGCAATGCACATTGACGAGCATTTGAAGAATTTAAGAGAAATCTTCAACAAGTTACGGAATGCTCACCTGAAGTTAAACTAGAAGAAATGCAGCCTGTTCCAAAAGCAAGTCGAGTACTTGGGGCATACTATCTCAGAACAAGGCATTAAAACTAGCCAAAGTAAAATATCTGCCATTAAAGACTGGCCAGTTCCCCGAGACAAACACGAAGTAAGGAGGTTTTTAGGACTATGTACTTACTACAGGACATTTGTAGAGGGATTTGCCGACATCGCAAAACCGCTGCACAAATTAACGGAAAAGAAAACACCTTTCTTGTGGAACCACGATTGCAGTCAGCGTTTGCAAGGTCCAAAGCTGCCCTCCGTTCTAGTCCAATCTTGGCTTACCCTATAAAAGGTGGACTCTTTATTTTGGACACGGATGCAAGTAACTGTGGTCTAGGTGCAGTACTCTCTCAAAGACAAAACGGCCAAGAGAAGATCATTGAGTACTACAGTAAGACTTTAAGTAAGTCAGAAAGAAACTATTGCGTCACTAGAAAGGAGTTATTGGCCATCGTGAAAGCAGTCAAAGATTACCATCGCTACTTATAATACTACTTATAATCCATCGTGTAAATACCGCCGTGTGGACACGCTTTTAATACACTCCGTTTGTACCTTCCGATTTAGTGAGTTTTGGGAGAAATTTAATTAGTGTTTCTCACATGAGTGTGTCAAGTGACGGTAGGACAACAAGGCATGCAAAAAGGCAACTACTCAAGGACCAATTAAACAAAAGCAGAAGTCAATCATGTGGTGAGGAACTCACCGAATTTGAAATTAAAAGCTTTGTCGCCACCGCAGGTAGAATTTCTGATCTACCGATAAGGATGCCCAACCAAGAAATAAACACGGAAATACCAGGGATTCTTCACAATGAAGACACGTATGAATCATACGATCAAATTTTTATAGAAAAGAGCTCCCTATTGATGTCGCCCGTAAAAACATTAGATCAAAATTTTGAATTATCTATCGGCCCTACAACAAAAAAACGTACTAGATCTAATGACACGCCAGAGAAGCTTCAAACAACTAAGAAACATTGCGAGGAGTTTCATGTTGAAACCATAGAAACGGCACAGGAGGAATCGCATCATGCCATTAAAACAAACGACGTTGAAAGTAAGAGGCTTAGTGTTATCGTGCAAGGACTTGACAATATAGAATCAATAGCCAACAAGGAAGGCACCCTTGATAATGAAGACTCTCGAATAGTCAATAAAGCTACATATGCAATTCTAAGATACCTGACGGAAATGATACGCCACATTAGCCAACTAGAAAAAAGGAATTATAATTCTAAATCATAGAAAAAGTTCCACCCAAAGCACACTTCCAGCTAAGCAGACTTATGCAAGTGTATCCGGCACCCAAAATAATTCACAACATGTAATGCGCAAAAAACACAGTGCCTTGGACAACACCTGAAACAAAGCCACCAAAATTAGAGACAATAATTAGACTACCAGATAACGAAGATGCAAGAATAACAATGAAGAAACTGAGGGAGAACGTCAAAGATAATGATTTAGGGGGAGGGCTTAAAAGTATACGCACAACGAAACACGGAGGAATTGTGATAGAAAGTCATAATAATGAACAACAAGCAAAACTGAGAGAAATTTTGAAAACTAGTAAAGACCCAATAACCATTAAATAAACTAATCAGACAGAGCCAATGTTTATGCCGACAGGCATTGAAAGAGGATTTGAAGAAAAAGATTTTGTGGATGAGGTGGTTCGACAAAATCCAGATGTTAAAAACTTGTGTAGCACTGAAGATCTGAAAATTCAAGTAGTTACCAAAAGAACTTGCAGAAATCAAAACAGGGAAAATTGGATTCTAAGAGCCCCAGCGCTAATCACAAAATGGTTTTTAAAAAAGGGCACAGTGAACTTTAATCTTGTGACAACATACGTACAAGAATATCTCCAATTAGCAATGTGTTTTAAATGCTGTGGGTTTGGGCATGTATCGAAATACTGCAAAAAAGAAGATGCTTGTTACAAGTGTAGCAATAATCACTCCTCTAAAAACTGCGAAACCACAAACTATAAATGTATTAACTGTACCTTAATGGGCTATAATGAAGAAGGTCACTCAGCTCGAGACAGGGAATGCCCCACGTATAAGCAAAAATTGTACGTATAAACACAAACAGCAACCAAATTTTTTTTTGAAATGGCAAAAATCGAAGACCCCATCCCACTGTAAACCAAAGGAGCATAAACAACACAACGTAAGCCTAATACACCAAAATCTTCAGTCAATTGGTAATTCAATCAATTCTTTGGAGTCAATGCTGGACGAACATAAGACATGCAGTATGTTGTGTGTTACTGAACACTGGAAAACACAGGAACAACTGAAACAACATAAAATAATCGGATTTAGGCTTGTGACAAGTTTTTGCAGAGAGCAGGAAAATACACACGGTGGAAGTGCAATTTTTCTGCAAAATAAGGTTCTATATAGGACAAAGCCACACATAAACTCGTTAAGTGTAGAAAATAATTGTGAGTGATGCGGCTGTGAAGTTAAACTTAAAAGAGGTAACCTAATTTTAGTCAGCATTTATAGGCCACCGAATGGTAACTTTGTTGAATTTTTGAGAAGCTTTGACAACCTTTTAGCGACTTGTTTTCGCGAACGAAAGACAGTTGTGATCGCTGGAGATTTTAATATAGACCTGTTGACACACAATAAGATGTCAGATGATTTCAAGTCATTGATCTATTCATATAATTTTAAGGCTGTAGTTCAAGAGAACACCAGCATAACCCGTAATACAAAAAAATTTATAGATAATATTATTACTAATTTCCAGGGTGCATTTAGGATAGATATATTAGAGTACCACATATCGGATCATACTGCAAGAAAATGTCGTTTACAATAATCATTGATAAAACAAACAAAATAACGTATTCTGAGAAACGGTCATTTAATGAACATAACAAGAAAGTCTGTGAAGGCTTTCACGGCCGGTCATAATACTATCTAAAGTGTTCTCCGGGCTATAAGGACATTTGGACCACGGCTCCAATGGAATTGCTTCCTGACGTTTCGTTTACTACTGCGGCAGACATTATCAAAGGCGATGAGGCAGTGGGCGAAGTGATCTCCCTTGCTTCCCGACGATGACTGGAATTCATTCAGGACCAGTCATCGAAAGTATTTAAGGAATTATTAATTAATCAGAACTTTGAAAGGATCTACGACATAGCCTATAACAATGTTGATGCCCAATAGGATGCTTTTATAAACATAGTGCTGGAATATTTTGAGCAATGCTTTCCATTGAGGAAGGTACCAGTAAGAAACTTTAGCAAAGCAAAATATATGCAGAATGATCCTTATGTGGCGGCCTGGAAAAAGGAGCTAGACTTTCTCTATGTCCTGAAGGATAGTGATAATATGTATAAGGTGAGGTATGCGGAAAAGAAGAAACAGTACGATGCACTTCTGAGGGAGAAAAGAAGGTCTTATTACAATGATAAGATTAAGTCCTCTAATAACAGATCTAAGACATGCTGGTGGGCGGTGAGCGAAATATTAGGCAAATCTGAAAAATACGATCAGCAAGAATTAAAGGAGGAGAAGAATACAAAAATGGCGAATGCATTTAATGATTTTCTACTTCATGCTCCATCAGAGTTACTCAATGGCCTGCCTGATATTCCGTTTTCAGCACCCACTAAAGGGGGTTGCCGGGAGATCATCTCGCTGGAACCTGTCGGTGACAGGGAAATAATAAACACTGTCACTTGCCTTAAAAATAAGTATAGTTGTGGTCATGATGGTATATCTAGCGTGTTACTTAAGTATATAATAGAACCTATTGTTGAGCCCCTCGTGCATATTATCAATAACTCATTAAGATATGGAGTTTTTCCAAATCACCTAAAATTAGCTATCATTGTGCCAATACGCAAAAAGGGCAACACACAACAAGTAGAGAATTTTAGACCAATTACCTTGCTCACCAGTTTTTCAAAAATATTTGAAAGAATTATGACTGATGATTTTCTTTTATCGAGTGGGTTGCTCAATGAGTCTCAGCATGGATACATCAAGGGTAGATCTACACAAACGGCTGTCTTTCAATTTGTTCATACAATATTAACATCTCTGGAAAAAAAAAGAAATACAAGTAGGTATATTCCTAGACCTGTCAAAAGCGTATGATACTGTAAATCACCACATCTTGTTGGAAAAACTTAATTATCTGGGCATTCAAGGAGTAGCCCAAACTTGGCTCCTCAAATCCTACCTTACAGATAAGCAACAACAGGTATCAATAGGTAAGGGAGTGTTTAGGGGTGTCTCGAACAGGGCAGATATTTCAATGGGAATTCCGCAGGGAACCATACTAGGCCCCTTACTATTCGTGATAAATATAAACGATATTACGGAACTATTGCAGGGAGCTGACGAGAAACTTCACATTACAAACTATGCGGACGACACCAGTTTGCTATGGACTGGCCCTAATATTAATTTAGTGTTATCACTGTCTAATGAAATCATGCGAAAAACACACCATTGATTTTCGAAGAATGGGTTGAGCTTAAATAATACGAAAACGAAAGTAATGTTCTTTGAAACGCAAAGATCTAGCCTTGATGTGCCGAAGGTGATCACCTTGAACGGCGAGAGAATAAATATAGAACCAACTTCAAAGTTTCTGGGAATGGTCCTAGACGCCACCCTCTCCTGGCAGCCCCATATAAGCCGAGTTGTGAGCAAGCTGCAGAATGTTTGCTATACGATTCGTGTTTTGACAGGTTATCTGACGATGCAAATAAGAAAAATTATTTATCATGCGAACTTTGAATCCCACATTAGGTATGGTATTGTTTTTTATGGACAGAGCAGTGATGTTAATAGAATATTCGTTTGCCAGAAGAGGGTACTAAGAATTATGTTAGGGATGAAAGCACTTGAGACATGCAGAGGGAAATTCAGGGCCAATAAATTACTAACGGTTTACGCCATTTATATACATAAATGCTTATTGTATTTTTTTAATAATAAGGCTTTGTTTTATCAACATAAGCCACAAAATAATTATGTAACCCGAACCTTAGACTATTCTCTTCCAAGACATAGGCTGTCATTATATGAAAATGGACCATACTATAATGCAATAAGGTGCTTTAACAAGCTCCCAAAATCTATTAAGCTACTGACACAGCTAAAGTCATTTAAGCACGCAGTATTTAAACTACTATCAAATCTAGAACCATATTCGATAGATATAATGTGCAGGTACTTTGTGTTGTGTGGTGACGTTATTTCATTTTATGTGTTGTCATAATTTTGAGATAAAGATGTTTATTATTATTATTATTATTATTATTATTATTATTATTATTATATATGGAAAAAGGTTCCTGATTAGAACTGACCATGGAGCCTTGAAATGGTTAATATAGATGAAAAACTCTGAAGGCCAAATAGCCAGATAGATAGAGCGCTTGCAGCAGTACAATTTCCAAATTGAACATCGACCAGGGAGGTCTCACGGAAATGCCGATGCATTGTCTAGACGGCCGTGTAAAGAAGATTGTCGGCATTGTCAAAGAACTGAGCAGCGTCAGGGACTTCCTTCTGTAAGGAGAACGTCGGTGGAAATAAACGATGGCTGGACCGCACAAGCGCTTCGAGACCAACAAATGAATTATCCAGATATTGGACCCATACTCTTGGCAAAGACTGACGACAAGAGACCAGAGTGGCAAGAAATTGCTGGTAAAAGTCCAAACCTGAAGGCGCTATGGGCCCAGTGGCACTCTCTTAAAATAGAAAATGGATTACTGAAGAGAGCGTGGGAGAGTCCGGATGGCAAGACCGTAGTCAGTCAGTTGGTTGTTCCTGGTAGCAGAAAATCGGATGTATTACAGGAAATGTACGACGGAACCAGTGGAGGTCATTTTGGGGGACTATTTCCTCAGACTGAGTCGGCCAATAAATACATCTTGGTCGCCATGGATTACTTCACTAAATGGCCTGAAGCGTACGCCCTGCCTTATCAGGAAGCAACGACTGTGGTAACGGTGCTAGTAAATGAAATGTTCTGCAGATTTGGAGTCCCTCTCGAACTTCATTCTGATCAAAGCCGAAATTTTGAATCGGCTGTTTTCCAGAAGGTCATTGAACTTCTCGGAATTCGCAAGACCAGGACAACTCCTTTGCATCCACAGTCGGATGGGATGGTAGAGAGATTTAATCGGACCATGGAACATTACCTGTCTAAAATGGTGGCAGATCATCAGCGTGATTTGGACCAACATCTACCTCTCATGTTGATGGCATATCGAGGCTCTACGCATGAAGCCACTGGTTATACTCCGGCGAAAGTGATGTTCGGAAGGGAAATGAGGCTTCCTGCGGATTTGATGTATGGAACACCAGAAACAGAGTCGTTCAACTCTGAGAATTTTGTTGAGGAGCTTAAGGAGAGGCTGAACAATGTTCATGAACAAGTCAGGAATAAACTGCGGATCTCCAGTGATCGAGCCAAAGCAAGATATGACTTACTAGCTAACTCCCGCGGCTTCCAGGATGGTGATTTGGTGTGGTTATACAATCCGCGGCGAAAGGTGGGGAAGCCGCCCAAACTTAGCCAAAATTGGGAAGGACCTTATACAATTATAAAGAAGATTAATGACGTGGTGTTTAGGATCCAGCAGACCCCAGATCAAAGATGAAGGTTGTTCATTTGGATCGATTAGCACGATACCATGGAACTCTATCTGTTCGGGACGAACAGCCTTAGCGGGAGGGCAATGTTACGATTCGCAGCGACGCCGCATCGGAGGCGGGGCTACGCGTGTGGTTGGTGGAGCTTCGCGACCTATCCGCGCTGCGTCATGGCTGACACGAGTGATTTATTGCTCTGTTTATCTAGAAGGCAGTTGTTTACAATTTTTTTTATGTGAGATTATTCAAGAATTCTTATCAAGAACTTTCTATGTTTTTCTGTAATTTTAGGATTGTGTATAAAAGGCGCATAGCGCGCGCGGTTAAGAGTAGTCTTATTTTAATCGAGCTATAAGTAAGCTAAAGTTCCGAACGATATTAGAAGGCTATAAAGTGTTAAGTAGTGAGTTATTTAGTAGTCGAGATGTACCTGTGTGTATTTGTGGAGTAAATAAATAGTGTTTTCGTGTTAAATCGTTACACTGGAATTATTGAACCCCGAGTTCGCAACAATATTAATATCAAATACAAATGTTTTATTTTCAATGTAGACAACATATCCCTAATTAAAGTATATTTATTACAATGTAATTCTCATTGCTTTATTTTGCTGCACCTGAAACCTGTCCAAATTTTCTTGGGTGCATGAAACCAAAAGTGAAGAACAATAATTAAAATGAGGGCATATAATAGTCTTATACCGGGTGTCCAGCAGAACCCTGGACATAGGTAATTAACATGGGAAATCGGTTTTTATTAACTTTTAAGAGTAAAGTTGTAGAGCTTATGGTCAGCTATCATCCTGTAATTTTTTCAATACCTCAGTTTTGGCTGTTTTTTAAAAAACGCCTCGAAATGTGCAAGAATTTCAATTTGGGGCGCGTCACCCCCGCCATGCATGTACAGTGTCGCCAACATAATAATTTCTTATGTCAGAGTCAGAGCCGATTCTCCTTTCTTATTTATTTTGAGGGACTATCATGTAGTAATTAACGTGATTAAGCATTGAAAATTTACCGAAAATCCGACGATAATGTTCTTAAATCACGGCGGGGTGACGCGCCAAATTCAAATTTTTGCACTTTTCGAGGCGTTTTTCCAAAAAGCGGCCAAAACTGGAGTATTGAAAAATTACAGGATGATAGCTGACCATACGCTCTACAACTTTACTCTTAAAAGTTTTTCAATCAATTCAACCGTACAGGCGCAAAAAAATAAAAACCGATTTCCCATGTTAATCTCGTATGTCCAGGGTTGTGCTAGACATAGGAGAATTACATTGTTGGTAACAATGCAGTCTACGTCATTACTGGTGGTTTATCTTCAAACTGAAGTTTCACTGGTAGTTGTAAAAGTCATCCTAAAATGCGATAAATATCATTAACATAGATTATAAATTATAAAGGGCCTAAAACACTGCCCTATGGTACACCAATATCGCATTTGGTCTCAGAAGACACTATGTTATTGATATTCGTTCGCTGTTGTCTGCTTGTTAAGTAATTTTTTAACCAATCCAATGCACTGCCCTCGATTCCATATAGATAGCTTTTTTATAAGTATATCACGATTGATAGTCTCAAACGCTCGACTCAAATCCACAAATACCGATAATATAAGTTTGACACTACTAATGTCTTTTCTCCCCGTGGCACACACATATTGCAGGGCAGATTCACAGGAGTGACTAGCTCTGAATCCCGACAGTCCTATGTACAATAGGAGTCCAGTGTCTGTCCTCAATTGAGTCTGGAATCTCTCTTAAACTATCAGCGAAATACTTGTTGAATTTTTCTTCTGTGGTACTATGGTAAGAATCAAAGTTTATATTTCTGAAATCTGTTGCTCGATTAGAACCAATCATATCTTTTATTGTTCTCCACATTCTTTTTGAATCACCAGAATTTTTATTAATGTTTTGCTCATCGAAAGCGGATTTTGCCTTACGTATCATGGATACCACCCGATTAGGTTTTTGGCGGTCCCCAGTTTTCTCCTCGTCTTGTCAGATGAAACATTTTGTATGCCTGGTCCCTATCTTTCTGAGCTCTATTAATGTCACCACCTGTTTGGAAAACAGTTTCAGACAAAAAGGTGTTGATTAAGAAAGTCGCTGTTAAAAAAATTGTATATATGTATATAGTAATTTTTCTTACTTTGGGTTTGTCTTTGAATTCCAGTGGTAATTTATGCATTATACGAATTCGGGTTTTTACCTGTTTTCGAAACAAAATTACGTTTGAAATATCATGGTTTTTCTCTTACTTAGTCAAATTAGATATTTGGATTCATCTTCAAAATTTAAGAAAGAGATGCAAAAATCGTTCCACTCTAACTCAAACTATTCGAAAATTACGGGCCGCCTAAGGGGTCCATAAACCAAAAAAAAACAAAAAATTATGATTTTTCAAACGTGATTGTTTCGAACAACTCCGAATAGTGCATGATGCATAAACTATCCTTGGAATTCAAAAGTGATTCAAAAAAATGAGAAAGTTTACAGGGTATTCCATTGAAAAAAAAAGTTTATGTCAAAATGACACTCCTCAATCACTCTGTATAAATAAGTAAATTTTTATTGAAAGCAGCTTTCTCAACCTCATCTTTTTGTCTGGACATTTTTTATTAGAATTCGTATCGCATAACACTGAAGTGTTACGCGATACGAGTTCCAATAATTTATCGTCAAGTAACTACACACTTTTATTTACTTTTAATTATTACAACACGATTAAAACACAGTTCACTCAACAAAACACTAACAATTCGCACTGTTCGCTTGTCTACTTATTTCGCTTATTTACTATACTGCACTCTCTATTCGATCCCATCTCGCGCGGCTCGCTGGTTTATATACCCGGCCTGAACACAGTCTCGTACTTTCGAGAATGGAGGCGACTGTTCGCGTTTCTCGTTTAGTCTAGATGATGGATTCGGCCTGAATCTCTGTGGACCGACGGTCGGGCGTCCATTGTGCATTTCTCGCAAGACATCTTTCCGTCTACTTTCTGGTACGACAAGCTGGAGCTTTTCCCGTCCGGGCTTTCCCAAGTCCTCTATAGTAAACCATTCTGAATCGCCAAGAAATTCCATTGAGCCCACATAGCTTTTACTTCCGGGCTCTATCTCTATGTCCTTCCAATCAGGTCTTTGATTTTCCGACTTCCATTGAAGTATTAAACCCACAGCATTATCGATTGTTTGTTCGACCTTCATTTGTCCAGTGGTCCACTGTTCGTCGACGTCAGTCCTGGTCCTCCTAGGAATGCTTGATGCTTCTCATTGTTCGACTCGTTGGCAGTGCCGACATTCCCCTTTACAAGACCTGCGTGATAATGCATCTGCGTTACCATGAGATCTGCCTGGACGATGTTCAATCTTGACAGGGATGGTGAGGCTTCTTCCAAGCTGTCCAATCCTAATGATCCTTGGGGGTTTCCGTGGGGCCGGTCAGCGTTCGCCCCTTCACACTGACTGGTCTTAGTTTTCCGGTTGATGTGTCAGTCCGCCAGATTGTCGTCGTGGCGGAGTCTGACTTCTATCTCATCGAATACGACAGTTCCTTTTAAAATGTCCCATGTATAAAACCACTGCTCCTTGATTGGTCGAACTTTGAAGTCATTTGCTTCCTGAAATCACACAGCTCGTCCAACAATTGCTTTAAGATTGAGTTTGGCTGCGGCTCTTCCTCTACGCAACTATTTTAACTCTGTGGCCCGTGTTTATTCTCGAAGCCTCATAGTCCAATGCCCGAATTAATGCGTCTTTTGCCCTGGAAGGACGAGTCAACCTCAAATTGCAATCCATTTCAATGTCGCGAACTCCTTCGATAAACTGCTGGACTGATAGCTAGTCAAGGAAATTATAGGGAGCCGCAGGATACGCTAATCTTGTCAAACGCTCAATGTCCGCTTCAAATTCCTGTAGGTTTTCGCCCGGCTTCTGTTGCCTCATCCGTAGTTCTGTCTGGTAGATTATTTCGCAATGAGCATTACCAAACCTCCGCTCTAACGCCGCGGCAATTGCGTTGTAATTACTCTTTTCAGTGGTCGACAATGTAGGTATAATGTCTGGAGCAGCCTTTCCCCTCAAAGCTACTAAAAGTTCGGTAGCCTTGTCCGAATCTGTCCATTCATTTTTAACTGCTGCCGCCTCAAACTGGTCTTTATAAAGGCTCCAGGAAGTAGTGCCGTCGAAAACTGGAGGCCTAGTAATGTTTAGTCGCTCAGCGGTTGAAGTTGGCTTACTGCGACATGTTTCCCATGTCCGCCACCGTTCTTCTCATTCGGTCATTTTCATCTCTGCTTCATGTTTGACTTGATCCACGTCTTGTTTGACTTGATCTACGTTTTGTTTGACTTCAAGTCAACTTGGTTGAGACAAGTTCTTGCAACTCGCGAGGACTATCTGTTAATGCTTGAAACAGAGCAGCTTGATTTTTTCTTTGTTCGTTTATCTCAATTTGCCTTTGTTTTTCTTATTCCTTTTTCTCAACTTGCCTTTGTTTTTCCTGTTCTTTGAGAAAAATTCTTTGTTCCTCTTTGTCGAGCTGCTTTTGTTTTTCTTGTTCCTTTTTCTCAAGTTGCCTTTGTTTTTCTTGTTCTTCCAAAAAATTCCTTTGTTCCTCTTTTTCCTTTACCAGCATTTCCATAAGTGCTGCCAGTTGTTCATCCATGATTTTTGTCGCAGATTGAATATATCAGGCATGTAGAAAATACCAAAGTTCTTGCACTGTCCTTACCACGCAAAATACCCTTTGATCAAGATCAAGACTCTTTGGTCAATTTCAAAAAAATATTGGATTTTTTTTTGCTGTTTTTGACTTGAAGTGCATGTTTGCAATCCCCTAAGAACGTAACAAACTTATTTTTTCTACAACCGTCAAAATATGACACGATTCGCGCATTACTGACTGTATGCAAACTGACACATATTTTCATTGTTATCTTTCTCGCACGTCGCCCATAGCAGCGTAAAAAAAAGTTACTCGTTGCCATAGGACACGTGAAAAAAATACTTTCGCGCACGCCGCCAATACAGGGGTAGCAGAAAAGAACTGTGAAGCTTAATCATTTAGATGTCCCATATTATGTATTAGTGGCAGGTGGACTTTTATACGGTTGTAGAAAAAATGTTTTTCCTAATTCTTGCGCAAAATGTCTTTCGCACACTTGACTGCTGCCCGAACTGCGCTTTGCGTCGTTCGGGCAACGGCAGTCGCGTGCGCGAAATTGTTACTTTGCGCACTTGTTAGGAAAATAACTATTAAACGAAATTAAATCCTATGGTGGTTTTTCTATAAATGGCAAAAACTCGATTTAAAAAGTGCTTAAAAACTAACCACCGAAGGGCTCTATCTCCGAAATTATTGCACCTACGAAACTTCTGTTGGTGGAAGGTGAAAAGGGATATCAAGAAGAGCAAAAAACTGTCAGATTTACTACAATCAGTCCACTCATTCTAAAGTTGAGCTACTTGATTCGAACCATCGATGCTTGTTGACTGACATGGCTACCGCTTTAAAATGTCCTTACCTGTGTTAAAAATGCTCCTGCAACTTAATTTTTCTATCACATCAGCATTTGAAATTATGTTAAACACAGTAATTTTAAATTGTTAAACAGTAATTTCACGAAATAGGCTTTAGTTCAATATTCCCGTGCAAAATTTAACAGGCACTTAATATCAACAGGAATAATGAATTAAGTTCGACAAGCGAAGCGTTTTATAAAAAATTCATAGGGCGAGCGTAACCAATGAAAAAGTATGTTCGTTTTCACATGTAAATTTATTGATAATATTTTCAAAGAGCAATTATTATAATAATAGCGTTTCGATTACAATAATTTACATGCGCTACATCCTAAAAGTTAATTAACTATTTGCATCAGTTGTATATTATTTACAAAATTCTTCATCACGCTGTTAATAAACAAAAATGAAAACATTAAAAAGAAGTTATTCTCTACGTAAAGAATCGTAAACTAAGAGTATATAAAAAAAAATACTAAAAAGAGTTTTAAAGGCAAAAAAAGGCTTTTTATTCTAATGTCTCTAAGTGATAAGTTAACAGTATCAGTCAGCACTAATTAGAAAACGAAACTTGCTGCCCTACCTTCGTATATTACAAATACTTTTTTTCGTTTTTACATGTTAAAGTTTCCGTTACTGTTATTAAAGGTTGTCGAACTCTAAATCTCCTAATAATTGCGCTCCACAGAAGCGCTAATACTGGGATCTACCTTTAGTTTTGTTTTAAATTCGTTTAACAGGAATATTTATGTACATTTTAATAACAAAAATGTCAACTGAAATTAAATACCTAATACACGTTCTGTTATTGCGAAGTCATATAGATATGTATGTATGTATATTTAATTACTTGAAAATAAAAAGCACCATTATGTATTTGGAATACAACTATCGTCATGAGTATTGTAAAAGAAAATTGAGGTAAGTTCAAAATTTAATAGCTTTACATAGGTATATACATTATACCAGTTTTTTAGCTCCCAAAGCATTGGACTTTTGGGTTATTTTAGAAGAATTCAACCGAACTTCAAATTGTGATTGTCCTTTATAACGATCGAAGTCAATAAGTAAAATTGTATTTTACACGAGAATCATCAGATAACATATTAACATTAAGTAATCGCTGGAGCAAAACAAGTGGGACACTCTTTTCGTTCCCGCGATTCCTTTATAAACTTGTGTGTATATCTAAATTTATATAACTCAAAGATATCCTGCCTTTTTACTATAGTTTCTACGCACAATAATAATACTTACCAATAATAGAGTACTAACTTAAAAATTGGGTTACGATCCAACAATCCGCTTTCTAGCTGGAAAAGAGTATTGCTTTGAATACGGCACCAAATTTACAATAAATTTCTTAAAACGATTATTACAAATATGAAACGAGCACGCCCAGTCACATCAACTTGGTCCTAGATATTTCGAAAAGCATGTTTTTACTAACATTCATACAGAGTCGAGAATATTATTAAAATAAATACTTTTTTTCACTTAGCATACATGTATATCACAGACCTACAATATTCAAAATGCGTACGACCAAAATTTTTGAAACAATAACTTATTGGCGGCAATTTAAGGAAAATTTAATTTTAAAAAGACCCTTTGTAGCGAGAAAAACATGAACATTTTACTTAAATTTATGTGGTTTTATTCAACTTTAAATTATATTGAAGCGTCCTAATTGTGTGTGTGTGTGTGTGTTGCTTTGGGTATTTTTTTAATTAAACATCCCTAAATTGAGAAAAAAGCGTATATAACTGAAAGATCATGAATCAGTGAAACCTAAACGAGGTATCCCTACTTAAGCATTATACATGTGCTATAGTTATTATTCATTTCTATTGGTAAACGTAAATAATATTTCCATTACCAAAGGGGGCACTTTTATTGAAAAAAAAATCATAAAAACTTAATCTTTAAAATTTGTACGAACTCAATAATAAAAGGGTATTCCTACAGGAAAACGAGCGATCAGTAGGTACAAATTCTAAGAAACAGTGTTTTTATATTAGATGTCTAAATAACTTTTCGAAACAATATTATTTACAGAAATAATACGAGAATCCACGATAATGGAACTCCTAGATAAGTGAGAGAAAGGGGACCGCGCTCAACAAGCTATCACACAAGAGGTCGATAAATCTCATTTGGGAGGCTGTTTTGGTTGCTGCTCGAGTTCTGTCTCGTACTGCATTGCTGAAAAAAAAACGTTTGTCTTCAGTATATATTAATAATGCAGTACATTTCAATGATTAGTTCCGGTTGTACAGGGTGTAACAGGTTTTTGGTGCCAAACTTTAAGGAGGTATTCTACGTCCAAAAATAACCCTAGTTTGCTATATAAACCATAATCGAAAAATACTCCGTTACGGAAATACAGGGTTTAAAGTTTTTTTTTGAAAAACCAAAACATTGATTTTTTTCTGAAACTGCCACAGATATTTTAATGAAATTTTACAAGTATCAATAGCGATGAAAGACTCAAGTTTTGCAATATAAAAGGTCTTTTCAGCGTTAGCAGTGGCGTGCCCTGCGGCTCGTGACTGGCTATTTTTCAACAAAAAAGTGGTACGCTACTGGTTTTTCTGAAGATAAAAATTATTTTTGAGGTCCTTGTTCAATTTGAAAGAAAAAAGTTCCCTTGGCTTTTTTTCGTAGGGCACACCGTTTAATAATAATAATAAAATATTTTTAAATGTTTGTGTTTAAATGGATTACCTAGCTATTTCTTAATTGCATACCATCTTGATGATGTTGGCGTCAGTTTTCATGACAAATTTTACATAACTAATTTCTGTGAAGTTCATTAGTGTCAAAATGCCGTTTAGATTTTCAAATAGAGATATATCGGATATCCATTTTGGGTATGGATTTGCTAACGGAAACTCATGGGTGGCCGCCAGAGAATACAGAATGAGATATCCGCAAAGAACACATCCTAGTCGTAAAGTGTTTGCAAGCTCCATTTCACCTACAACCTGCTCAAGGGCTACATTCAGGAGACCAAGAAAAAAGAATTACTTATTATAGGTGGATCCTTCACTCAGTACAAGAAAACAGGGATTTTTTTGAACAATATACAGTGGTCTGACGAGTGCTGCTTTACCCGCCGCGGCGTAGTTAATTTGCATAATCAACATGTGACCATGAAAATCCTCACGCCATTAGACCTCGAAATTTTCAAGTTGAGTTTAGCTTAAATGTGTGGATAGGGATTTACAACAACCATTTATTTGGACCCTACTTCTTACCTCGACGTTTGAACAATTGGTAGAGGGGGTCCAGTTACATGGCCACCACGGTCTCCGGATCTTACCGTGTCAGACTTTTTTGTATGGGGTTTTTTTAAAGAGAAAGTTTATGCGACTCCTGTCAATACGGAAGAAGAACTTATGAACCGCATAAGATATGGTTGCAATCAAATATTACCACATCTAGTACATTTAAATCGGTCTATTATACGTCGATGCCAGTTGAGCATTGAAAATAATGGTTCCCATTTTGAACAATTTTTATAACTGTTTTTGTTAGGTTTTCAATTATTGTTTTAGTTACTTTTAGTTTTTAATTCCGAAAATAAATATTGTTACAACACAGTTAAAAAAAATAAGCTTGGCTGTTTTAGGTTGCCATCAAAACCTACGCCAACAAGGCGTGGCAAATATTGATTATCTGGCGGTACGCAAGAAACAAAATTAATAATCTATTAAAAGGCAAACACGGAAAAGTGGTTAAGTCATTTAATATTTATTTACAGGGGCACCGTACGAAAAAAAGCCAAGGAAACTTTTTTCTTTCAAATTCGAAAACAAGGACCTCAAAAATAATGTTCAGAAAAACCAGTAGCGTACCACATTTTTGTTGAAAAATAGCCAGTCACTAGCCGCACTGCACGCCATTGGTAACGCTGAAAAGACCTTTTATATTGCAAAACTTGAGTCTTTCATCGCTATTGACACGTGTAAAGTTTCATTAAAATATCTCCGGCAGTTTCAGAAAAAAAGTCAATTTTTTGGTTTTTCAAAAACAAACTATGGGAATTTTTCGACTATGGTTTATATAGCAAACTAGGGTTATTTTTGGAAGTAGAATACCCCCTTAAAGTTTGGCACTAAAAACCTGGTCCACCCTGTATATGTTGATTTTAAATACAGGGGCACCTCTTAAATCGCAAATTGGTTTAATGATCGCTGTATAAGTTCGTTTTAAACGTAAATTAGACTTCAACTTTATCTTAAGATATGATGTGGATGAAGCAAGACTTAAGCTTTAAGGTCGATTCCCACTTGAGCTGCGCTCAGCTCGGCTACGCAGCACGACGCTGTACTGCAAAGTGTCGTAACGCTGGTGGGTATTCTCATTAAATGCGACAACGAACGGCAGCCGGTAGCGACTCGTACACACGCAGAATAGTTCGCAGTTGATATTTGTTCATCTTAAAGTGGACGGCGATTTTATTGATTAAAATGACCAGCTCTTCATCGAGCACTGATGATGACGCATTCGTGTTAGTTATGAGTCATGAATATGCAAAAACAAAAAGAAAAAAGTCACAACGAAAATATTAGGTACACCACATATTTAGCTCGAGATTGCAAGGAGAATTTCCATACCCTCTTCAGAAGAATGCAAGAAGGTGAAGTAAATTTCTACAAGTACTTCAGAATGACGCCAACCAAAATTTAATCAACTGATAGACATTTTAAATGTGCAGGACGATTAACTGCTCTGCCTTTTCGTCATCCATTTCAGGCATACTGCATCAGGACTGATACTGAGCGACATCGCGCGACCAAACATAAAAAAACGCACACAGATCATTCTCGACTTTGCAGCGCGACGAACGATGCGTCGCAACATATACAAGTGAGAATGCACGCATTTAAAATTTAAAACCATTAAATATTGTTACGATTCGCAGCAACGCCGCATGGGAGGCGGGGCAACGAGTGTGGTTGGTGGAGCATCGCGACCTATCCGCGCTGCGTCATGGCTGACACGAGTGATTGCTCGGTTTAATCTAGAAAGCCTTTTTTTATGTAAGATTATTCAAGAATTCTTATAAAGAAGTTTATAGGTTTTTCTGTAATTCTAGGATTGTATATAAAAGGCGCATAGAGCGGCGGTTAGAGTAGTCTTATTTTAAGCGAGCTATAAGTAAGCGAGTAGTGAGTTATTTACTAGTCAAATTGTACCTGTGTGTATTTATGGAGTAAATAAATAGTGTTTTCGTGAAATCGTTACACTGGAATTATTGAACCCCGAGTTTGCAACAATTGGTGTCAGAAGTGCGATTCCAGTGGGAATTTGAGGACTAATATTACTGAACTGTAAGTGAGTGCTTCATTGCCGGACATTACGTGTTTATGCCAGTGACCAGAAGCCAGCATCAAGCGATGGAGGATCAACTTGCCGCCCTGCTGTCCCTTATGCAACAACAGAGGGAAGAACAGGAAAAACGTGATCAAGTACAGGAGCGACGTTATCTAGAACAGATGAAAGAGCTGGAAAAACGTGATCAAATACAGGAAAGACGTTATCTAGAGCAGAAGGAAGAGCAGGAAAGACGTTATCTAGAACGGAAGGAAGAGCAGGAAAAACGTGATCAAGCACAGGAGCGACGTCATCAACAACAGAAGGAAGAACAGGAACGGTTCAGAGAAGAATTAGTGACCCATCTCGCAGCTAGGGAGCAACAATTGGAAGAAAGAATAATGCAATCCGTTAACGGCGTTAACGAAGGACTCGAAGCTGTCAACCAGAGGGTTCTCGAGCTAGAAAAGAAATTCCGTGAACAACTTGAGGACGACAACGTGTCTACAGAGAGTTTTAGCACAGCCAACGCTAAAATTAAGCCTCCCGATTATGACGGTACTACTGCATGGGAAATTTATAAAACTCAGTTTGAGGCAGCTGCAAACGCTAATGGTTGGTCCGAGCCCCAGAAAGCTACATCATTAGTGGTAGCACTTCGTGGAAAAGCGGCTGAGTTACTCCAATCTCTGTCGGCAGCGGATCAAAGTAATTATGCGGCTTTAGTACACACTCTGCAACTACGATTTGGAAATGAGCACAAAGAAACCGTGTTCCAGGCCCAGCTGAGGATGAGACAGCAAAAGTCAGGTGAATCCTTACAAGAATTTGAGGTGGACATAGACAGACTCATTCACCTGGCATATCCATCGGCCCCTGGATCTTTTCAAATGCAATTTGCCGCCGAAAGGTTCATTGAGGGAGTTCGCGATAGTGACATGAGATACCACTTACGTCTAGTCAGACCTAGGAATATCAGCGAGGCACTAGTTCGGGCCCTGGAATTCGAGGCGTCACGAGTGTCATCTAGTTCTTCTCCACGTGTAAGAATGGCAACTTGCGATGACGAGGAAGATACGTCAAGGACTGAATCCATGGCCAGTTTACATAAAACGATTAAGGATATGGCAGTCAATATACAAGCCCTGTTGGGCAGGACGCCTCGATCAACAGACAATCGGGGCATAAAATGTTTTAAATGCGGCAGACTGGGTCATATCAAGAGTAACTGCCGTAATAGGGCAAGAAGTCCGTCGCCGTCGTTTAGAAGAGCGAGCGGCGACCAAGAACGCACTAGGTCCCAGGAAAACTAATTCCGGTCAATGCAAGGGGGCAATTGACCGGGCCCGTTAAGACCCCCAGGATCTTTAAAGTCAATAATTTGGGTGGCAAAAGTCTTACAGTGGTCGGACGCATTAAGGGACAGAAAATCCAGATTACCATCGATACAGGAGCAGATGTGACCATTGTAAGGCCAGATAAACTTGTCGGATATACCATACAACCATTGCCCAATCCTATTATGTTAAAATCAGTCACTGGAGAGTCTTGCCCTATAGACGGAGAAGCCGATGTCACCATCATTATTGGAGAAAGACTCGAAGTTCGGCATAAAGTGTTGGTTGCCAGGATCAAAGACGAGTTTATTTTGGGAATGGATCTCATCAGGAAACATGGATTCTCCTATGATCACAAACGGAATATTCTCACATTTGGAGATGAGGAGTTTGCATTAACCAATGGAAATGTGGAAACTAGTGTCCGTCTACTGGTGGTGGAAGATGTAAAAATTCCTCCAAATTCAGAACAAATTATCACAGTGACTTCTGAAAATGATCCTGGGTGGTCCATAGGACTTATAGAACTTAACCTGGATTTGACGACTGAAATCATGGTAGCACGAACTTTGACCGACACGAAGAAAACTATGCCAGTACGAGTTGCAAATATTGGAGAAAAGACCATCAAGCTCAAAGAAGGAACAGTTCTTGCCAATTATGAGCCTGTGCAATGGGTATGCAATTGTGTCGAAGCAGAGACATCCAAAGTTAAATCTTCTAACCAAGCTTCCCCAGAGGTTATTGATGCTTTCAAACGACATTGGAGTCCTCTGTCAAGGGAACAACTTCAATCTGCCATAAAATTTGTTATGGATGAATCTGATATGTTCAACTTCAAGAGCAACGACAGTCAAACTGATTTAGTTGTCCATAAGATCAACACAGGAGATGCCCAGCCAATACGACAACACCCACGAAGGGTCCCTCTGGCTAAACAACAAGAAGTTAACAGCTTGCTGAATGAAATGTTAAAGGAGGGCGTCATAGAAGAATCATCTAGTCCATGGTCGTCGCCTGTGGTTCTTGTTAAGAAGAAAGATGGTTCAACCCGGTTCTGTGTTGACTACAGGAAACTTAATGACGTGACCAAGAAGGACAGCTACCCATTGCCACGTATAGACGACACCTTAGCAACTTTATCGGGATCAAAGTGGTTTTCCACTCTAGATTTAAAAAGTGGGTACTGGCAAGTAAAGATTGCTCCCGAAGACAAAGGGAAGACTGCATTTTCTACTGGTTCTGGGCTATACCAGTTCACTGTTATGCCTTTTGGATTGTGCAATGCTCCATCTACTTTCGAGCGAGTAATGGAACTTGTTTTGAGGGGGCTGACTTGGAAAACTTGCCTGGTATACTTAGATGACATAATTGTCATGGGACGTAATTTTGACGAGCATTTGAAGAATTTAAGAGAAATCTTCAGCAAGTTACGGAATGCTCACCTGAAGTTAAACCACAAGAAATGCAGCCTATTCCAAAAGCAAGTTGAGTACTTGGGGCATACTATCTCAGAACAAGGCATTAAAACTAGCCAAAGTAAAATATCTGCCATTAAAGATTGGCCAGTTCCTCGGGACAAACACGAAGTAAGGAGCTTTTTGGGACTATGTACTTACTACAGGAGATTTGTAGAGGGATTCGCCGACATCGCAAAACCGCTGCACAAACTAACAGAAAAGAAAACACCGTTCTTGTGGAACCATGATTGCAGTCAGGCGTTTGCAAGGCTTAAAGCTGCCCTCTGTTCTAGTCCAATCTTGGCTTACCCTATAAAGGACGAACTGTTTATTCTGGACACGGATGCAAGTAACTGTGGTCTAGGTGCAGTACTCTCTCAAAGACAAAACGGGCGAGAGAAGGTCATTGAGTACTACAGTAAGACTTTAAGTAAGCCAGAAAGAAACTATTGCGTCACTAGAAAGGAGCTGTTGGCCATCGTTAAAGCAGTCGAACATTACCATCGCTACTTATATGGAAAAAGATTCCTGATTAGAACTGACCATGGAGCCTTGAAATGGTTATTACAGATGAAAAACTCTGAAGGCCAAACAGCCAGATGGATAGAGCGCCTGCAGCAGTACGATTTCCAAATTGAACATCCACCAGGGAGGTCTCACGGAAATGCCGATGCATTGTCTAGACGGCCGTGTAAAGAAGATTGTCGGCATTGTCAAAGAACTGAGTAGCGTGGGGGATTTCCTTCTGTAAGGAGAACGTCGGTGGAGATAAACGATGGCTGGACCGCACAAGCGGTTCGAGACGAACAAATGAATGATCCATATATTGGACCCATACTCTTGGCAAAGACTGACGACAAGAGACCAGAGTGGTCAGAAATTGCTGGTAAAAGTCCAAACCTGAAGGCGCTATGGGCCCACTCTCTTAAAATAGAAAAAGGAGTACTGAAGAGAGCGTGGGAGAGTCCGGATGGCAAGTGCGTAGTCAGTCAGTTGGTTGTTCCTGATAGCAGAAAATCAGATGTACTAAAGGAAATGCACGACGGAACCAGTGGAGGTCATTTTGAGGTCAATAAAACCTTGGCCAAAATTAAAGAGCGGTTCTACTGGGTGAATTATCATGAAGACGTCGAGTCTTGGTGCCGCAAGTGCGAAGTTTGTTGTGCCACAAAAGGACCTCGAACAAGATCACGCGGCCGAATGGTGCAGTACACTGTAGGTGCTCCATTCGAGAGGGTAGCAATTGATGTCGCGGGACCGTTTCCTCAGACTGAGTCGGGAAATAAATACATCTTGGTCGCCATGGATTACTTCACTAAATGGCCTGAAGCATACGCCCTGCCTAATCAAGAAGCAACGACTGTGGCAACGGTGCTAGTAAATGAAATGTTCTGCAGATTTGGAGTCCCTCTCGAACTTCACTCTGATCAGGGCCGACATTGTGAATCGGCTGTTTTCCAGAAGGTCATGGAACTTCTCGGAATTCGCAAGACCAGGACAACTCCTTTGCATCCACAGTCGGATGGGATAGTAGAGAGATTTAATCGGACCATGGAACATTACCTGTCTAAAATGGTGGCAGATCATCAGCGTGATTGGGATCAACATCTACCTATCATGTTGATGGCATATCGAGGTTCTACGCATGAAGCCACTGGTCATACTCCGGCGAAAGTGATGTTCGGGAGGGAAATGAGGCTTCCTGCGGATTTGATGTATGGAACACCAGAAAAAGAGTCGCTCAGCTCTGAGAATTTTGTGGAGGAGCTTAAGGAGAGGCTGAACAATGTTCATGAACAAGTCAGGAATAAACTGCGGATATCCAGTGATGGAGCCAAAGCAAGATATGACTTACTAGCTAACTCCCGCGGCTTCCAGGATGGTGATTTGGTGTGGCTATACAATCCGAGGCGAAAGGTGGGGAAGTCGCCCAAACTTAGCCAAAATTGGGAAGGACCTTATACAATTATAAAGAAGATTAATGATGTGGTGTATAGGATCCAGCGGACCCCTAGGTCAAAGATGAAGGTCGTTCATTTGGATCGATTAGCACGATACCATGGAACTCTATCTGTTCGGGACGAACAGCCTTAGGAGGAGGGCAATGTTACGATTCGCAGCAACGCCGCATGGGAGGCGGGGCAACGCGTGTGGTTGGTGGAGCTTCGCGACCTATCCGCGCTGCGTCATGGCTGACACGAGTGATTTCTTGCTCGGTTTAATCTAGAAGGCAGTTGTTTACAACCTTTTTTTTATGTAAGATTATTCAAGAATTTTTATAAAGAAGTTTCTAGGTTTTTCTGTAATTTTAGGATTGTATATAAAAGGCGCATAGAGCGGCGGTTAGAGTAGTCTTATTTTAAGCGAGCTATAAGTAAGCTAAAGTACGAAGCGATAATAGAAGGCTATAAAGTGTTTAGTAGTGAGTTATTTACTAGTCGAATTGTACCTGTGTGTATTTATGGAGTAAATAAATAGTGTTTTCGTGAAATCGTTACACTGGAATTATTGAACCCCGAGTTCGCAACAATATTTACATTCGTAGCGTAGAGTTGCGCCGCGTAGCCGAGCTGAATGCAGCTCAAGTGAGAATCGACCTTTAGAGGTGGGTTTTATTTTAAGAAAATTAGCAGTTTTCTCACTTTAAAGGTCGATTCTCACTTGAGCTGCATTCAGCGGGGCTACGCGGCGCAACTCCTCGCTACGAATGTAAATATTTAATGGTTTTAAATGCGTGCATTCTCACTTGTACATGTTGCGACGCGTCGTTCGTCGCGCTGCAAAGTCGAGAATGATCTGTGTGCATTTTGTGTGCAAAATTATTTGTTGTCACCTCACCCTTCCTGTTACACGCCATCATTAACTCAAGCAATTTGCCAAGCAACAGAACCACTAGCTGAAAAAAACGGAGGAAACGGGTTCTAACTGTTTCTAGGCAATTAAATTGCTGTGCCAAATTTGAGATTTCTGCTAGAACAGAGGTAACACTATGGGCAACACTTACCTGAGAAAAACTGTCAACCTTTCATAAGGTCCAACACTCTGCCTAAATTTTGTATTCTGTTTAGTCAGTGGCACATTTAAAATGTCTATCAGGTGACTCAATTTTGCTGGGGTCATTCTGAAGTACTTGTAGAATTTTACTTCATCTTCTTGCAATCTTCTGAAGAGGGTATATTGAGATGGGTATGTTGTATGAGAGTACCCAATATTTTCGTTGTGACTTTTCTCTTTTTATTTTTGCATATTCATGACACATAACTAACACGAATGCGTCATCATCACTGCTCGATGAAGAGCTGGTCATTTTAAACAATAAAATCGATGTCCACTTTAAGATGAACAAATATCAACTGCGAACATTCTGCGTGTTTTCGAGTCGCTACCGGCTGCCGTTCTTTGTCGCATTTAATGAGATTACCCACCAGCGTTACGACACTTTGCAGTAAAGCGTCGCGCCGCGTAGCCGAGCAGAATGCAGCTCAAGTGAGAATCGACCTTAAATCTTTGTGTTAGTGTTAAAAATTGTAATTAATATTTTTGGAATTTTTTAAGATATAGATATAGCTGCTTGCACAACTTTCCTCACAAAGTTGATCTAAGGTGGACCTTAAAATTTTCCATACGGAATACATAGCTGCCAAGCGATCTGTCACTTACCAATTTTTTGGCTGCAATACATTTTATATGGAAACTTTTAAGGTTTATCTTAGCTGAAGACTGTATGGGGAAAGTGTGCAAATGGCACACAATATCGGACGACGAGGATAATGTAGATATATTTCTTACAAACGACATTTGCCGTCACAATTCGACATCCATCTTTTCTCTAATTGAAGCTCTACTTATACAACGAACAGGGTCACTGATTATAAGTTAACCACCCACCTAGAGGCTTTAATTTAACTGGAAGAAAAAAATGTTAAATACGAAAGTTATTGATAATTAAGTGTAGTTTTTCCAATGCAAAAGCCTTTTTACAAGGTATTCCCAAAGCCCGTAGCATACCAAAGTTATAATTTTCTAAGTGGAACACCCTGTATATTTATGCTTTTTTTTACTCCGTAAAAGTTTTTAAAAAATTTTTTATGAAGTATATCCTATACCTATCATCATTGGTTTCCTTGATAAATTTTGCCTAAATATCGATATTATAGTAAACTGCTCAACTTAAAGTTCGGTTTTTCGTGTCATTTTCAATCAGCTGTAACTTTTTAAGCAATGAATTGTTATAAATACAATTTACAAAGTCTGAGACCTCATTTCCTCTAGATTAAGAAAGCGGATAATTTTGAAAAAAAAACGACACTATCTTTATTATATAGGGTGTGAAACAAAGTAAGGCAACATTTTCAAAATTTTGATGTTCTCATCATCCATATCTCGGGACCTTTTCGCCAGATGTTTTATTAAAGCACTCTGAATTTTTATACAGAGCGAAACGTAAAATGTGTGAAATTCTTGTTGCTGATATTTTTAAATCGTCCTAGTTCGAAAAAGCGGTAAAAAATCTTACTGTTTTTCCCTCATTTGTTGACATTATGTCTGAGGATTGTTACTCACTCAAGAAATTTAAAAGGAAGTGCCGTTTTTTCTAATTCGAGCTTTCAAAAAATATGATGCCATTATTGTTGATACTCGTGACTTAAAATAGCTATATTAAATAAAATAACCTTTCTAGAGATAATAAATTGTGTTTCAATGTCAAATAATTGAGTGATGCCGTTGCAGATAGCCAACCTCAATATCTCTAGACGTTTTTGTCATTTTTTGATTTTAAGGTATTAGAACTTATACAGAGGGAATCAAAATATTCTTAAAAATTTCGTTAGAATTTTTATTTAAATCGTCGTAATTCGCGGACAAGTTGACGGATTATTATTTTTATTCTTTGGATCAACAGCACTATCTACAAATGGTTTCTCGGCAAGGGCGTCTTGCAAAAGTGATTACTGGATTACAGGTACGGACTTGACAAAATTAGTATACAGGGTGAATCATAATGGGTGGTCGAAAATGAAATCTCATATTCTTTGGACGATTTTAAGGGTGTTCTCTTATACAATTGTGTTACCTATCGAGCTTCGTTAAAAAGTTACAGGGTGTTGAAATTAGAATTTCAAAATGCATATGTATTGATTATACCGAAAGCGTAAGAAGTATTTTATTGAAATTTTGTACGTTTGACTGTTATATAAGGCGCACTTTTTGCCATAAATAATTATTTTTATTTCCGCCAGTGGCGCGCTTAACAGCACGTCGACATATATTATTTGAAAAAAAGTGGGACGTCACTGGTTTTTCGAAAAATTAAATTTAGTTTTTGATTGCCCATTAAAATACTATTGGTTTGCAATATAATTCAAGCCATAAATAATCGAATATTTTAGATTTTTCATCAAAATGAAATTACTCGCGTACTAACATACATTACAATGGTTTTTATTTATTTACTCGAAAACGGTGCGTCGTACTAAAAAAACGTCGTACCCCAAGAGGGCTGTTTTCTACGAAGGCGTAGAAGGGCCAACACGATTTTTTTTCTTAAATTCCGAGTTCAAAGTCGGAATTTAGTTAAATTCCGAGTTTAAAGTCGGAATTTAGTTAAATTCCGAGTTCAAAGTCGGAATTTAGTTACATATGATTCACAAATCAGTGGCGTAGACGCAAGAACAATGTTGTACAAGAACGGCAAAAAAATGTTTAAAAGACGGATCAATATTTTGTTAACTACGACTTCATGGTGGGGGTCCTAACTTTAAGACTCCTCTAGTGATTACATTTAAGAGCTGTGATCGATATCTCGGGACGTTTTTTGCGGTTTTTTGTTTTTTTTTGTCGACAAGAAGAGTTACGGGACGTTTACAAAAAGTTTTGCACCTTTCTATAAATTACAGTGTTTTGCGGGAATACTCGCGCCAATAAAACTAATAGACTTTAAAACTTCATTGATTTGAAAATCATTGGCGAATATTGACAGTTAATAATGACAAACAAATAAAAGTGTAGAGAAAATAAAATAAAAAAAAACAAAAAAGATCGATACGACCTAATTTTTGGCAATTTTCAAGGCGTTTTATCTCAGAAATCATTTATGATAAATTCATAGTTTAAAAAGGCTCTGAAAGAACTTTTCTTCTAGAACTAACTATCTGAACCAATCTTTAACTAAACCAGTTTTATCATTGTGATACGGCGCAAAAATGTAAAATTTGAACTGATTGCATTATTTGATATCTACGGTAAATCTTAACTTTTCAACTTTGTCATGTCATTTTATAAGCTTGGTAGATATCTCGGGACATGTCCGGCGGTTTTTGTTTTTATGCTCGAGATAAAGTTACAGGGTATTTTCAAAAAGTTTGAAGTATTTTTATTTTTTGCTCGGTATAGCAGTGTAGGTCACCCGATTTTAATGATATAAACTAAATTTAAAAGCTCATTAAGTACAAAATTAGTGACGTAGAACTCTAGTTCATAAAGATTGCTTCGGATGTTTTCGCAAAACTTTAATATTACTTCTGGGACATCATCACTGTTAATGATTTCCCAGCTCCTTTGCTGTAACTTCAAAAATGTACTATTAACTTAAGTGAAGTGTTATTTAATAGGTTTGCTAAATATCGGAACGGTTTTGGGGATGTTTGTTTTGTGGTCTCGAATAAGATACGAGTGCAATTCAAAAATTTAATGAGGTAAACTAAATCTACGAATTTATGTACTTAATAAAGTGTGGGCCCACCGAAAACTCGCATTACCTCAGCCGCCCTTCTTGGCATGGTCTCCACCAAATTTCTGATAAACTCCTGGGGAATGGCTTCCCATTCCTCCCTAAGTGCCACTACGAATTCATCCAAGTTTTGAAATTCTTGCTCTCTTTCTTTCAGTTTTAGTTTCATTCTGCTCATCACTTTATAACATTCATATCGGGCGATCTAGCAGGCCAATTCATGCCCTCGATGCTATTCTCTCTCAGAACTTCTTTAACAATTTGAGCCCGGTGTGACCATGCATTATCGTCAACTAAGATAAAACCATCTCCAAAGTTCTGAGCGAAGGGAATAACAATTTCATTCATACACAAATATCGATATCTAACTGCGTTCAGGTTAATTCAGGTTAAAATTAAAACCAATCAAAACCACAAAGTCAGTCTTTCCATTTCCCATTACGCCTCCCCATACGCTGACACTTTAACCCCCAAATGGCACTCTGGGTTCTATATCTTCTTGCAGGTTTCGTTCATGCTGGCCTCTCAACACTAAAATACGTCCATTTGATGCATACAACAAAAATATACATTCATGTGTAAAAATGCAATTATTGTTCCACTCTGCCATTCCCCAGTGCAAATGTTCTTCTACCCAACGCCAATCAAATGGAGTGAGTTCAACTTTAAAGCTTTATACCGTATTACATTGATAAAAATGGTTTAATTAAAGATTGCCCAAGGTAGTTAGTTCTAGAAGCAACGTTCCTTCAGAGCTTTTTTAAACTATGAATTTATCATAAGTGGTTTCTGAGATAAAACGCTTTCAACATTACGAAAAATTATGTCGTATCGACTTTTATGTTAGCAGTTTTCTTTTTTTTTATTATCTCTACAATTTTATTTTTTTTTCATTATTAACTATCAATATACGCCAATGATTTTAAAATCAATTAACTTTTAAAGCCTATGTGTTTTATTGGCGCGGGTATTCCCGCAAAAAACGTTCCGAGATATCGATCATAGCTCTTAAAAGTAATCACAATAGGAGTCTTAAAGAGGACGTCGTAGTTAACAAAATATTGATCCATTTCACAAAGAATATTTTGTCGTCGTAATATTTTGTTCTTGTACAACATGGAACAGAAACGTTTTATTAACCTTGCGTCTACGCCACTGATTTGTCAATCATATACTCAGAGTTTGACTAAATTCCGACTTTAAACTCGGAATTTAACTAAATTCCGACTTTGAACTCGGAATTTAACTAAATTCCGACTTTAAACTCGGAATTTAACTAAATTCCGACTTTAAACTCGGAATTTAGCTAAATTCCGACTTTAAACTCGGAATTTAACAAAATTCCGACTTTGAACTCGGAATTTAACTAAATTCCGACTTTGAACTCGGAATTTAAGTAAATTCCGACTTTAAACTCGGAATTTAACTAAATTCCGACTTTAAACTCGGAATTTAACTAAATTCCGACTTTGAACTCGGAATTTAAGAAAAAAAATCTTGTTGGCCCTTCTACGCCTTCGTAGTTTTCTTCACAGTAGAATGGGTATTAAAACGAAGTTTTGTTTTGCAAAAATCAGTGACGTGCTACTTTTTTTTCAAATAATTTAAATTGTCGTGCTAGTATGCGCGCCACTGGCGGAAATAAAAATAAATTTTTATTGCGAAATGTGCGCCTTTCATAGCAGTCAAAACGTACAAGATTTCAATCAAATATCTCTTACGCTTTCGGAATAATCAATACAAATGCATTTTGAAATTCTAATTTCAACACCCTGTAACTTTGTAACGAAGCTCGAAAGGTAGCACAATTGTATGACAGAACACCCTTCAAATCGACCAAAGAATATGAAATTTCATTTTCGACCACCCGTAATAATTCACCCTGTATACTAATTTTGTCAAGTCCGTACCTGTAATCCAGTAATCACTCTTGGAAAACTCTCTTGTTGAGAAACAATTTGTAGATTATTCTGTCGATCCAAAGAATAAAAATAATAATCCGTCAACATGTCCAGTACGACGATTTAAGAAAAAAATACTAACGAAATTTTTAAGAATATTTTGATTTCCTCTGTATAAGTTCTAATACAATAAAAACAAAAGTGACGAAAACGTCTAGGGATATTGATGTTGGCTATCTGCGACGGCATCCCTCAATTTCCCTTAACCTCTAGAAAGGTAATTTTATTTAATATTGCTATTATAAGTCACGAGTATCAACAATAATGTTATCATATATTTTGAAAGCTCGTATACTAGAAAAAACGTCTCTTACTTTTAAATTTTTTGAATGAGTAACAATCCACAGACAGTATGTCAACAAATGAGGGAAAACACAGTAAGATTCTTTACCGCTTTTCCGAACTACGACGATTTAAAAATATCAGCAACAAGAATTTCACACATTTTACATTTCGCTCTGTAGAAAAATTCAGAGTGCTATAATAAAAAATCTGGCGAAAAGGTTCCGAGATATGGATGTTGCCTTACTCCTGACCTGAAAACGATAAGGAAAAAATAGCTTATTGCGAATTGGCAGAACATCAAAATTTTGAAATTTTTGCATAACTTTTTTCACACCCTATATAATAAAGACAATGTCGGTTTTTTTTCAAAATTATCCGCTTCCTTAATCTAGAGGAAATGAGGTTGCAGACTGTGCAAATTGTATTTAAAACAGTTCATTGCTTAAAAAGTTACAGCTAATTGAAAATGACACGAAAAATTGCTTGTGCCGAACTTTAAGTTCAGCAGTTTATTTATCCACCGTCTTAGAGGGTTTCTTTTTAATCTTGTGAAACCATAAAAAATGCAAAAATTATGAATAATCATGTGTACTTTTTCATGTTGTAAAATTTTATACAGGATGTTCCCAAAACCGGCAGCATAACAAAGGTCTTTTTCATTTTTTCTTTACTCTAATATGTGAACAAAATTGTAAAGTATGGTTGGAATAATTGGTTTATTAGAAGAGAAGATCACTCTACTAAGAAATCTTTTATTTCGTTTTTATTAAGAAATCTTAAATTTAAGTTTGCGCTTCCAATCCACATGCAACTTTTATAAAGACACTTTTGAAGTGGTGTAATAAATCGAGAATTCTTTATCTTTTACTACTAGGAAAAAAAATGCCAAAGGCATGAACATTTTTCCTTTACTGCTTTTAAGGTTTTCCTGTTACCCCCTTAATGTAACATTAAATATAACAAAAAAAAAAAAATCAATCCGCGGCATCAGCTGATCAGCCGAACATTTATCCGCTTATGTAGCAGGGTGATTGAGATCACAACAGATGATTTCGGGTACACCTTGTATAAAATTTTACATCATGAAAAACTGCACATGATTATTTATAATTTTTGCATTTAAAATAATTTAACACGATTAAAAAAGAAACCTCTAAGAAGGTGGCTAAATACTATAATATCGAAATTTAGGCACCATTTATCAAGGAAACCAGTGGGGATAGGTATATGACAAGCTTCATAAAAAATGCTTAGAATTGTTTACAGAGTATGAAAAAGCATAAATATACAGGGTGTTCCGTTTAGAAAATTATAACTTTGGTATGCCACGGGCTTTGGGTAGACCTTGTATAAAGGATTTTGTACTAGAAAAGAACTACAACTAATTATCAACAACTTTTGCATTAACATTTTTTTCTCCGAGTTAAATTAAAACCTCTAGGTGGGTGGTTAACTTATGATTAATGACCCTGTACATCCAGGCAGAACAGAAATGTTTAAATTTAGTTTTAAACCGAATTTTAAAACCAAATTTAAATCTGTATTTAAAATTAACCTATACAATTGGCCCTTAGTACATTTAAAGAAATTGGTTGGACAGTTATAGTCTAAACCAGAAACGGATGTCTCTAACTGGAGTCACTTGAATGCTCTATTTTTCTTGAAAATAAAAATAACTCTTTAGAGTTTTAAAGATAAAAACCAATTTTCATATCTTTCTAAGAGAAGTGG
This sequence comes from Taphrorychus bicolor, assembly GCA_951812265.1. Lineage (NCBI taxonomy): Eukaryota > Metazoa > Arthropoda > Insecta > Coleoptera > Curculionidae > Taphrorychus > Taphrorychus bicolor. The sequence continues at coordinate 30,096,069 of OX638300.1, read as the reverse complement.
CAAGAACTTATGGTTGCTTGGAGACAAAACAATTCCAGACGACCCCAAAATCTACGCCACTGGCTTATGAAAAAGCGCGCTCTAACACTCATAAAGTACATCCAAGTGATGATAAAACGTGGTCAAAAATTCAGTTGTTTATCATAGTTGCGGAAAAATAACCAAAAAAGTCATAAAAAAATATTCATCACACCCTGTATCTCAAAAAAAAAACGTGTGTTTGCGAATAGGGGTTTATATGCAAAAGTTTTCCGAAACCCCTGTAACATTCGTAATTACATGTTTCGTGTTTCTTGATTTGTATTATTTTATTTTGTACCGTGTGAATTTTAGCCCCTCCTATTTTTACCACCCCCCCCCCCTATTTTTACCTTGTCCAAGAAATGGACAAGGTAATGATCTACACTCAATACTTGGAGATATATGAGGAGCGGTTCTCGGGTTGTCGTCCTTCTTTCCCAAACTTCTTTTTTGCTTCAAAGTTTCGATGCTTTTTAACATCTTCATCATCAGTTAAAATTTGGCTATCTTCGTGTTAAGCATTTTTCACCAGCTCTTGTATATTCAGGGTGTTTAACATTGACACGGCAATATTTAAGGGGGTGTTTGCCCAGGCCATTTTATGAAAAAAAGTTCCTATAAACGATGTACAGGGTGTTGAAATTCAATTAAACAAAACAGTACAAACTGGATATTTCGAAAAAGGCTTGAGAGGCGTGGCAATAGATATAAGAAACGGATACTTTGCAATACACAACGATTTTTCAGTCTCACCAGCGGCACGTCACTGGTTAATTTTAATGGAAAAAAATAGGTCGCAACTGTTTTTTTCTAAATAAAATGTGTTAAATTCTGTGTTCAATTTCGAAGAAAAAATGTCTCTTGAAAGTTTATCGTACGTCACTACTTTTGAAGTAAAAAATAAGAGCCATTTTAAGGCTTTTGTTATTATACAAAAACTATTTTTTTAGTCAAAGGTTTAATTCAAGGTCAAAAAGGAATATTTAAAAATAAGTATCACCAAAAAATTACAAAAACTGTTCAAGGTGTCCACCTCCAACTTGAATGCAAGAATCCAATCTTCTCCTCATTGACTGGCGAACTCTCTTAAAAACCCCAGGATCGGTTCTAATAGAGTTGTGCCCAGCAATAATACGAACTCTTCTAAATTTTCCACTGGAGTAGCGTACACCAGGGACTTCAAATGGCCTCACAGGAAAAAATCCATGGGGTTCAAGTCAATGAGGGTCACCTCGGCCAATCCAACATTTTTCCGTATGCTTCTGTTAAGAACTTCCGAGCAACGTGAGTAAAAAGGGCGCGTGTATTCTAAAAAGCCGCGATACACCTCTCCGGTAAGTCTCGCTGAAAAAAAATAGCGCAAAATTTTTTGGGGGTGCTACGCCCACTTTTTGCTAAATTTTGACGAATATTTCCCTCCTGCATAAATTTCCCCATAAGAGGATTATAATTTTTCAAAAATTTCAGCGGAAATTCCACGTTATGCAGACAACGGTTAATTTCCACTGTCACCTACTAACCATTTTGACTGAGAAAGTCAGTAACAACTTCATTGACCGCCTGTAACTTGAGAACGCCTCGACCGATCGCAGTGAATCCAACTGTTTTTTTTTCTTCTTCTTGATGTCCTCTTTCACCCCCCTCGCCATCCGGAAGTTCCGTAGGTGCAATATTTTCGGAGATGGACCCGTTCGGAGGTTGATTTCAAATGAATCTTTTTAGTTGTGCATTTGCGTTGCAACGCAATGTTAGTGAAACAAAAATCCCAAAGAAATCTAAAAGTATTGTCAAGTACTGTCCCTGACGCATTCAAATAACACTGACATTCTTGATTTTTCAAAACGGTGAATAAACCAGGTATTTTTACTCAAATTAAATGTTATTAAAAAATGTACATGCCTTAAAATAGTTTTTATTTTTTACTTCAAAAGTATGCGTCGTACGATAAAATTTCAAGCGACATTTTTTCTTCGCAATTAAACAAGGAATTGAATACAATTTTTTATTTTAAATAAAACCAGCGACGTCCTATTTTTTCGCGCGTCGCTGGTGAGACTAAAAAATCGTTGTATATTGCAAAGTATGCGTCTCCCATATCTAATGACACGCCTAAAATTTCATTACAACATTTCAAGCCGTTTTCGAAATATCCATTTTTTTAGCGTTTTGTTTAATTAAATCTCAACACCCTGTGTGTGGGTGTGTAAATGTGGATGTGTAAAAAGCCTGGGCAATTACCCCCTTAAATATTGCCATGTCTTTGTTGTATAATAAAACCTGACCTAACACCCTGTATAGTTGCAATGCTTAAAAGTGGAATAAAATATAAAAGGCATAAAAGAAGTTGGAAAAGGAGCATCGTTTTTTCTTCATTAAAACAAAGCCCTACAGCCTAAGAACCACTTCCCGTATAACTAAAGTCCAAGAATGACGTACGTTTTCAAACGTCGCAACTAAACTTAGCAACAATTGAAACGTAACACACGATTTTGTGCTTCAATTGTGAAGTTAACTTTCTTTAAAAGGGCTAGACCGATTTTTTAAGGGTAATACTAATTCAGATATGGCCATCTTTAGGCTATCGGACAGGTATAGTCGAAAACCCATACATTTCCTAGAAGAGTTACTACGGGGTGGAGAAAGAAGTCATGTAATTTTGGAAAAAGTTCGTCGACGTGTAACTCTGTAGAAAAAAATTTCAGCAACTTTTTTCTACTGTTACATAAAGAGGGTTTTAACATCTCGGGACGTGTTTGACTGATTTTTAATTTCTACCGAGTTTACCAGAAATATCGCTTTTTCGAAAATACCGACTTTCCTCAATATTTGCTGCTGCTATATATCCTGGGCGAGAAATTTACACCCGTTTTCATCCTGAGCGTATGCAGCAAGTTCTTGGCGAACTGTGTTTTCACTACATAATAGTTATATATTAATTTAGATATATGGTGGGGTGTAAAAAGTAAAAACGCAGCAAAAATTGCTTAACACGCTAAATCAACACAAAATCAGTGACTTGGACGAAAGGATAGACGGTCTTCTCGGGAATAACATGCAAGACATCGAAAAACACATTCTTGTCTCGATACCTTTTTCGATTTTTGATGATATCTTCACTAGTTTAATAATAATTTCACTTAAATAACATATTGTATTTTTTTCATTAACGGAGTTTTATATGATAAATGACATATATTTTCTTGAAGTCAGTGTCTTTGGTTAACTGTTCCACCCAGATGGACCAAATTCGGACTTAATCAGATATACAGGGATGGATACAAAATTTTGAAAATTATGGAATATTCAATATTTACCGCACATAATTAGTTCCTTAATGCATTATTAATACAAATTAATGTATTAGCTAATAATCGATTCAGGAATAATATACAGTGTAGGTAATTAATGATAACTGCATCCCTACAGGTTTAAACAACTTGGCCACCTGTTCTGTCAAGCTTTATTGATTAGTTCATATGTCAAACATTATTTGACACAGTTTCATTCAACTGAATAATTGAGCATACAAGTCTTCTCGTTTATAATAATGCCACGTTTAACGTTTTTGGAAATGTAAATATAGTGGGGTAATTTTTGTTCTTTAATTTCCTTTATTCATTATCATTAGCAGTCGGTACGAATTTATTAGATTACAAGAGAAGGGCCACACCCATTGACATATTAAATTAAATGGACGTGCCCAACATTCAAGATCGCGTACCAAGATGTGGCGCAAGAGAGATAGACATACAGTTCCTCCACAGAATAGTTGACTGTGGTTTCTTAAGGGAATTTTGTAAATTTCGATATTTTTTTTTGCTATTCTTATTTAATTTTATCGAATTTTTATTATTATGCTTGCTTACTGAACATTAGAAGAACATTATAAAAAAAAATTAATAGTACACTGTTTTTAATACTCCTGGCAAATGGATATGAAAGCATGCAAGTTTCACAGCGAAAAGCTAGGTTAGGTATGGTTCTTGAACATAAAAGTAACTCTGTAAAAAATAAATTCATACATTTTATAGATTTTCTACTGCTCAAACTGTGGTGGGGAAAAGGTAAATACTTAATAAGGATGCCGCAAAACACATTTTTATATTTATGTTTTAAATAATCTTTTCAGTCTCAGCGATCGAAGTCAGTCAATCAAGGGAGGACAAGCATGCAGGAGTTTTAGGCAGAAACTGGATTTTTACTTTTCGGGAAGTACAATAATTGCTTTCATATTCATTTCAATTCATGGAGTAACATCTTAGCAGGAAAGTGCTAACCTGCTGCTTGTTTTACCAGGTTAGATTTAGTTTCAGCTTTAGTTTAGTAACTACTCATTGGGCATGAACACACCAAATATCCTCACTGTCCACAACTACATATAACTCTCCTGGCTATTGTTTTCTAATACGCTCTATGCAGGACAGATTTCTGTAAACTTTGTTCTCTTTGGAAGGATAAATTCTTCTATAGATTTGTCCAGTTTACCGTGAGGTATTGGGTTATCTAATGAGGACTGAACAGATTCCAGTTTTCGGACTTCTTTGTATCAAAGATTTAAGATGCAGTTTAAGGTAGTTATTTTAAGAGAGTTCAAGTTTAAGATAGCCATAGGACAGTTTGAACTTTCTTATTGATACAAAGAAGTGCAAAATTTGGGCTCTGTGCAAGTAGGGTTCTCATTGGATGACCTTGTACAATGGAGTTCTTGTACCGAGATAAACCGAACTGTTTGAAGGATACAAAGTCAGTTAAATAATGGAAAATTTTGTTACATTTTCTGTATTTTATTCACCCTGTGATTATTTGTATAAAAAATATAAAATAAAATAATGCAAACTTAAAAAAATTAGCTTTTTCGTAATATTACTGATTTCACATCTAATAATCCTTCCAGTTGTTGGTTTCGTATTACAAAAAAATCATAAGGGTGGGTCCCTTTCAGGTATTAAATAATAGCATTTTGACTGTTGATCAGGCTGAATCAAAGTAAGATAATTATACCCATCATTTAAGTTTGTTAATGTCTCATTGTGTAAATAAGGTATGAAGATGATTTAAACACAGAGAGAAGCCTAGACATGTATACACATAATATACAGGTGCGAGTTTATAAAATGGAACAAATTCACTAAAAAAAAACCGTTTTATTTTTTGAAAAAACGCTTGGACTCGTCGATTTATGTTTTAGATTGCCTTCTTTTTTAAATAAACCATTATAGAGGTTGTCTCAATTTGGAGATATGACGTCATCAATTGTTTTTTAAATGACAACTGCTATTTTTGTCAGCTATTTTCATAGTGTACATCAAGTTATACATTGTAGCCAATTTTCAAATTTTCATAAAGTGCCAGTTGCAAGATAATGAACAAAATTTATTTTATTTCAATCATCAATTCATATTAGTCATTTACCTACTGAATTTACCCCAAGCTACCCTTTCATAGATTACCTTTGTCTTTCTGGTAACGATAATTTCTACCAGCATTAGGTCCGTTTCATTAATGTCAATATCAATAGTACAATTGACAGCCTTTTACTTTTCTTAAATATTTTTGCTGAAATACTTGATAATAATAACTTAATAACTCGTTCAACGTAATTTCTTACTTAACTGAAAGTCACAAGATTGAAATTTTAATGATGATTGGATACGGAGATAGAACACGAACACAAAATGAAGTAGTTCAATTATTCAGAGATTCACATAGATACTGTAAGTAAGATAGAAAAACGGTTTCGGGAAAACGGACATGTATGGAAAACATTAATTCATCGAAAGAGTGCACTAAGGGAGGATCTCAAAGTTAATCTGTTCAACAAAACCCTAATATTTCCACCAGGCAGCTAGGTAATGAACAGGAAATTAGCCATACTTCAGCAGTAAAAATTCTCAAAGCCTAAAAGTTGCATCCTTACAAACTAAAAATTCTCCAGGAATTGACCGAAGATGATCCTGATAGAAGACTTCAGTTTTTGGAACAAATGATGGATCTCCTGAACAGAAACGTTGTGAACACAAGCAACATTGTGTTCTCTGACAAATCGACTTATACGCTAAATGGTGAGGTAAACCGACAAAATGTTCGTTATTGGGCAGACGAGAATCCCCACTGGATGATAGAAGGTCACAGTCAACGCTCAGAAAAAGTTAATGTTTTGGCAGGAATTGTCGATAATCGAGTCATAGGACCAATCTTTTTTTGATGAAAATCTCAACGGATCGAGATATTTAGAATTTTTGGAAGAGGAACTAATTCCAAATTTGGTTACTCTATTTCCTTGTCCTATAGAAGAAAATGTCCTCAACAGAAATATCTGGTTTCAACAAGATGCTGCTCCTCCCCATTTTGCCAGACCTGTTCGCCGATATCTGGATGAAGTATTTCCGGACCGATGGATTGGTAGAAGAGGCCCCATTGAATGGCCACCCAGGTCACCAGACCTGACTCCATTGGATTTTTTTTGTGGGGTTACTTAAAAAGCAAAGTTTACCAAACGAAACCTGAAAATTTTCAGGAGTTGAAAGCACGAATAAGGCATGAGTGCAGACTAATTTCCCCCGAAGTAATTGCAAACGTGCAAAGCGAGTTTCAGTTACGTTTAGGGTATTGCCAACTAGTGAATCGACATTATTTTGAGCATTTATTGTAGAATATTTATTAATATGAATTGATGTTTGAAATAAAATAAATTTTGTTAATTATCTTGAGACTGGCAGTTTATAAAAATTTGACAATTGGCAACTATGTATAACTTGATGTACACTATGAAAATAGCTGACAAAAAATAGCAGTTGTCATTTAAAAAAACAATTGATCACGTCATATCTTGAATATGGTATAACTTCCAAAAAATAAATGTTTTTTTTTTACAGAATTTGTTCCATTTTAGAAACTCACACTGTATACCTACCTAATATACTTAAATACATATAAAAGATTAAATTAGGAAATTTTTACATTTCAAGCAGATGAGCTTTAAAAAAACAGAATTGTTTTCGTATCTGAAAGAGAAGCTATGAATTTAATTGCGGATTCATTTACATTATAACTTAAAAAAAAATTAAAAAGTAGACTGCGTGTCATGTAGAATGTGCTAAAAATTGTATTTTTAATGTGTTTGTAGAAAAATTATTTAGGCAGGGTTCTACAATCATGGATGAACCTCTCGGGTTAGTTGTAGCATTGCTGTCATCAACTCTATTAAACCAGTTCTGGTTAACTACTCCTAGCTTAAGCCATTACTACAGTACAACTCAGCGTTAATAACAAACTAAAATACAATGTACCTACCCGATTATAAAAAGTAAAGAATGAAGAAAAGTTTAGGGAAAAAATATTCAAACTTATTTTGGGTACCTACAAACCGATAGGTTGTTTGTATAGTCAGTTTAGGTACTATTAATTATTTGCCATTAAGCAAGAATAATGTAAATGCAAATACCAAGTACCTACATTCAATAAACACAAATATTTCTTAAGGACAATACAATCACAATTACCTACCTACTTCCAACGGTGCATTTACTAATTAGGTACCTACTACTTTACTAACAAGTAGATTCCCAGTTCTATTTTATATGTATTTAAGTATATTAGGTAGGTATATATTATGTAAATTCATGTCTAGGCTTCTCTCTGTGTTTAAATCATCTTCACACCTTATTTACACAATGAGACATTAACAAATTTAAAACATGGGTATAATTTTATTATCTTACTTTGATTCAGCCTAATCAACAGTCAAAAACTGTATTTTGCATCCAAAAATAAATGCTTTTATTTAATACTTGAAAATGTACCTACTCTTATGATAATTTCTTGTAATAGGAAACAAACAACTAAAAGGATTATTAGATGTGAAATCTGTAATATTACGAAAAAGCTGAATTTTTTTAAGTTTACATTATTTTATTATTTTATTTTATATTTTTTATACAAATAATCACAGGGTGAATAAAAAACAGGAAATATAACATAATTTTTCATAATTTAACTGACTTTGTATTCTTCAAACAGTTCAGTTTATCTCCGTACAAGAGCTCCATTGTACAAAGTCATCCAACGAGAACTGTACAAAGCCCTACTTTTGCACTTCTTCGTATCAATAAGAAAGTTCAAACTATCCTATGGCTACCTTGAACTTGAACTCTCTTGAAATAACTAGGTACCTTAAACTTTATCGTTGATGCAAAGACGTCCAAAAACTGGAATCTGTTCAGTTAATTAGATGACCCTATACCTCACGTTAAACTGGACACAAATCTATAGAAGAATTTATACTCACAAAGGGAACAGAGTTTACAGAAATCTGTCCTGCATAGAGTGTATTAGAAAACAATACCCAGAAGAGTTATAGTTGTGGACAGTGAGGCTATTTGGCAGAGTTGGCAAAAAAAGGCCTTTTTCTCTTTTTGGACAGGACAGTGGTCAAAAATGGTTAAAACCAAGTGGTCAAAAATGGTTAAAACCATTTTTGGCCAGTGTCGAAAATTAAGTTTACATTTTACCGATCCAAGTACCATTAAGGTCAAAGTTCAGATAATTAAACATGAATGCTGGGTTCCTAACTGTCTACTTTGTAATGTTGACTTGTGTGGTATTTGAATTTATTATAATAAATGTTCACTACTGAAATCTACTTATTTCATTAAGATTTTATTTCACTATCATAGTGTTGATAATGCTGAGATAGGTATTCATTTTGGGCATTTTGGACATTAGTGGCCAAAATACTATTTTGACCAGGACAAAAAAAACCAATAAAAACCAGTGGTTAAAACCACACTGTCCAAAATTAGCCAACCTTGCTATTTGGTGTGTTAATGCCCAATGTGTACTAAACTAAAACCTAAACTAAAACAAACATAGCAGGTTACCACTTTCCTGCTAAAACATCTTAGTCCATGTTTCATTGGAATAATATATACGAAAGCAATTATTGTACTTCTCCAAAAGTAAAAATCCAGTTTCTGCATAAAACTTCTGCATGCTTTGTCCACTGTTGTTCGACTACCCTTCGATCGTTGAGAAAATTATTTAACACATAAGTAATAGAAAGTAGAGAGAAATGTGTTTTGCGGTATCCTTATTAAGTATTTACCTTTTCGTCTCAGTTTGAGACTGTAGAAAATTTACAAAATGTGTAAATTTATTTTTTTACAATTACCTTTATGTTCAAAAACCATAGCTAACTTAGCCTTTGGCTGTGAAACTTGCATGCTTTCATATCCATTTACCAGGGGTGTTAAAAACGATGTACTATTAATTTATTTTTAAAATGTTGTTCTGATGTTCAGTAACCAAGCATGATCATAAAAATTTGATAAAATTAAATAAGAATAGCAAAAAAAAAAAATATCAAAATTTACAAAATTCCCATAAGAAACCATAGTCAACTATTTTGTGTAGGAACTCTATGTCTATCTCTCTTGCGCCACATCTTAGTACGCGAGCTTCTTGATAACAATACGACGTTCGGCGCGTCCATTTAATTTATTATGTCAATGGTCACACCCTTGAAAGTGTAGCGCTGCTCTACAACTGTTCGAAAATGACGGTTCATCGAGTTTTAACAGAAGAAGAACAGTTACATCCACTCAACTGAGAGCAACAACTGGTATCCCTGTTTCATCTCAAACAATAAAACGACGCCTGCATGAGAGGGGCCTTCAAGATAGGAGACGTACTGCTTGTCTTTTACTACAACCGCACCATAGAGCTGCCAGAGGAGCTTCGGCAGGTGAGCACACTAATTGGGGAATGAGGTAGATGCTTATTCGTGGATGAATCAAGTTTTTGTCTTTATCGGTCAGACAGTCGAATTTTAGTATGGAGAGGAACGGGTGAAAAGGAAAAATATCGAGAAGAGCATATGGAGCCGAGAATAGCGTTTGGAGGAGGTAGCGTGACTGTGTGGGGTGGGAAAAATAGGACTGGAAGAACTGAATTGGTTACCTAAGTGGGTGAAAGCATGAATGCAAGGAGATATAGAGACTTGTGCGTAAGAAAGAGTATTGTGCCCTACGCCAGAGAATTTGGGGTTGATTTTATTGTAGTCGATGACAGTGCTGAATGAGGTAGATGCTTATTCGTGGATGAATCAGGTTTTTGTCTTTATCGGTCAGACGGTCGAATTTTAGTATGGAGAGGAACGGGTGAAAGGGAAAAATATCGAGAAGAGGATATGGAGCCGAGAATAGCGTTTGGAGGAGGTGGCGTGACTGTGTGGGGTGGGATAAATAGGACTGGAAGAACTGAATTGGTTACCTTAGTGGGTGAAAGCATGAATGCAAGGAGATATAGAGACTTGTGCGTAAGAAAGAGTATTGTGCCCTACGCCAGAGAATTTGGGGTTGATTTTATTGTAGTCGATGACAGTGCTAGACCACATCGTGTTAGAATTGTCACTGACATATTAAGGGCGCATAATGTTGAACGAATGGAGTGGCCTGCGCGATTACCTGATATGAATCCCATAGAGCACAGGTGGAGTAAGCTAAAATTAGGAAAAGCTCAAGAGCAGATCGATTTTCAAAATTTGGATGAATTGGTGAATGCAATTCAGAACTCGTGGGAAGCCATTCCCCAAAATTTTATAAGAAATATCATCGATAGTATGCCTAGGCGGGTGGAAGGAGTATTAGTGGCTCGAGGAGTTCCAGCAAAATATTAAATTTTGCTACCCACTTTTTATTGTTGAAAAAAACGTTGAAACTATATGTCAATTATCATATAAAACCCCATTAATGAAAAAAGTGCAATATGTCATTTAAGTGAAATTATTATTAAACTAGTGCACATATCATCAAAAATCGAAAAACGTCCCGAGGCAGGAATGTGCTCTTCAATGTCTTGCGCGTCATACCCGAAAAGGCCGTCTATCCTTGGCGTTAAAGTCACTGATTTTGTGTTGATTTAGCATGTTAGGCAATTTTTGCTAAGTTTTTACTTTTTACACCCCACTATATATCTAAATTAATATATAATTATTGTATAGTGAAAACACAGTTCGCCAAGAACCTTCTGCATACGCTCAGAATGAAATCGGGTGTAAATTTCTTGCTCAGGATACATAGCAGCGCCAAATATTGCGGAAAGTCGGTATTTTTCAAAAAACGATATTTCTGATGAACTCATAAATAAATCAAAAATTGGCCAAATTGGCCGAAATGTTAAACCCCTCTTTATGTAAGAGTAGAAAAAACAGTTGCTGAAAATTTTTTTGTACAGAGTTACACGTCGAAAAACTTTTTTCAAAATTACATGACTTTTTTTCTCCACCCCGTAGTAACTCTTCTAAGAAATGTATGGGTTTTCGACTATACCTGTCCGATAGTCTAAAGATGGCTATATCTGAATTAGTATTACCCTTAAAAATTGGTCTAGCCCTTTTAAAGAAATTTAACATCAAAATTGAAGCACAAAATCGTGTGTTACGTTTCAATTGTTACTTAGTTTATATAGACTTGGAGATAGTTGGATTAATAAGTACGAAAATACTGGTATGCTAGAACATTAATGTTAAAATGAGTGACGATAGCGGAGACGGATGTTCTAGCGTACTAGTATACTAGAACTTCACTTACCGTCTGTTTCTTCTCCCACGTTTTCATGGCCGACTTGTATTTTTCGAACTCGTGACACCAGTCAGAATAAATCTTCTGATAGTCGTTGCCCTTGGCCGGTGGTGAGCACCTGTGCGCGTCCACCGTCACGTTATACGAACACAACTTAGAAGCGCCCATCCAGCAGTCGTATCTACCAGCATCGGCCTCTGTTACCGAAATTATCACCAAGCCTGTAACCGAAAAGCCTAGCCATTAACAAACTTCTTGGTAGTGTGTGGCATTTACCATGCTCAGAAGTCTCTATGTACTTCTCAGGCCGGTACTGAATCTTGTTGCGGCCCTTTTCCTTGGAATAGTGGAACCACGTGATGGTCTGCGAGGCCAGGACTGCGGGCATTTTCAAGAAACATCCCAAATGAAGGCTCTGCCCCCACGTGACGATCATCTTCTTCTTTACCACGCTGGTGTCGCAAACATCTATGGTGCTATTTGATACATCTTGCAATAAACTAAAACAAAAATATTATTACATTCTGAGAAAAAAAGGAGGATAGCAACATACCCCGGAGAGTAGGGTTTGCAGACGTTTGAATCCTTGTCCCATCCGCAATAAGGATCGTGCACACACCTCAGACAATTGTCGTATCTGCGGTTGCACATTACTAAATCTACTTGTTTAACTCTATTATCAGAGGCCACATAGAGGGCCTTGTGCTCTTTGGACAGTTCCATTATTTGTATGGCTTCCCCAGGAGTGACATCGAAAATATCCAGGAGAATTGACGAAGAGCCTTCCTGGTGTTCACTGATCCATTCCACGATTTTGTGCACCGTACCAGTATCTACAACATCAACCATTTAATACTAAAATACCTACTATTGACTACATCTTACTAGTTCCAGCATAATAAACCGTGTAATCTATCACGGCACCTCCAATATCCACACTTATTTTATCCACAACCAGCCTGGTAAACACTATATCCCTTTTGAAGTAAACTGGCTTTTCATGTTCGTGCATGATTGCCGAGTCCATCAAAGGGTGCGATCGGATAAAATTCAGCACAGTATCTGGCAAAGATTCCGTGTTGTTAACGCAGGTTCCTGGACGTGGTTCCGGAACTTTGCTGCTCAAAACTGGCAACCAAGCCGAAGATGAACTGGCCTGCTCTTTGAACTTTCCATCGAAGGCCGCCTGGATATCGCCCAACGTAAACGAGCAAATCGCTGAACCCATAAGGCCGTTCGTCGACGTGGTGAAAGTACCATAGAATCGCATGTTATCCCCGGGGACCCGGTATATACTTTCTGCAATAAAACGTAATAATCCCGGATTAGTTCGGCTTATAGAAAATCTATTCTATTTGCGCTGAGAGTTCGGAAAGCTCCTCTAAGAGAAACTAAAGAAAAGTCGCATTTTTACGGCACGACACTTCGCCCTTATTTACGGACCAATATATGCACGGATTTGCATTGTTAAGGGACATAACATGCTCGGAAAGCTCGGGCATTTTCTTCAAAGCTGTTTTCGGAACTGCCGGTATCCAGAGAATTTTTCTCTAAAATGCATTTTCCTTAAGTTTTCGGTTTAGAGCGTACTTGGCTTGAATAATTTAAAGTAATCGGTTCTCCAATAACAGGAATTCCTCTCGGAGAGAGGATGTTTACACAGGATAGAGACACAGCTTTCCTTTGTACCTTCAATTAAAGTAAAGCTCTATATTCGCTCTATATAGGAGAAGATATTCGAGAGAAAATTGTAATGTGCTTGTAGTTATCTATGTCGAGAGATTTCCTTTTATAACAATTTTGAATATTGTTCGAATAGTCAGATTTCAGAATTTTTCTAATTTAAGTATGATAAGGGCCGCAATTATTTAACTGGAAAATTTAATGGTTCACAACACAATGAGCAATGTAACACTACCTTTTTTGATGTTGGAAATTAGTCCGGATTAATCTCAATTTCAAACTGGATGCCTGTTGTCCAAAATTAGTCTAACCGATATTAAATGTAGATAGAAAAATCTTCATAGGTAGCTAAACGCTGTTTTCGACCTTTTAAACGACTGATGAATTATCATTTCGCAAGCTATAATTGTGCTCATCTCCAGACTAGTTTCGTCGTATACGGGTCATCAGTGAGGTTCGCTACAATCAGAACTTGCAAAATTTTCGGTAATCAAGACACGTTTCATAGCATCACCGAGAAAAGTCTCCCGGTGGCGCCATCTGTGTCCTTTTGTTGAACTAACGAGATTGCACTCTTCCAGTATCGATGTCATTGTCCGGTCTAAGGAAAAAGGATGCAGATTACTGTAAAATACAGAAATCAATTTTTCTATTCGCGTGCGCGATAGTTTACTTTTCCGCACGCAGTTGAGTGCGGAAAGTTGTATTTTTCCGCACTAGTGCGGGAAAGTAGAAAACCTCATATGGCTGCTATTTTGCTTTAAATAATCTTGGTAACTATGGTTGGTATGGAAGAACGTAATAAGAACCAGTAAAACTACCATGATTTATAGTTGTCAGGAATGGTGGCATTAGGTGCCTGGTATACCATCTTACTGCATCATACAAACCTGTACTGCATCTTTAATTTTAGTTTTGCAAAAAAGGCAGGATATCGGTCTCAACATTTTTTAATTGAAAAGGTTGATTTCTTTAATAGTAATAGTATACAGTAAGCAAACATCATTCATCGCCCAGCCGAGACAATAAATACCGATATATTGACAGAGTTTTAGGACAACTTTTACTATCAGTAAAACTTCACTTTGAAGTTAAAATACCAGATATGACGTACATTGCATTGTTTACCTGACAGATAAACAACGCAACTCGTAGAAAAAATATTGTTCCTAACACTTGCGGAAAGTATCTTTTCCGCACTCGACTTTATGCCCCACCCCCAAACTGCAGTCGCGTGTGGAAACGTATCACTTTCCACACTTATAAAAATAACTATTTAAGCCGTCGCACAGTGGTCTAAATGTAATAATTACGGGGACATTAAGTGACAAACTTGTCTTCAAGGAATATGAATAATATGTACGGTTTTATAAACAGAATGGAGTGTACCTTAAGTGCGTATAAAAGTTTTTTGTTTGATGAATCAGAATGCGATATAATCGAGGATAACGTAAAACAAAAATTAAAATGTTTATTTATAGAGGAATTGTTCTCGATAATTTTGGACTTTGTTTCAGTAGTTGTGTTGAGTATATAATGTCACGTTTTTTTTATAATATTCAAACGTGTCTGCTCATTCGTTACGTAGGTTTAGTTACTTCCTTCGTAGCACTAATTTTGATATAATTAATTTTCAAAGTAGTATTCGTACTTTTATTAAAGTTTCAAGAATGGAAGACCAAGAAAAAAAAGGCCTTTTTCTTCACCGTAAACTCACTCCATGTTAAAGGTAGTACTTCTGCCTAACTTGAAACAGTATATTGAGCAGCAGATAGGTGCAGTCTTGTGAGATTTTTCTTATTTTTTTCTTTAAGTACTATTCCGGGTGCGACTCGAAAATAATTATTTGGGCTTCTAAATGAAAATTGCTGGATGGGAGTGGCAATTTTTTAGTAAACTACTTAAGAAGTGACAGTTCCTTACTAACTGTCTAAAGGAAATGAAAAAAAAAAATATATATACAGGGTGTCCAAGATAAAGATATCCAGCATAGGGATCTCGTAAAGGGTAGGGGATAGGATTTCGGTTAAATGAAAGAAAAATTTGGCATTTGAAGCTTAGTAAGATGATGTTTTAAAACTTACGATATTTTGAGTCGTTCCGAAGTTATGCGGAAAAAAGCAAATTTCAAGGATTTGGTTTTTAACAAATAGCAACTTTCTGTTAGTGTTACATAAAAAGTAAGATAAGCTCATACAGGTACTTTTTAACAGTCTTTTACATGGAATGCAAAACATTTAAATCCGACGTTTCGTTTTTGAGTAACCATCATCTACTTTGGTTATCTAATATTAGAAGAGCTTATTTTTCTACATTCAACCATGTATCACACTTTATGGTTTAATTGATTAATTTAATTACCCATAAAACGTGTATTTAACAATTTTTTTTTATATTCAGAGTTAGGAAACCAAAGCCAACTCTTGAATAAAATTCGGTTTTAAAATTATTGGGAGGCATATACCCCGTACTTGTTGTTGGTACATATTTATAAGTAAAAATTGTAATAATTAAAAAAATTCAATATTTTTTCTATATAGTCTACTAAAGAACTAGCACTACCTTAGTATTCTACTAAAAAATTGGCATTTCCCATCAAAAATACTGTCGCGTAACAAAATTATTATTTGAATCCTTAACTGCTGGTTAAATGTAGAATAATAAACTCTTCTAATTTTAGATGTAAAAAAATCAAGACTGTATTTGAAAACCAAAGTTGATGATGGTTACTCAAAAACGAAACGTCGGATTTCATTTTTTTGCATTCCATGTAAAAAACCTGTGGCTGTATGAGCTTATCTTACTTTTTATGTAACACTAACAGTAAAGTTGCTATTTGTTAAAAACCAAATCCTTCAAATTTACTCTTTTCCGCATAACTTCGGAATGACTCAAAATATCGTAAACATCATCTTACTAAGCTTCGAATGCCAAATTTTTCTTTTATCTAACCGAAATCCTATCCCCAACCCTTTACGAGATCCCTATGCTGGACATCTTTATCTTGGACACCCTGTATATATTTATTTTTTTCATTTCCTTTAGACAGTTAGTAAAGAACTGTCACTTCTTAAGTAGTCTACTAAAGAATTGCCACTTCCCATCCAGCCATTTTCATTTAGAAGCCCAAATAATTATTTTCAAGTCGCGCCCGAAATAGTACTTAAAGAAAAAAATAAGAAAAATCTCACAAGACTGCACCTATCTGCAGCTCAATATGCTGTTTCAAGTTAGGCAGAAGTACTACCTTTAACATAGAGTGAGTTTCACGGTGAAGAAAAGAGTCATTTTTTTTCTGGTTCTTCCATTCTTGAAACTTTAATAAAAGTGCGAATACTACTTTTAAAATTAATTATATCAAAATTAGTGCGACGAAGGAAGTAATTAAACCTACGTAACGAATAAGCAGACACGTTTGAATACTATAAAAGAAACATGACATTATAAACTCAACACAACTACCGAAATAAACTCCATAATTATCGAGAACAATTCCTCTATAAATAAACATTTTAATTTTTGTTTACATTATCCTCGTTTTTATCGCATACTGATCCATCAAACAAAAAACTTTTATACGCACTTAAGGTAGACTATATTCTGTTTATAAAACCATACATATTATTCATATTCCTTGAAGACAAATTTGTCATTTAATATCCCCGTAATTATTACATGTAGACCACTGTGTGTCGGTACTATGAAATAGTAGATTATGTAACTAGGAGTAAAAGTCGGTCTTTTTGTGCTGAGCCCAGATTGACGGCCGAAACGAAGCTGAGGCCTGCAACTGGGCGAAGCACAAAAAGACTTTTACTCCGTGTAACATATACTTTTTTTTCAAGCTATTTAAATTACAACTCTACAGGGTGATTCATCAGGATGTTAATATACTTTTATTTTTTATTTATCATTTTAGATAAAAATGTTCAATGCTAGTTGTGTAGGGTTTTATAGAATTATTTAGGAATAGACATGAATTTTTGTCAATATGTACAGTGTGTTATATACAAATAACCATGGCAGACCCAAGTTAAGTTTTTTCTTTGTTATGAGGGGGTGGGTTCTTGGGTTATGGTACCTTGACATGTTGGGAAAAAGGAACAATTTTCTTTTTTTAACTGTAAAAAATGTAGTGTTCAATGATGTTTAGCATCTTCAACAGTAAAACGTTAAAACACAATTGTTGAATAAGGAGGTATAGATTTACCTGTATACTTTTTTTTGATATTAGTTTTGTCACCAGTTATGTAAAAAATGTCAGAATAATAATAAAAAGGTTGGAGATAGAAGTCAAAAATTAAAAAGATACGTGATTTTTTGGAGTTTTTAGGTAGTGTTCAAGACAATAATACTGAAAAACAACATTTTTATTTTTAAGTTTTCATTAATCAAACACCTTATATGTTACAAAACTAAAACCTATAACTATTAACCAGTCTAAATCCGCGAAATCAACTAAGAATTTTCGTCAAAAACTGAAACATAGGTCGCACCAAGTGCTCTGATTATTCTTTTTATTCAACTGATGTAGTGCCATCTAGTATCTAGTGCTTAAAAGTTTTCGTAAATTACAATATTGACAATCGTTTATGTACAACTGCGCCACCACGACAGTAGCGGGGACTTTTGACTTTACTTTTACTGCCTAGGACTTTTTTGCTACTTTTTTGGTCTCAGGATTAGAAAGCTCACACTAGGTGTGCGTATGAAGAAACCAAATGACGTACTTTTAGTCCGCTTGCAAAAAAAACGCGGTTTTCATCTTTTAAACGACTGATGAACCATCATTTTGCAAGCTCTAATTGTGCCCATCCCCAGACTAGTTTCGCCGTATACGGCTCGCCAGTGCTGACACACGGCCTGGGGATGAGCACAATTAAGAGCTTGCGAAATGATGGTTCATCAGTCGTTTAAAAGGTCGAAAACAGTTTTGATAGTACCGACGGCTAAAAATTGGATTCTGTATTTTACAGTAATCTGCATCAAGATTGAGGTCATACTTTGCTGGCTCTTTAGTTCAGGTTAGTGAAGTTTTACACAAATGCTCAAGTTAAATCTTTTTCTTTTGTCTCTAATTTTCTTTAATTTTTTTCCTTCTCATTTATTTCCCTCTCTCTATTTTACAAATTTCACAGTAAAGTAAATTGTTTTGTAAATTTCTACATCTCCAAAGCTCCCAAAACTAGCGAGATCTTAACCCCCTGTCGAAAGAGAACTGAAATATTGGAATATTGATACTGAAATGGTGCTGAAATATTGAATTACCAAGATGTACAGGCTGAATAAAATACAAAAGAACTAAAGTCTAATCTTTAGTTTATCTCTTTCTCTATCAATTTACTGCCAATGCCTGAGCAGGAAAGTGGATTTTTATTGGCTTATGCCTAATGTGATTCTTTAATACTGAAATATCGGTTTTTCTTAACTAAACCATTTATCAGCCAAAAACTATATTATAAAATAAATTTTTTAAAACTTCAAACTTAGTAATTTCTTAGTTGGAAAGAATTACAAGGGTAGGAAAGTGAGTTTTACTGCTTGACAAGTGGCATCCTTATTGCCTTATGAGCAATGTGATTCAATAATATAAGCCATTCAGTTATTATTGTCGTCAAGTAGGAGTTGGAAATTTGACTTTGACATTTTTATCGTATCTTCTCAACATGTGCTAAAAGGAGATGGGTATAAAAAAAATGAAGGTTTCACAGGTAACTAGATGACAAAAATAACTGAATGGGTAATACTTAAAACAATTCTTGTCAACAAAAATGATTTTCAGTCAAAAACCATCTTATAAAACTAAATTTTTAAGATTGCAAGATTTAAGTACCGTGTGTTCATTCGAAAACGTCATCTAGAAAGCTATGGAGTTTGGACAGAAAAGGATGACATAATCAAAGTAAATGGACTTTTTTTCCTTCATCCCTTTCTTTTGACATTTCACAACCAACTAGATGACGTTTTCTATGGGGATTTCATGTATGGGGATCTCGGAAACTATAGGAGCTACGAAGTCGGTTAAATGGGGAAAGTTCTAGACAATTATGTTAGTATTGTAATGACAAAAACGTGGTGGCTGTAACCCATCGAGTTTTTGAGAAATTTTGGGAAAACCAAAATGGTGCATTTTTACAAAACTGTTATAAATCCTTTATTGTAAAAGATAATCGAAGTTTGTAAAAACATTGCATCTTCTTGAATGGAATATACCTGTATAGGTAAAATTTTGATACAACGTTTCGGTTTTCTGGAACCATCATCAACTTCTGGTTTTCTTATGACGGCCATATTGAATTTTTACACTTGTTTACAGGGGACCAGAAATGCGTTTCAATAATGTATAACAACCCCAGTAAGATTTTATAGTATTTTAATAAATCAAGAAAAATATAGTTTTTACTAGTAGGCCATGGATTTAACTTGGCAGTAATATGTAGTTATTATCGCGAATGCTTAAAAACAATAACATAATGGCTGTAGAGGTCACAGAGCAATATTTGTCGAATGCAGAGTTCTTAAAAATGAAATTGAAATAGCTGGAAATTACTTAAAATAAGGGAAATTTTGACATGCGGGAATTTCATTTCCGAGCCAACAGAATTACTTAAATTTCAAAAAGTGACTACGAAGGAAAATATCCGGAACGAGGAACCACTTCGGCACAGTTTAATACAATTCAAATCTTGAAGTCTATAAATTTATTAAACTAAAAAAGATTTTCTTTCTTCAAGGCCAAGTACCTAAATGCGGAATGGACGATAACGGAATTTTACTCCCAATTGAAAAAGAGAATTTTTTGAGATAGCCATGTATACCAATACACAATATAGGGTAACTTATGTGGATACGTCAACGTTAGTCCCGCTTTCGTCTAACCAAATTACTTTGACGGTACCTAAAGACTTCAAATTGGTCGCGATAACATTTAAACCAGTCTGAGAAGATCGATTTTGGTAGCCTTCTTCGAGAGTCTTTTGAATGATTTTAAAAAGCATAATTTTCGAATCGCAATTTATCGTTCGGTGGCTCCAACTGAAATTGTATGTCCGATTGCAACATTGTCTTTTTCAGATGAGCCATTATCGTGTATTCCTCATTTAGGTGCTTGGCCTTGAAGTAAGAAATTTTTCTTTTTTAATTCAATAAATTTATAGGCTTCAAGACTTGAATTGTTTTAAACCATGCTGATGTCGTTCCTCGTACCACATATTTTCCTTCGTAGTCAGTTTTAGAAATTTGAACATTTCTGTTTTCTCGGAAATTAAATTCCAGCATGTCAAAATTTCCCTTAGTTTAAGTAATTTCCAGCTGTTTCCATTTAATTTTTAAGATTTCTGCATTCAACAAATATTCCTCTGAGACCTCTACAGCCATTGTGATATTGTTTTTTAAGCATTCGCGATAATAACCACATATTATTGTCAAGTTCAATCAATGGCCTACTAGTAAAAACCATATTTTTCTTGATTTTTTAAAATACTATAAAATCTTACTAGGGTTGTTATACATTTTTAAAACGCATCTCTTGTCCCCTGTAAACAAGTGTAAAAATCCAATATGGCCGTCATAAGAAAAACAGGAGTTGATGATGGTTCCAGAAAACCGAAACGTTGTATCGAAATTTTACCTTTACACGTACATTCCACTCAAAAAGTTACTTCAGAAATGTTTTCACAAATTTCAATTATCTTTGAAAATAAAGGATTTATAACAGTTTTTTAAAAATGCACTATTTTGGTTTTCCCAAGATTTCTCAAAAACCCGATGGGTTACAGCCACCACGTTTTTGTCATTACATTACTAACATAATTGTCTAGAACTTTCCCCATTTAACCAACTTCGTAGCTCCTATAGTTTCCGAGATTCCAATACATGGAAGACCAATTTGGGACACACTGTATATGTTTTGCGTCCTTTGTGAAAGTGAAAATAGCGGGTGTAGGACAGAAATAACCACTTCACATTTGTGAAAGAGCGTTTTGACCTTTATTGAGGTCTTCCTCAGGGCTTTTTCAGTAAGCAAAGTTTGTCAACTAGGAACATTCCACTGAAATTAAAATATCCCCAGTCACACGAAAAAACCAGCAAACGAGCACCTTAAAGGACGACATACACACATTAGCAATAGCTTAGCTATAACTAAGTTGACATTTATTATTTAGTAGGCAAACAAAATGTACGGAAAAAGTTTAATAAGGCAAACTTATTGAAAAAAGCCCTGAGGAAGACCTCAATAAAGGTCGAAATGTTGGCTCTTTCACGAATGTGAAGTAGTTATTTCTGTCCTACACCCGCTATTTTCACTTCTATCGACTTGACAACACACCTTTTAGCTTTATTATTGTACTTACGAATTTCGTTAAAGTAAAACGGAAACTCTCCAGGAATGGAACAGTTCAACCGAGCTTTGAGGTAGGTAACCCAGTTCTGGGTTAAAATGTTTCGCCCTCCGGTATCCCTTTTGCAGACCCTGGCCACCCTGCTATAGACGCTTTTTCCACAATTGATGTACTCGACTGCGGTCTCCCTGAAGAAGAACAGCACGAACTCTCCGATGTCGAAAGAACCCACAAAATTTGGCTCTGAAAAAAAGTATCATAATTAGAAATTTTCTGACGACGTAATTATTATTGTAACAACACTTCCTCGGTGCTCAAGGGCGAACTCAAAGCCACCTCCGGCAAATAATATGCATGCAAATGGTTCCGAGCCATAAAAAATGGAAATTAGAGGGAATTATAATACGAATTTTGGAAGAAAACAGCGAAACACAGGGGCGGCAACACCTGTTAGAGGAGTCTAATTACGTCTAAAGTATGTGACTCCTTTAGCCGTTAGTAGGATCGTTTAATAAACTTTTACGGAAGTTAGGAACATTAGGTTTTTTAATATCCCTATTTCAATGCTCTAGGGTCCCCGATGGGAATAAATGAAGTTGGGAAGTTTTCGAATATCGTTCGGGAGGGGAGGGAAAAGTGCCCATTTAATTTTGTAAAATTATGACGATTTTACCAAAATTGCCTTTCATTCTTAAGACACCCTTAAGGTGAAACTTCCTCTCCTATACGGTCCTTCCTGCCTCCCTATCTCTGTCTTCGTTGTTTTCATAGATGTTTCATATTTGTTGAAAATCCAATTGAATTTAATCTGGCGAGTATAATGCTCTCTTTGTCCAAGTTAGAGGCGAGGTAGTTAAAATTAAATCCTTATTTCGTTAGAGGGATTATGGAATTGCACGTATGAGAAAACTGCAGCTGTACCGAATTAACCTTTCCCTTATGAAACGACACGACATAAGCCATATTATAAAGGTATGAGGGTTGATACAATGTATACAGTCCCCTCTTGTCAAAGGTTTGGTCCCATATGGGCTCGTTTCGACGTTCTTTGTAATGGTGGATTTTTTTAGTTGGTGAAACGCGTTTAAAGAACATAATTTAACAATTTACCGCTCGGTTGGACGTTTCGCAAAAATTGTACTCTTTTAATCCAGAACAAAACGCATAATTACGTTAAACGAATTTACTGTCATGCCTCTCTGAAATGGACATTTTCACCCGATCAGTTAAACTGCAAATTTGTTAAATCCATTCACTTTTTTTTGTCATTCTTTCAGATTGCCCGCGGGCAACACGAGGCAGCTCAGAAAGTTGAGTGTGATGGAGGGCAAATCCCGTCATATAATTTATAGCCCCACTGCCCCTAAACCACCGTAAAAATCGAACATCATAATTACGTCCAGAGCAAACATCAACATTTCGCAATTTTTCCTAATAACGCGATAAAGAGTCGGGGCACGTATACGGGGACCCGTTTAATAAACTCGGACTGCCTATCACGTGTAATAACGGAATGGCCTCTCATTAGCGAAACCGACCATCGGACGCTTTCGCAAAAATGAAAGACGTCGAAAATATGCCGTTATTCCCGAGGGTTCGCCACTAAAGATATGACTTAGTTTTCCCCAAATTGCAGCGGACGCCTCCAACTAATATGGCCGAGATGTATGATTAGAGAGGGTCTCATGAATTAGCTTATTGTCCTCCATTTCTGACCATTTGTAGTGGAGTTTATGATACTCCTCAGCTATTACTTTTTACTGATATTTTATTTTTTAAATACGTGACTCTCCATATTGCAGAGTTTAGATGCTTCTCTCTTTCCAACCAATTTGCTTGTTTAAAAAAAAATCACTTTTTGCCAGTCACTGTTTGACTTCTGTTTTAGTCAATTTTACCCTTTCTTGAAGTCGCTCACGTCCACTGCAGTTTTTTTTCTTTGCCGAAACAAGTTTTATGATTACCGTTGTCATGATTCTGCGACTTGAAGATGGAACATACTGTATCTAGCTGCTCTAACCTGTGTAAATCTACCTTTAGTTGAAAATGCTTAATAAGGCATACTTAACTTTGAAAATTTATAGTTTAAAATAAAACTGTTCGACTGAAATAAGTAAAACTGGAAGAAACACTTCAGTGCCATTACAACGGTTAAATCGAATAAAATGTGATAATAACGCATAAATAAGAAGAAAGTTGTAGAAATCATTTTTAGAGGGCATGATATTCTTATTTACAATTTGGAATGAAATTTGTTTCTTTAATCCCATCGAAAAAAAATGTACCAATTTGTAGTCCATAGCGGAAAAATGTACTACAGAGCATTGAAATAGACCAGAGATTACAGAGCACCTGATTTTTTCAAATTAAATTATTTGGCCTTACAAGTGTCCCCAATTTCAATTTAAAACTGGGTAGTACGACATTTCTAGCTCTGGAATTATTTGTCTTGGCAAAAATTAAAAGACCAGTTTTCAATTTATAAGGCTGTGAAGGCTTCCACGGCAGCACACTGGCGCATCTTCAAGATTTCGTGGTCAGTATAAACAATTATAGAACAATTTCTACAGTGTGTTATAGTATAATAAATACTTACCAGGAGTCCCACTTTAATAATGTATCAAATTATATCCAATATTAAGGCCGATATAAGGAAAGTGCAAATGGAATCGTTTTTAAATTTCTTTTGAGTAGTCCAGTTCAACAGTCAAAAAAAAAAAAAATCAGACACGAATTTTTTTAATCCCTTAGAGTGTTATTCAAATTTACTGTTCATCATTGGAATTTCGTAAACCGAAAGAGAGATACAGATAAATTTAGGCAAAATTGCGCATTTGCGTGCCTATCACAATGATATTTTAAAGTTTCCAAAGTTTCCAAAGTTTTGACTACCTCCGAAGTATTCGAAAACTTCTGAAAACTATTCGAAAAAACCGAAATTTACAAACATTATTTTGTTTTCATGTTTTTAAATTTGGCTGTTACATTTGAAAATTGAAAGGCCTTTTGATTACAAATTTAATGATGTGTAGCACTTCATGCTTTCGTTAGAGTTTATGTTCACTTTAACGATTTACTTACTTTTTCACAGAGTATTCAGCTTACTGAAATTCCTTGCTCATTATTGGAATCTTGGAAATTTTAAAAGATGCGAACTAGATTACACTTAGATAAATAATAAAAAAATTTAGTAAAAAATCGTTTTTTTTCCGGAAATAATTTGTTACAATTGGTCTTACTTTGACCTGAACTTATAAGTTTTGAAAAATGATTTTTATTTTCCTATTGGCACTTTTCTACAGATCAAATTTCTAATGTAACGTTTTGAATTTTAGTAAACTATCACCAACAACTTTTTAATAGGGTCATTACCATTATATATTGTTAGAACTTTTTATTTTTCTTGCCTGACACACAATCTTGTAGATTGTGTGTCAGGCAGAATCTAACGTGTTTTCCGGGCCTTTTCTGGTTTTCTCTTGAAATAAGTTCAAAAAAGCAACCTCCATTCGGAATCGTTAGATTTTTGTAAGTTTAAAAACAGCATCTTGTTAGGTATTAAAATTTGCCTGTTTATTTCAATTTAATTAAGTTGACGAATTTGAATAACCCATTTACCTCGCAATAAATAAATCGTTAAAAATGACATAAACTTTAACAAAAACATATTAAAAAAATATGTAAGAACATTTTATCGATTTTGTAAACTGACTTGAAAACCTAAAATTGATGATTTCCCCAGACAAGTCGAAACGTCGGACCACAAACCGAATAATACCACCATCAGATGTTAAAAAGTACCCAGGATGTTCAATTTATTTTAAAATAATGTTCCAACTAAATTCAGGAAAAAAATAAAACTAATTTCGTATATTTCAGTTTTTTTCGGAAGCACTCCAAATTTTGGAAATTTTGAAATGTCAAACGGTCTTCACCCAAATGCGCAACTTTGCTCAATTCAATCGAATCTGTATCTCGTACGGTTTACGAGTTCTCAATGATGAGCGGCGAATTTCAAAAACGTATGAAAGGTAAATAGGTACATAAGAAAAAAAAAGTGTTTAAGGGTAACGAAACTCATTTTATTGTGGAAATATACCATGTATATAGAGGATGTTCATTTGAAAACAGCATCCAGTTGGCTGTGCTATGCCAAAAGTAAAGAATGGAGATAAAAAAGTCCATTTATTTTGATTATGTATTCTTTTCCTGTCAAAAAATTCATAGCTTTTTAGATGATGTTTTCTAATGAACACAGTGTATATACTTGGGCGTTCTCTGATTTAAAAGAAAACGATATGACAAACTTTCATTAAGAAGATCTTCTGGTTTCGCAGCTATTTGTGGAAAAAAATGTGTGAAAGCAACCGGAAACTTTTTCTTAATGAAAGTTTGTTCAAATTATTTTCTTTTAAACTAGACAATGTCGCAATACACTTTCGATTACCTGTATACGGAGTTTTAATTAGAAAAGGTCACCTAGAAGGCTATGCATTTTTGAAAGAAAGTATGTCACAACCAAAGTAAATGGATTTTTGTTCTTTCATCCTTGTCTTTTGACATTTCACAGTCAACCAGATGATGAATTTTACATGAACACCCCCTACTTTCTTCTTTGACTTTTCCAAATATAATTAGGTGGATTCTTGGGTATAAGTTTTGGTTATTATTAAATCAATAATTACGGAGCCTTAATAGAAATGCATCGTAAATTTTCTTACTTTAAGAAGGCTACAATCCCATTCTCACTTTTTACTTAAACAAGGATTTTTTTCTAGTCTAATATGAGAGTTGCCGCATCGCCTTTGATAAAGTCTGCCGCAGCTGAAGACGAAACGTCAGGAAGAAATTCCGTTGGACACTAAATAAAAAAAAGTGAAAAAGTAGAGAAAGCGAAGATAAAAAGAATGTGAAGAAATAAGACCACATTTCTGAGGAAATTGGGATGGAGAGAAGGCAAAAAAGTTGACACAGTTCTGTGACTTGAAGATGGAACACAACTGTCTCTAATTGCTATATTATATATAAATCTACTTCTAGTTAAAATCAAATTTTAGAAGAATCTAATAGCGAGATAGTTTAGCTCATCTCTTTAACTTATAGGTCTTGAAGCTACAATATTTTCAATTCGAGGTTTTGGCTTAAAGCTTTCCGCATCGAAAAAGAGAAAAAAGTAACTTTTAGACCATTGGATCCTTTTTTACAATTTTTGAAAACCTCACGATTTAGGGCCAATCGCTTTTCGTCATTGCGTTATATCTTACAGCTAAAGTTTTCAAATTGCCAAATTGTAATTATACATGTGCATTTTTCGCATATCTTAATTAACCTCTGACTATATCCTTTGCAAAAAAGCTTAATATTGTTTGGTTTTTTAGCATTGATTTTTATTACTTTATTAATTAATTTTTTCATTTTAATATATTTTTTAAAATGAGCTTTGAAACAATCAAACAGTGTAATTCAATGCCGGTAGGGGCATGGGCGTAGCCAGAACTTTCTCCAGGGGGAGGGGGGGGGGGGGGGCAAAAACAAGAAAACGCAATAAAAAATAAATGGTTTTATTTGGACACAAAAAAATTACTCGCGAAGCTTGCGTAAAGTGGCCATTGTAACGTTGTGTGAAGTAGCAATAATTAGTTGCTAAATTGTTCCACGCACATAACATTCTTGATGTGTACCGATTTGAACGAAACTTAAATAGTACATTGTACAACTAGTGTCGAACAGTTGCACTTTTCACAAGAGTGTGACGGTTTAGACAAGAGCCGTAGGCGAGTTATGCAACGTCACACGAGTGTGAAGAGTGAATTTTGTTATACGTGTTGCACACTAGACTTTTTCTACGACTGCGATTTTACTTCATAAATGATCATTGATATTATAAAACATATGAAAGGCGTGTGCAAAGCAATCAGAAGCGTGTGCAAAGTAGACTTTGCACACGTTCCTATATGGAAACGAACGCAATGTGCACTTTGCGCACGCTGTTTGCACTATGCGATTTTCAACGGTAGTTAGTAGGGCGCATTTGTTGAACTTCGAGGCAATCGTAGAAAATAGTATATTGTGCAACTAATGTCGAAAATTATGCTTTTCACAGGAGTGTGACGGTTTGGACACGAGCCGTAGGCGAGTGATACAACGACACACGAGTGTGAAGATTGATTTTCGTGCGTGTTGCACACTAGACTTTTTCTACGACTGCGGTTTTGCTTCATAAATGATCATTCGTATTATAAAATATATTCAAGGCGTGTGGAAAGTCTACTTTGCACACGTTTTTGTATGAGAACGAGCGCAATGTGCACTTAGCGCACGCTGTTTGCACTATGCAATTTTCAACGATAGTTAGTAGGGCGCATTTGTTGATCTTCGAGGCAATCGTAGAAAATAGTATATTGTGTCACTAGTGTCGAAAATTGCGCTTTTCACAGGAGTGTGAAGAGTGATTTTCATACGTGTTGCACACTAGACTTTTTCTACGACTGCGATTTTGCTTCCTAAATGATCATTCGTGTTATAAAATACATTCAAGGCGTGTGCAAAGTAGACTTTGCACACGTTCCTGTATAGGAACGTAAGTACGCAATGTGCACTTTGCGCACACTGTTTGCATTATGCGATTTTCAACGGTAGTTAGTAGTTAGTAGGGCGCATTTGTTGATCTTCGAGACAATCGTAGAAAATAGTGTATTGTGCAACTAGTGTTGAAAATTGCGCTTTTCACAGGAGTGTGACGGATTGGGCACGACCCGTAGGCGAGTGATACAACGACACACGAGTGTGAAGAGTTATTGTCATACGTGTTGCACACTACACTTTTTCTACGACTGCGATTTTGCTTCATAAATGATCATTCGTATTATAAAATATATTCAAGGCGTGTGCAAAGTAGACTTTGCACATGTTTTTGTATGGAAACGTGAGCAATGTGCACTTTGCGCACGCTGTTTGCACTATGCAATTTTCAACGGTAGTTAGTAGGGCGCATTTGTTGATCTTCGAGGCAATCGTAGAAAATAGTATATTGTGTCACCAGTGTCAAAAATTGCGCTTTTCACAGGAGTGTGAAGAGTGATTTTCATACGTGTTGCACACTAGACTTTTTCTACGACTGCGATTTTGCTTCCTAAATGATCATTCGTGTTATAAAATACATTCAAGGCGTGTGCAAAGTAGACTTTGCACACGTTCCTGTATAGGAACGTAAGTACGCAATGTGCACTTTGCGCACACTGTTTGCATTATGCGATTTTCAACGGTAGTTAGTAGTTAGTAGGGCGCATTTGTTGATCTTCGAGGCAATCGTAGAAAATAGTATATTGTGCAAGTAGTGTTGAAAATTGCGCTTTTTACAGGAGTGTGACGGATTGGACACGACCCGTAGGCGAGTGATACAACGTCACACGAATGTGAAGAGTGATTTACATACGCGTTGCACACTAGACTTTTTCTACGACTGCGATTTTGCTGCATAAATGATCATTCGTATTATAAAATATATTCAAGGCGTGTGCAAAGTAGACTTTGCACATGTTTTTGTATGGGAACGTGCGCAATGTGCACTTTGCGCACGCTGTTTGCACTATGCGATTTTCAACGGTAGTTAGTAGGGCGTATTTGTTGATCTTCGAGGCAATCGTAGAAAATAGTGTATTGTGCAACTAGTGTCGAAAATTGTGCTTTTTACAGGAGTGTGACGGTTTGGACACGAGCCGTAGGCGAGTGATACAACGTCACACGAATGTGAAGAGTGATTTACATACGCGTTGCACACTAGACTTTTTCTACGACTGCGATTTTGCTGCATAAATGATCATTCGTATTATAAAATATATTCAAGCGTGTGCAAAGTAGACTTTGCACATGTTTTTGTATGGGAACGTGCACTTTGCGCACGCTGTTTGCACTATGCGATTTTCAACGCTAGTTAGTAGGGCGCATTTGTTGATCTTCGAGGCAATCGTAGAAAATAGTGTATTGTGCAACTAGTGTTGAAAATTGCGCTTTTCACAGGAGTGTGACGGATTGGACACGAGCCGTAGGCGAGTGATACAACGACACACGAGTGTGAAGAGTGATTGTCATACGTGTTGCACACTAAACTTTTTCTACAACTGCGATTTTGCTGCATAAATGATCATTCGTATTATAAAATATATTAAAAGCGTGTGCAAAGTAGACTTTGCACACGTTCCTGTATAGGAACGTAAGTACGAAATCTGCACGTTGCGCACGCTGTTTGCATTATGCGATTTTCAACGGTAGTTAGTAGTTAGTAGGGCGTATTTGTTGATCTTCGAGGCAATCGTAGAAAATAGTGTATTGTGCAACTAGTGTCGAAAATTGTGCTTTTTACAGGAATGTGACGGTTTGGACACGAGCCGTAGGCGAGTGATACAACGTCACACGAATGTGAAGAGTGATTTACATACGCGTTGCACACTAGACTTTTTCTACGACTGCGATTTTGCTGCATAAATGATCATTCGTATTATAAAATATATTCAAGGCGTGTGCAAAGTAGACTTTGCACATGTTTTTGTATGGGAACGTGCGCAATGTGCACTTTGTGCACGCTGTTTGCACTATGCGATTTCCAACGGTAGTTAGTAGGGCGCATTTGTTGATCTTCGAGGCAATCGTAGAAAATAGTGTATTGTGCAACTAGTGTTGAAAATTGCGCTTTTCACAGGAGTGTGACGGATTGGACACGAGCCGTAGGCGAGTGATACAACGACACACGAGTGTGAAGAGTGATTTTCATACGTGTTGCACACTAGACTTTTTGTACGACTGCGATTTTGCTTCATAAATGATCGTTCGTATTATAAAATATATTAAAGGCGTGTGCAAAGTAGACTTTGCACACGTTCCTGTATAGGAACGTAAGTACGAAATCTGCACGTTGCGCACGCTGTTTGCATTATGCGATTTTCAACGGTAGTTAGTAGTTAGTAGGGCGTATTTGTTGATCTTCGAGGCAATCGTAGAAAATAGTGTATTGTGCAACTAGTGTCGAAAATTGCGCTTTTTACAGGAGTGTGACGGTTTGGACACGAGCCGTAGGCGAGTGATACAACGTCACACGAATGTGAAGAGTGATTTACATACGCGTTGCACACTAGACTTTTTCTACGACTGCGATTTTGCTGCATAAATGATCATTCGTATTATAAAATATATTCAAGGCGTGTGCAAAGTAGACTTTGCACATGTTTTTGTATGGGAACGTGCGCAATGTGCACTTTGCGCACGCTGTTTGCACTATGCGATTTTCAACGGTAGTTAGTAGGGCGCATTTGTTGATCTTCGAGGCGATCGTAGAAAATAGTGTATTGTGCAACTAGTGTTGAAAATTGCGCTTTTCACAGGAGTGTGACGGATTGGACACGAGCCGTAGGCGAATGATACAACGACACACGAGTGTGAAGAGTGATTTTCATACGTGTTGCACACTAGACTTTTTCTACGACTGCGATTTTGCTGCATAAATGATCAATCGTATTATAAAATATATTCAAGGCGTGTGCAAAGTAGACTTTGCACATGTTTTTGTATGGGAACGTGCGCAATGTGCACTTTGCGCACGCTGTTTGCACTATGCGATTTTCAACGGTAGTTAGTAGGGCGCATTTGTTGATCTTCGAGGCAATCGTAGAAAATAGTAGATTGTGTCACTAGTGTCGAAAATTGCGCTTTTCACAGGAGTGTGAAGAGTGATTTTCATACGTGTTGCACACTAGACTTTTTCTACGACTGCGATTTTGCTTCCTAAATGATCATTCGTGTTATAAAATACATTCAAGGCGTGTGCAAAGTAGACTTTGCACACGTTCCTGTATAGGAACGTAAGTACGCAATGTGCACTTTGCGCACACTGTTTGCATTATGCGATTTTCAACGGTAGTTAGTAGTTAGTAGGGCGCATTTGTTGATCTTCGAGGCAATCGTAGAAAATAGTGTATTGTGCAAGTAGTGTTGAAAATTGCGCTTTTTACAGGAGTGTGACGGATTGGGCACGACCAGTAGGCGAGTGATACAACGTCACACGAATGTGAAGAGTGATTTACATACGCGTTGCACACTAGACTTTTTGTTCGACTTCGATTTTGCTGCATAAATGATCATTCGTATTATAAAATATATTCAAGGCGTGTGCAAAGTAGACTTTGCACATGGTTTTGTATGGGAACGTGCGCAATGTGCACTTTGCGCACGCTGTTTGCACTATGCGATTTTCAACGGTAGTTAGTAGGGCGCATTTGTTGATCTTCGAGGCAATCGTAGAAAATAGTGTATTGTGCAACTAGTGTTGAAAATTGCGCTTTTCACAGGAGTGTGACGGATTGGACACGAGCCGTAGGCGAGTGATACAACGTCACACGAATGTGAAGAGTGATTTACATACGCGTTGCACACTAGACTTTTTCTACGACTGCGATTTTGCTGCATAAATGATCATTCGTATTATAAAATATATTCAAGGCGTGTGCAAAGTAGACTTTGCACATGTTTTTGTATGGGAACGTGCGCAATGTGCACTTTGCGCACGCTGTTTGCACTATGCGATTTTCAACGGTAGTTAGTAGGGCGCATTTGTTGATCTTCGAGGCGATCGTAGAAAATAGTGTATTGTGCAACTAGTGTTGAAAATTGCGCTTTTCACAGGAGTGTGACGGATTGGACACGAGCCGTAGGCGAATGATACAACGACACACGAGTGTGAAGAGTGATTTTCATACGTGTTGCACACTAGACTTTTTCTACGACTGCGATTTTGCTGCATAAATGATCAATCGTATTATAAAATATATTCAAGGCGTGTGCAAAGTAGACTTTGCACATGTTTTTGTATGGGAACGTGCGCAATGTGCACTTTGCGCACGCTGTTTGCACTATGCGATTTTCAACGGTAGTTAGTAGGGCGCATTTGTTGATCTTCGAGGCAATCGTAGAAAATAGTAGATTGTGTCACTAGTGTCGAAAATTGCGCTTTTCACAGGAGTGTGAAGAGTGATTTTCATACGTGTTGCACACTAGACTTTTTCTACGACTGCGATTTTGCTTCCTAAATGATCATTCGTGTTATAAAATACATTCAAGGCGTGTGCAAAGTAGACTTTGCACACGTTCCTGTATAGGAACGTAAGTACGCAATGTGCACTTTGCGCACACTGTTTGCATTATGCGATTTTCAACGGTAGTTAGTAGTTAGTAGGGCGCATTTGTTGATCTTCGAGGCAATCGTAGAAAATAGTGTATTGTGCAAGTAGTGTTGAAAATTGCGCTTTTTACAGGAGTGTGACGGATTGGGCACGACCAGTAGGCGAGTGATACAACGTCACACGAATGTGAAGAGTGATTTACATACGCGTTGCACACTAGACTTTTTGTACGACTTCGATTTTGCTGCATAAATGATCATTCGTATTATAAAATATATTCAAGGCGTGTGCAAAGTAGACTTTGCACATGGTTTTGTATGGGAACGTGCGCAATGTGCACTTTGCGCACGCTGTTTGCACTATGCGATTTTCAACGGTAGTTAGTAGGGCGCATTTGTTGATCTTCGAGGCAATCGTAGAAAATAGTGTATTGTGCAACTAGTGTTGAAAATTGCGCTTTTCACAGGAGTGTGACGGATTGGACACGAGCCGTAGGCGAGTGATACAACGACACACGAGTGTGAAGAGTGATTGTCATACGTGTTGCACACTAAACTTTTTCTACGACTGCGATTTTGCTGCATAAATGATCATTCGTATTATAAAATATATTAAAAGCGTGTGCAAAGTAGACTTTGCACACGTTCCTGTATAGGAACGTAAGTACGAAATCTGCACGTTGCGCACGCTGTTTGCATTATGCGATTTTCAACGGTAGTTAGTAGTTAGTAGGGCGTATTTGTTGATCTTCGAGGCAATCGTAGAAAATAGTGTATTGTGCAACTAGTGTCGAAAATTGTGCTTTTTACAGGAGTGTGACGGTTTGGACACGAGCCGTAGGCGAGTGATACAACGTCACACGAATGTGACGAGTGATTTACATACGCGTTGCACACTAGACTTTTTCTACGACTGCGATTTTGCTGCATAAATGATCATTCGTATTATAAAATATATTCAAGGCGTGTGCAAAGTAGACTTTGCACATGTTTTTGTATGGGAACGTGCGCAATGTGCACTTTGCGCACGCTGTTTGCACTATGCGATTTTCAACGGTAGTTAGTAGGGCGCATTTGTTGATCTTCGAGGCGATCGTAGAAAATAGTGTATTGTGCAACTAGTGTTGAAAATTGCGCTTTTCACAGGAGTGTGACGGATTGGACACGAGCCGTAGGCGAGTGATACAACGACACACGAGTGTGAAGAGTGATTTTCATACGTGTTGCACACTAGACTTTTTCTACGACTGCGATTTTGCTGCATAAATGATCATTCGTATTATAAAATATATTCAAGGCGTGTGCAAAGTAGACTTTGCACATGTTTTTGTATGGGAACGTGCGCAATGTGCACTTTGCGCACGCTGTTTGCACTATGCGATTTTCAACGGTAGTTAGTAGGGCGCATTTGTTGATCTTCGAGGCGATCGTAGAAAATAGTGTATTGTGCAACTAGTGTTGAAAATTGCGCTTTTCACAGGAGTGTGACGGATTGGACACGAGCCGTAGGCGAGTGATACAACGACACACGAGTGTGAAGAGTGATTTTCATACGTGTTGCACACTAGACTTTTTCTACGACTGCGATTTTGCTGCATAAATGATCATTCGTATTATAAAATATATTCAAGGCGTGTGCAAAGTAGACTTTGCACATGTTTTTGTATGGGAACGTGCGCAATGTGCACTTTGCGCACGCTGTTTGCACTATGCGATTTTCAACGGTAGTTAGTAGGGCGCATTTGTTGATCTTCGAGGCGATCGTAGAAAATAGTGTATTGTGCAACTAGTGTTGAAAATTGCGCTTTTCACAGGAGTGTGACGGATTGGACACGAGCCGTAGGCGAGTGATACAACGACACACGAGTGTGAAGAGTGATTTTCATACGTGTTGCACACTAGACTTTTTCTACGACTGCGATTTTGCTGCATAAATGATCATTCGTATTATAAAATATATTCAAGGCGTGTGCAAAGTAGACTTTGCACATGTTTTTGTATGGGAACGTGCGCAATGTGCACTTTGCGCACGCTGTTTGCACTATGCGATTTTCAACGGTAGTTAGTAGGGCGCATTTGTTGATCTTCGAGGCGATCGTAGAAAATAGTGTATTGTGCAACTAGTGTTGAAAATTGCGCTTTTCACAGGAGTGTGACGGATTGGACACGAGCCGTAGGCGAGTGATACAACGACACACGAGTGTGAAGAGTGATTTTCATACGTGTTGCACACTAGACTTTTTGTACGATTGCGATTTTGCTTCATAAATGACCATTCGTATAATAAAATATATTCAAAACGTGAGCAAAGTAGACTTTGCACACGTTCTTGTATGGGAACGTGCGCAATGTGCACTTTGCGCACTATGTTTGCAATATGCAATTGTCAACGGCAGCTAGTAATGCGCATTTGTTCATTATCGAGCCAGCTTTTTTTAGATTTTAAGTATTTCAGTTTTTGCATTTTTTTCTTTTTAAATTATAATTTTTAATTATTTCCTTGAGCCAGGGGAGCCAGTGCCCCACCCTGCCCCCACCGTGGCTATGCCCATAGGTAGGGTATTAGCCCTCGGAGTATTTGTTTCTGTTTGTTTCCTTCTTAACAGCTGCAATATTTTTGGAAATATTGAACGCAGATAAGTTTTCAATTTCCAATTAGCAAATATTGCCTTTTTGCATAGTCTAAACAAGAATTTTCTGCGAAAAAGCTAAAATTTATCTTATAGCAAGTTGAGACATTTTCTAACTCTCGCTGTGGTTTCCGCAGTTTCAATAGATGCACTTAGCCATGCTCTCTCGAAAGATTACTCTGACTGAGCGTATTTTCCCTACCATAAGAGTCTATAGTAGGCCATATCTGATTGGCGCGTTGGCCCTGTTGACGCTGTGGATTTTATGATAATGAAACGCGCCCACTCAGAACATAAATAGTGAAATTGCATTTGAAAGCAGTCCTTCAACGTCAAAGCTTCTTTCTTCTCTCAATCAATTATAAATTGAACAGTTCTTCAAAACAAAACAAAAATACTTTTCGAAGAAACTGTTTAGCGGTATGAATTAACAAAAACTTTATAAGACCTTTAAAGTGCCACATTATACAAGTTTTTATTACCCCTTATTTTCAAACATTCTTTATTAAGCCAATGAAGGAATTGTTTAAAAGCTCGAAACACATTCGAGCAGTCACTTTAATAAAGTTTATATTTACCTCAGCATCCGAGGATTTTTTCATATTCTACTCAGGGCATAATAAAACTTGAGTGACAAAAACGAGTCCTCCATTAGCGCCTATTACGTACCGCCTTCAACCTTATTAAGGTAATGGTATTACATTCAGGAAAGAAGCTTCATAAAATATTTTATTAGTCAAGTGAAAGCTTCTTATCGCAACTATAAAACCCTAATTACTCTATAACATTTTCCCAGTGTTTTAGCGTCAATACACCCAAAGCAATACAAATATGATTTAAGGATGGAACATTTTCCCTCTGCTCTTTTGCTGCTAACAAAACAATCGGATCGAGAAAATATGGAAAACGTAAAACTGTGAGTAAACAGAAACATTAAAATTTCATCTCACTGAATATCTGCAGAGCACAAATGTTAAAGTTTTCGCGAAATTGGCTTGAATGGCTTACTGCGAGATAAATTTACATTTTTATAACGGCGATTATCTGCGTACAACACCGAACGTCAAAACTTTCATATTATATGGGAAAACGTAAAGAGCACCTAGTAGTGTGTGGCAAGTATGGCTTTTTCCACTTCGGAAATGAATAATAAATAAATAAAATTCTTACAAGTAATACTTACTATCGAGCCACTTGGAGTCATACTTCAACGTCCTTTTGAAGTTGTACTCCTTCTTTCCGGTGGTTAAATTATGCAGGTCGGTTCGAAAAATTACGGTGTCGGCTTTTGTAAACTCGGCATTAGTACCTGAAAAAATAATGCCGCTTTAATCAATTATTCATAGAGTGACCCATAATGTCTGATAAATAAATACATGCAGAACTTTTTGATCTAATATAATCATAATTATTAGTAGCATATAAAAGCCGTACTAGTAAGAACCTATTTGGAGTTTTAATAATAGAAGATACATCAAACTCTTGTATAATAAAGATCAACTGTTTTTACGTTGCCTCTCATTGGACTAGATAGTATATCACCACATGGTCTCTTGAAATATTACTCTGAGTGAGCGTATTTTCCCTAGTATAAAAGTGTATGGTGGGCTACACCTGATTGGCTCAACGCCGCTGTTGACGCTTTGGATTTTATAAAAAGGAAACGCTCCCACTCGGAAAACGAATATGTTGTCTTGTTGGGTTTTTACGTGTTTTTGATAATAGATTCT
Source organism: Taphrorychus bicolor (assembly GCA_951812265.1). Lineage (NCBI taxonomy): Eukaryota > Metazoa > Arthropoda > Insecta > Coleoptera > Curculionidae > Taphrorychus > Taphrorychus bicolor. Next base: position 30,058,914 of record OX638300.1, on the reverse strand, counting down.
GATTTTTTGATCTGATCAAAGAAACGGGTTAATTCATATCTTACCGGAATACAGTCCAGGTAAATCACCTGGATTGCCATGTTCCACCCATACTGCCGTCGAATTGTCCGTGGGGTCGTAGGGGCACTTGGCTATTCCCAAGCCAATACCGTGGACGAAGACGTTTCTACTGAGGTGAGTCAGATTTGCCTGGAACAATAATCGTATATTACAAATTTGACCCAAATCGTTTACTTACTGATTAAGACGACAAATCAAAAACATACAAATCCGATCGCTTCGAACACACCCTATCTAGTATATTTTTTAATTACTGTGTCACAGCTCTATTTATTTCTTAATCCAATTACAACTCCGCTGAATATCTCGTTGATTATCCGAACGTGAAATTCGAAATTGAAAACATTTCTCCATTTTGCCGACGCTTAAAAGTTTCATTCACTGGACACTTCAACAGAACGAACTAAAAACGGTTCTGTTAATTAAAAAACGTTTTACTTGATAAACAAATTTTTCAATTTTTGTTTATTTCTGTGTTTAATAATTCCATTTTAAAAGTTTACAAATATTTGCTAATAACAAGCAAGTTGCATGAAAACCTTCCGAGGTCTTCACAGTTGCTGACGATTTGAATTTAATGGCTCGTCGCATGTAATAATTTATGAAAGAAATCAGGTTCCATCTGCAGAGATGATGAATAATGGAACGCGGCTCTATACGCCGAGTAGATAAAAGTCGTACAAAACTCGCCTTATAAATGCAATATAGCAAGCCACGAATGCGATAAGACATTTCCGTTCGCCGCCTCATAAGACCTACGTTAAATATTCACGGCTGCATCACTGATGACTGTTCTTCTGCAAATCTGACTTTCTACTTTCTGCCCCATAAATTCGCCATTTTTGTTTTGTGCTTCCACTGCGAATGGCAGCACGGATTATCCCACTACCTAGTGCTACTAAGATATGCACAGCTTCCCTTCCTTTTTAACTCTTTAGGAGGTTCTGTAGGAGATTTAGCAATTTCGTTCACAAGTTTGCACTGAATACCATATACTTTTAAGGCAGTTTAAAGGAGTTAGTATTTTTTTTTTCAGGGTCGAAGTTCTCATGGAGTCAGAAACATTTAGATCGCCTCTAAGACACAACTTTAGCACAGGGTAAGTACTGCTTCTGATTTCAAAATACCAAAATCTTGTCAATAAATATCAAAGAAAGTAAAATTTTCATATGGGAGAATACATGAAAAAATTGGTGAATGTGGGTCAGAACTCTTGTTGTATATCTACTTTAGAGATCAGTTCTATATCTTGAGTTTAAAAGGTCGAAACGTCGACAATACTGAACACTGTTTTTGTACCATGACATCTTTGATAAAATAGGAAAACAAGTACTTTGGCTTGTTATGAATTCTGGTGGTGATTACTTATTAGGTTACATCCCCATGGTAATCAGAGGTAAAGTCTCATGGGAATTGACAAACAGCTGACCTCACTATTTATAGAGGGTTCGTTTAATTGATAGCGAAATTTAACGTGATTGAGCAGAGTAAAGGGTAACGAAGGCTTGGGCTGACGAACTTATTCAACGCGTAAACTAAAGGTTGAAAAGGCAAATAAAGGGGGTGGGTGGAGAAAGCTAATTTAATTTGATGTTTAAAGACACTACTCCATTGTGGGAAATATGAACGTTAAATTTGTTTATTTTTTGATTTTTTGCAGAACATAGCCCTGGGGAAAATAATGCTAATCAGAATTTTTTAACACCAAGTGCAGATACATTTGGAAAAAGGAATGGTGAAAAGTAAAAAATAAATAAAATAATCCTTCGGTGAGAAGTGGAATTTTTATGCAAAAATCTATCGTTGTACAATTTTGACTTTAATTTGGCATTACAGAATTTTCTTCAGTGTCAAAAACAACTTTTTTGTTTGTTTTAACAGCTTTTCACGTACAACAGAAAGTGGATTGACTACAATGTGAAAAAAAAATGTTTTTCTTTTGTTTATTCATATACTAAAATGTTTACTGAAAATGCCTCTAAAATAGAATTAGTCACTACCTAACAGCAGAGCTTTGTAGGGTTTTAATGCTTTGAATTAAATATAAATGTATTTCCATTACCACGACATCGGCTTGATTGGTAAAAAAATGATTTTTTCGTGCAAAAAACTTCCGTCTTTAATTTTTATAAAATCTTAACATAACTAGGACTTTTTGGGATTTTGTAGCTTACTTTTGTAACACTACAGTTTATTTTAGTCTAGTTTTTAATGATTTCTTAGTTAGATCACTATTTCCTTTGCCATCGAAATCCTAAGCTCAAAGCAGTTGAAAATGTGTGGTCACATGCCCCATCTAACTTCGAAAACAAAATATGTTTTTGGGACAATTTTAGATTTTGTAGCGAAATTGGCGATTTTTTGTTGCCATAATTTAATTCAAAATATTTTGTGAATTTTTAAATGTAAAATAAGCATTTTCTGGAACACTTTTCTTCGCTTTCAATTGATTTTAGCTAGTTTTTAGCACTGTATTACGACCTCAGTTAGATTACTTTTTCTTTTGCCATCGAAATCCTGAGATCAAAGCAGTTGCAAATGAAAGGTCACATGCTTCATATATCTTCAAAAACAAAAAAGGTTTTTGGGAAAATTTTAGATTTTGTAGTAAAATTGGCGATTTTTTGTTACCTAATTTAATTCAAAATATTTGGTAAACATTGAAATATGAAATAAGAAAAGAAATTCTGGAACAGAGCTCTTTGATTTCAATTGATTTTAGCTGGTTTTAGCACTGTAAATATTACTATTGCTTGTTTTTGTCCAGTTTTTTATGATTTCTTCCTTTATGATCGCAATTAGATTTTCCATCAAAATCCTGAGCTTAAAGCAGTTGAAAATGAGTGGTCGCATATCCCATCTAACTTCAAAAAGGTTTTTGAGACAATTTTAGATTTTATAGCAAAATTGGAGAAAATTGGTAGACATATCTGACTACGTTTATCTCGAGCAGATTGCATCCCTTTGAATGCGTGACTGAATCGAGCTTAATCAAATTGAAGAGCCAATTATTAAACGAGATTTCTTCGAAAATATTTTATTTGGATTGACTAATCGGCCTAAACGATTTGAAAAGAGAGAGGAAAAGAGGCAAAAAAAACAGAAAATAAAAATAGAAATAGGGTGTTTCGTTATTTGATAGTTGTCAGCTGTCAATTGTATAAGTGGAAATTTGAAAATTACTACAACTTCTTCTTTTAGGTAATATTTGTATATATGTGTTTGAAACAAGACTTATTAAAGGCATTTTTGTCACCTGAAATTGCCGATTTTCAGCCGGTATTTGAATCAACTGATTTTCGAGTGTCGATTTGAATGTCGCCAATCGGTTGATTTCAAATCTCGATCCTGTTTATATCGGCTCTTATTTACAATTTCAGTCTGATCCAGCATTTCAATTCTCTTTTAGTTTTTTAGGATCGACTAGTCAATTCTAATGGTTAATCCACAACAATTATCACGCGCCATTTTTGATAGAGAGGATTAAACAAGCGGATTGAATCTACGTCCGATAAACCTAGGGCGATAGACATAAACCTTATAGCAATTTCTAATTCTCCTTGTAGTTTCCGAGGTTCCAGTATGTTGGTTGGTACCTCAATGGTTCATCACACCATGATCTCTTGAAATATTACTCTGAGTGAGCGTACTTTCCATAGCATAAGAGTCTATCGAGGGCCACACTTCATTGGGTCGACGCGACTGCCGACGCTTTCGATTTTATGAAAATAAAAAGCGCCCACTCGGAATTCGAATATGTTGTCTTCTGGTGTTTGCACGTTTTTTCCTAACGGATGTTGACCTTACCTTTTTGTTGTGACGAAAGAAACGAGTCATACACATATCGTTAATTTATCAATTAAATTGAGTGTGTGTGTGTGAGTTTGTGAGTAAAACGAACAGTCCAAGTATGATAGCAGAAGAACCCCTTTTTATGTTTTTTTGAAAACACACATAATACTTGATATCTTACCGGAAATAATGAAGGGATGGCCCAATCAGAAGTTACAGGAGAAGTGTCAGAAGTGTGATTGGACAATTTTGTGGCATTTTTATGCAAATGCAAATCTATCGTTACTACACAATGTTGACTTAAATCGTGCTATTAATAGAATTTTCTTCATTGTCAATAACAGGTACAGCTTGTGATTTTCAATTTTAGACAATTATTACTTAATTTGAACTCTTTGGGATTTTGTAGGAAAATTGCCGACTTATGGTTATCTAAATTTCTTTCAAAATAGTTGTTAAATCTTAAAATGTGTAATAAACTTTTTCTGGAACAATTCTTTTGGATTCCAATTGTTTTTTAGCTCTTTCAGTTTAGTACTTTAAATATCTAATTGGTGGTTTTTGTACAGTTTTTAATGATTTCTCACTTACGACTACAGTTAGATTACTTTTGCTTTGTCCATCGAAATCCTGAGCTCGAAGTAATTGCAAATGAGTGGTAACATGCTCCATCTATCTTCAAAAACAAAAAAGGTTTTTGGGACAATTTTAGATTTTGTCGCAAAATTGGCGAATTCTTGTTATCTAATTTAGTTAAAAATATTCAGTGAATATTGAAATGTGAAATAAGAATTTTCTGGAATAGAGCTCTTTGATTTCAATTGATTTTTAGTTGGTTTTAGCACTGTAAATATTGCTTGTTTTGTCCAATTTTTAATGAATTCCCCCTTTGTGATCGCAGTTAGATTTGCCATCAAAATCCTGAGTTTAAGGTAGTTGAAAAGGAGTGGTTGCATGTCCCATCTAACTTCATCACGTCACGGTCTCTTGAAATATTACTCTGAGTGAGCGTACTTTCCCTAGCATAAGAGTCTATCGTGAACCACACCTGATTGGAGCGACGGTCTGCCGACGCTTTGGATTTTATGAAAATAAAAAGCGCCCACTCGGAATATGAATATGTTGTCTTCTGGTGTTTGAACGTTTTTTCCTAACGGATGTTGATCTTACCTTTTTGATGTGAGGGTAGAAACGAGTCATACACATATCGTTAATTTATGAATTAAATTGAGTGTGTGTGTGAGTTTGTAAGTAAAACGAACCATCAATCCATGTATGATAGCAGAAGAACCTCTTTTTTACACACACAAAAATATTTTTTTGATACAAGAAAGTTCATTCTTTTAAAAATACTGTTTCTGTTTAAAACATTTTTTATCAGATCAAGCAAATTTTTCTTCAACGGATCAGTGCACTCTATTCAATAGAAAAAAATTGTTTTTTCAAAACTATTGTCTTACTTCAAATTTCCTTTTGTTCAAGTAAAAATAGACATTTCATTTTGTTTTTCTTGAAGATTATCATAATCTTCTTATTGTCTTCTGTTACGAATAAAATATGTTTTTTTTTCTCAAATTTGTGTGAAATGATTATTTTAGATGTAATGGGGGAAAATACCTATTCCCTTTCTTGACGTGAATAACCAATTACATATTTTTTTTTTCCTTAAAAATATTTCATAACATGTATAGCTATTTCTAATAAATACAAAGGCTCAGTCCAAGTTTTGAAACCTCGAACTATTCTAGAAATATTTACACAATTTCTCATTTTCCAAAATCTCGAAGTCTCAGTTTCTGCATAACTTATTTTTTTCCAACCAACATGGCGGCGTAATGTATTTTTTTTAGAGCCACAAGCCGCTCTCAAGATGTTTAATGATTTTCTAATTGCCCTAAATAAACCCAATAATTTTTAGTTAAATTGTCAATCGTTTATCAAAATCTTGGTAACTTCAAACCGTTCTCAAGATATTTAATAATTTTTTGCTGCTGAATTGATATTGCAAAATATAAAAACGAACTAACACGATCGTCTAATATATACTAATAAACTGTTGTAACCGAGATATCTATTAACGTTTTTATTTTTCACCAACAAATTCATAAAATTAGTTCCCGTTTTAAGCTAACTTTTTCTAAGTAAGCCAAGTATGCAATTAATTTTTTTGATTTTTAAATAGGTTTCGAGATATTTACTAATTTTTCAAAATAGACTCACAAGATTGTATTTGTAACTAATTTTTCCCAACCAAAAAATTTCGAAAAAAATTAAAATGAGATTATGGCCAAAATCAATTAACAATTGCTAAAAGCGTCAAAAATGAAAATTTGAAGTCTTGGAGAAATTTAGATTAGAATTAGAACTGACATTTTTTTTTTACACAACAATATCACTTTTTATGTTTTTTTGAAAAAGTCAGGTAAAGATTAATGCCAAAATATGTGAAAAATCAATTGAAGTGTGTAAGAATACAAATTTGGAGTTTTTGGCAGAATTCGAACTAACATTATTTCAACAAAATTAAAATTAAGTTAAAATTTTAATTAAGTTAAGAAAAATAGAAAAAAACTTAAAAAAAATATCTAAAATATGCAGGTAAAAGAATAAATTTAAAACATTTCTAGGTTTGTGCCAAATATCCCTTATTACAATATGTATTACGAATGTGTTCCAACAATATATTCCAACTGGTCAGTCATTAAAAAAAAATCAATTTTGTGTCAAAATTCTCTCAAAAGAATGAAAATCTAAAAAATATCTAATTTAAATCAACGAAAAAAAAAAAAATTTAGATCAGAATTAGAATTAAAATTGTTTTAAACGAACTCATTTTACTTAAAAATAACGATTTTGCTGTTTTTTGAAAAAGTCAGACCGGGATTAAGACCAAAATACGTGGAAAATGACTTAAAGGGGGTAAATATAAAAAATGTTATGCTTTGGAAAAAATCAAATTAATGTTGTTGTCAAAATCAGTTAAAAATTACTAAAAGTGTCAAAAAATACTTGAAAAAGTTGCCGATTATCACAGAGTTTCAAGAATTTTACAAAAGATTTGGGGCTAAAATTGTTTAAAAGTGATTCATTTTATCAAAAAAATTATAGCTTTGACATTTTTTGAAAAAGTCAGGCTAGGATTAAGGCCAAAATACGTAAAGAATGATTCAAAGTGTGTAAAATACGAAGTTGGATATTTCGAAAAAAATTAAATAAAGATTAGGGCCAAAATGATCTAAAAATTACATAGAGCGTTTAAAATGCAAATTTGAAGTCCTTGGAGAAATTCAGATTAGAATTATAACTAAAATTGTTTGAAAAGGACCCATTTTACCTAAAAATGACAATTATGATGTTTTTTTGGAAAAGTAATGCCAAAATACTTGAAAAACGATCCAAGGAGGGTAAATATAAAAACTTGGAGGCTTCAGAAAAATTAATATTAAAATTATTGTCAAAATCAGTTAAAAGTTACTCGAACTGTCAAAAAATGCCGGCTAAAACTTTCTATGCAAATTTAGGTTAGGAGTAAGGTCAACATTGGTTAAGAAATTACACAGAGTGTCTAAAAATGCAAATTTGGTGTCTTTCAAGAATTTTACAATAGATTTGGGGCTAAAATTGTTTAAAAGTGACTCATTTTATCAAAAAACATGGTAGCTTTGACATTTTTTGAAAAAGTCAGGCTAGGATTAAGGCCAAAATACGTAAAGAATAACTCAAAGTGTGTAAAATACAAATTTGGATATTTCGAAAAAAGTGAAATAAAGATTAGGGCCAAGATCAATTAAAAATTGCTAAAAGCGTCAGAAATGGAGAATAAAAGTTTCTGAGTAAATCCAGGTTTGCATTAGGATCTAAAAATTACGTAGAGCGTCTAAAAATGCAGATTTGAAGTCTCTGGAGAAATTCAGATTAGAATTAGAAATAAAATTGTGTGGAAAGAACTCTTTTTACCTAAAAATGACAATTTTGATGTTTTTTTTGGAAAAGTAATGCCAAAATACTTGAAAACGATTCAAGGTGGGTAAATATAAAAACTTGGAGGCTTTGGAAAAACTAAAATTAAGATTATGGCCAAAATCAATTAAAAATTACTAAAAGCGTAAAAAAATGCAAAATAAAAGTTTCTGAGCAAATTCAGGTTTGCATTAAATAATTACGCAGAGCATATATAAATGCACATTTGAAGTCTTTGGAGGAATTCAGATTAGAATTAGAACTAAAATTGTATGGAAAGCACTAATTTGACCAAAAAATAACAATGTTAATGTTTTTTTTTTAAATCAGGCTAGGGCTAAATTCTGTGAAAAATTTCTTAAAGTGTGTAAGAATACAAATTTGGAGTGTTCGGCAAAATTCAAATTAACATTATTTTAACAATATTAAAATCAAGTAAAAATAAGAAATAAGTTAAGAAAAGTAGAAAAAGACTAAAAAAAAAATATCTAAAATTTGCAGAGAAAGCAGTAAATGTAAAATATTTGTGCCAAATTTCCCTTAGTACAATATGGATTACAAATTTGTGTACATTCCAACCGGCCAGTCCCTAAAAAAATTAATTGTGTGTAAAAATTCTCTCAAAAGAATGAAAACCTAAAGAAAAAACTCCAATTTAGATCAACGAAAAAAAAAATTAAAACAACAAAAATTTAGATTACAATTAAAAAACTCAAATTAAGATTATGGCCAAAATCAATTAAGATATACTAAAAACGTCGAAAATGCAAATAAAAGCGGAAACAAACTAAAAAAATTATCGGAATTAAAAGGAATAGATTTTAAATATTTCTAGTTTTGTGCCAAATTTTCCTTATTACAAATATGTATTACAAATGAGTATACATTCCAATTGGTCAGTCCTACAAAAAAAATTCATTTTGTTTCAAAATTCTATCAAAAGAATGAAAACCTAATTAGAAAATCTAATTTAGATCAAATAAAAACAATTAAAAAAACAAAGCTTTTGTACAAAGCCTAACAACGAATATTTAAAAAATGAAGAAAACAGCAACATAGAAAAACTTCTATAAAGAAAAATTACGACAAGAAAGAGAAGACAGAACGGTAGAAGATAACACAAACAATTACAAACAGCAGTAAATTTTGTTTTGATATTTTATTGGTGACTTGGAGGAGAAACAAATAACTAAATTGCCGGAATCTTTTTTTTTGCAGAACTGTCAAAGCAAACAGGAGATACAATAATTGCAATAGAAAAGGGAGTAAGCAAAGAGCAAGTTGTCAAAAAAAATAAATAAAATAGAGAAAACCATGAATGAAACCCAATAAAAAGTAGAATTTAGATCAATGAAAACAAATATATAAGAAAAAAACAAAAAAATGCAGAAAACGTAACAAAGAATAATAATAGAATAATTATTATTAAAAAAAAATCGACTAAAACCTTTTCTAGAACAGAGAAAATGTTAAGTTTCATTTAAAAAAAAAAAAATTGTTTTGATGTAATACGTCATATTATACTTCTCTTTCAACTAAAAAAACGATAGTGTAAATTCAAGACATTATTGGTTAAAACGTAATTATATTGTTTCTTCCTTAAATAAATTAACTATTTGACAATTTTTTTCCTGGAAATAAAGTTATCTGAATTGAAAAATAATTTTTTTTAAAGAAAATTCGTTCATATTTATATAAAATAAAGTGTGTTGAATGTTTCATACACAGTAACTCATACTGAAAAATTAATTTCTTTATAAGAAAAAGTATTATTTTCGTTATATGGAAAGTAGAGAGTATTTCAATTGAAAGCAAGTTGCGTTCATCGTAGATATTTCTTTTTTTGTGTGTATGTTTTTTGAAAACACACATAGTAGTTGATATCTTACCGCAAATAAGGAAGAGATGGCTCAATCAGAAGTTACAGTAGAACTGTCTAAGAGATTGTCCAAAAAGTGGCATTTTTATGCAAATTCGCGATCTGTCGTTATTACACATATGTTGACTTAAATCGTGCTATTAATAGAATTTTCGTCAGTGCAACAGCTACAGCTTGTGTTTTTGTTTTTCAGATTTAGGCAATTTTTACTTCATTTGAACTTTTTGGGATTTTGTAGGAAAACTATCGGTTATCTAAATTTCTTACAAAATAGTTGTTAAATTTTGAAATGTGTAATAAGCGTTTTTCGTTATCCGTTTTACTAAAATAAATACCGAAACAAATTTCAATTATTTACTATATTTATAACTACTTACATTTATCACCCAGTCTTTTGGATTGTGCGCGTTTGTCCCACACACGTATAATCGGCCTCCATTTCCCATTGACTGGATAACTCGAATATGGTTTCTGCAATCGAAGTGCTGAAAAGAAAACAAATAAAATGAGTTTCATAATAAGCCACTACGTAAGCAAACGAGTCAAACAATAAATTTCAACTTGGCTGACTAAAGACAATAATCGGGTTAAATAAATCTCAATCGTATCTTTGTCGACAAATCGACCACTTGTAACAGGTAATACAGATTCACTAAGGCATAAATTTATTAACAACCACTAGACAAGAGTTAAGAAATTGTTCTCTTAGGGTCAATATAGGTTGGAGCTCACGTTACCGATGATTATCTGGCCTTAAACTTCTAATCCCATTAATATCATGAAGTGTAATATGGTCCCCAGTCGGTCCTAATTTTTGATAGGGCTTAAGTGGAAGGGTCTCCGAAAGTTTCCATGTCCCATTTGATTCTTAGTAGTTTGACAAGTTAAGGATAATACAATTCACGACTAATTTGATGGAGCAAGCAAACCCCTTTCATCTAATCCTCTCTTGAATCCAGTCGCCGAGGGATTCGTCTCTCAAATTTCATACCATTAAAGAGTGTCTAAAAGCCGTTATTTATTAGTTAAAAAATGGGTGAAGGGGCAATAAAAAAGGAAAATATATATCTTGATAAAGTTGCCGGATATTGTCCGAGATAAGGATAAGACAATAAAGTGCGGTTGATTTATTGGACCACCTAGTAGATCCAGAATAGCCGTTAACCTCCAGTCGCGTAGATATTCCGGCGGAATCGATTCCCCAAGGGGGCAACTCCTTACAAGCTCGAAGAAGTTAACTTTTTCCCAGAAGGGCCCCGGGTTGTCGATCGCCGTTGAAATTGGCGAATTACACGTTGCTGACCGCTGGGACCACTCTTTCGCTATTGGCAGCCCGGTTAAGGGAACTAGATTTTTGTTTCGAGAAATGTCCCGAGAAATATTGTCGAGGACGGACGTAAAAGAGCGAATAAAACTTCAAGTAACTCTTACATTACTTTTTCTCTGCTTTGTTTAAGTGATGGAAGTTGTGCAACCTTTCCAGGAAAATAAGCAGCAGGTGATAGTGGATATTACATCCAGAAGGAGGTATTGATCACTGATTGAGTTGATCAGTTATATTTGTTCTATTTTGTGTAAAAATTGATGAGTTTTATATTCCTTAAGATGATTTTTCAGATAAAGCAATAATTGCTGGTTCGGGTTTCTTCACCTTCATGTCAGTTGTAGTACTAACCTGAAGAGAGATGTAGTAAAGAAAGAAAGTCTATACTTAAATGCATACCCACCTTTCAGAATTTAATTATTTCTTCAGGGTTTAAAGAAAAGTATAACGTTGTTTTAATAGAAAATCATTAATAATTCAATCGATTGTCTGAAGTACGGCGCTCTTGTTCTATAACATAGGCGACATGACATGAGCAAGATTGAACTGCATTTTTCAGCATCTGCACCTCCCGTCGCTTATCAGAAGACGATGCGCCAAATTTTCTTTAGCACGTCTAACCGAACTGTCATATAAATTTCTCGAAAAAATCGGAAAAAACACAAGAACAGAGACTGATTCTTGAAACTAAAACTTTACAAAAATTTGTATTCAATAAGCCCTCGGCTTCTCGCACGCATCTAAAGTGGTTATCTAACTTCTTCCAAATAAGCAAAAACCTTCCGGGACCCGGAACAAACTTTTCCCAATCCTAAACGCCACCCTTACGTTGTTTTATGTATAACGTCTATCTAATATGGATATGCGGCAAGTCCCCAGTCCATTCGCGCACTGTCGTAGATAACATGCATATTCTAAACGGGTTGGGAATGGAATATAGCGGATGTGCGGTAAATTAAATTTGCCGCATTTCTTAGCAATTTTTTTTATTAAAGTATTTTCTAAATTTGCCCGATTATTACGATGATGAAAGCACTTTAGGGTATATTCAGATTCTTGTTCTTTACGATAATTATTAGCTTGATGTGTGTAAGGATTTAGACTTAATGAGGTCACATAATATTTCTGTCTCCTATTTTTCCATTACACGACAATAATAATTATCCTCCAAACAAACCTATAATCCCGACGTAAGAAATTCATCGATATAACGTTTAATTTTTTTTCTTTTGCCCTGTTAGTCATACAAAAAGCTGAATATTATACTTAGCGCGCTGTCAACGTGAAAGCTACCTACAAATTTTCTGACTAAAAGGGAAACACAAGTTCGACGAACACGCGATTCGGACATTAGAAACGTGCCATCGAGCCCATACGTCAAAATAGGCGTTTTCAGAACCTAAAACTTTATGTTTCTTTTCGGTCAGCCCTTCTGGCTTTCTTTCGTGGGGAGGAGGGGCGTGTCCCGGCTTATATAGGTACGCAATTTACTTGTTTCTTGATGGAAAAAAAATAATAAAAAGACCTCAGTTGCGAAGGAGTCAGTAATCATTTTCTTTGCTTAAAATATCGCGCGTTCATTAATAGTGTTGCGAACTCGGGGTTCAATAATTCCAGTGCAACGATTTAATACGAAAACACTATTTATTAACTCCACAATTACACACGACTACTAAATAACTCACTACTTTAACACTTTATAGCCTTCTAATATCGCTTCGTAACTTTAGCTTACTTATAGCTCGATTAAAATACGACTACTACTCGGGCGCTCTATGCGCCTTTTATATACAATACTAAAATTACAGAAAAACCTAGAAAGTTCTTTATAAGAATTCTTGAATAATCTCATATATAAAAAAACGGTTGTAAACAACTGCCTTCTAGATTAAGCCAGACGAGCAATAAATCACTCGTGTCAGCCATGACGCAGCGCGGATAGGTCGCGAAGCTCCACCAACCAACACGCTCCCATGCGTTGCCCCGCCTCCCATGCGGCGTTGCTGCGATCGTAACATTGCCCTCCTCCTAAGTCTGTTCGTCCCGAACAGATAGAGTTCCATGGTATCGTGCTAATCGATCCAAATGAACGACCTTCATCTTTGACCTAGGGGTCCGCTGGATCCTATACACCACATCATTAATCTTCTTTATAATTGTATAAGGGCCTTCCCAATTTTGGCTAAGTTTGGGCGACTTCCCCACCTTTCGCCTCGGATTGTATAGCCACACCAAATCACCATCCTGGAAGCCGCGGGAGTTAGCTAGTAAGTCATATCTTGCTTTGGCTCGATCACTGGATATCCGCAGTTTATTCCTGACTTGCTCATGAACATTGTTCAGCCTCTCCTTAAGCTCCTCCACAAAATTCTCAGAGCTGAGCGACTCTTTTTCTGGTGTTCCATACATCAAATCCGCAGGAAGCCTCATTTCCCTCCCGAACATCACTTTCGCCGGAGTATAACCAGTGGCTTCATGCGTAGAGCCTCGATATGCCATCAACATGAGAGGTAGATGTTGGTCCCAATCACGCTGATGATCTGCCACCATTTTAGACAGGTAATGTTCCATAGTCCGATTAAATCTCTCTACCATCCCATCCGACTGTGGATGCAAAGGAGTTGTCCTAGTCTTGCGAATTCCGAGAAGTTCCATGACCTTCTGGAAAACAGCCGATTCAAAATTTCGGCCCTGATCAGAATGAAGTTCGAGAGGGACTCCAAATCTGCAGAACATTTCATTTACTAGCACCGTTGCCACAGTCGTTGCTTCTTGATTAGGCAGGGCGTATGCTTCAGGCCATTTAGTGAAGTAATCCATGGCGACCAAGATGTATTTATTGCCCGACTCAGTCTGAGGAAACGGTCCCGCGACATCAATTGCTACCCTCTCGAATGGAGCACCTACAGTGTACTGCACCATCCGGCCACGTGATCTTGTTCGAGGTCCTTTTGTGGCACAACAAACTTCGCACTTGCGGCACCAAGATTCGACGTCTTCATGATAATTCACCCAGTAGAACCGCTCTTTAATTTTGGCCAAGGTTTTATTGACCCCAAAATGACCTCCACTGGTTCCGTCGTGCATTTCCTGTAGTACGTCCGATTTTCTGCTACCAGGAACAACCAACTGACTGACTATGGACTTGCCATCCGGACTCTCCCACGCTCTCTTCAGTAGTCCATTTTCTATTTTAAGAGAATGCCACTGGGCCCATAGCGCCTTCAAGTTTGGACTTTTACCAGCGATTTCTTGCCATTAGGGTCTGTTGTCGTCAGTCTTTGCAGAGAGGATGGGTCCAATATCTGGATCGTTCATTTGTTCTTCTCGAAGGGTCTGTGTGGTCCAGCCATTGTTTATTTCTACCGACGTTCTCCTTACCAAAGGAAGTCCCTCACGCTGCTCAGTTCTTCGACGATGCTGACTATCTTCTTTACATGGCCGTCTGGACAATGCATCGGCATTTTCGTGAGACCTTCCTGGTCGATGTTCAATTTGGATCTTCTGTTCCTTAATGCGTCCGGCCTCTGTAACACTTTTACCACCCAAATTATTGCCTTGACTTGATTGGTTGACTTGACTGATCCTGGGGGTCTTAACGGCCTCGGTCAATTGCCCCCTTACATTAACAGGAATTGGACTTTCCTGAATTCTAGGGCGGTCTTGTTTGCCGCTCGATCTTCTAAACAACGGCGACGGACTTCTTGCCCTATTACGGCAGTTACTCTTGACGTGACCCAGTTTACCGCAGTTAAAACATTTTATGCCCCGACTGCCTGTTGATCGGGGAGTTCTTTCTAACAGGGCTTGCAAATTGACTGCCATATCCTTCATCGCTTTATGTAAACTGGCCATGGATTCAGCCATAGACGTATTCTTCTTGTCACCGCAAGTTGCCACTCTTACACTTGCAGAAGAACTAGATGACACCCGTGACGCCTCGAATTCCAGGGCCCGAACTAGTGCCTCGCTGATATCCTTGGGCCTTACAAGACGTAAGTGGTATCTCATGTCACTATCGCGAACTCCCTCAATGAACCTTTCGGTGGCAAATTGCATTTGAAAAGATTCAGGGGCCGATGGATATGCCAAGTGAATGAGTCTGTCTATGTCCGCCTCAAATTCTTGTAAGGATTCACCTGACTTTTGCTGTCTCATCCTCAGCTGGGCCTGGAACACGGTTTCTTTGTGCTCATTTCCAAATCGTAGTTGCAGAGTGTGTACTAAAGCCGCATAATTACTTTGATCCGCTGCCGACAGAGATTGGAGTAACTCAGCCGCTTTTCCACGAAGTGCTACTACTAATGATGTAGCTTTCTGGGGCTCGGACCAGCCATTAGCTTTTGCAGCTGCTTCAAATTGGGTTTTATAAATTTCCCACGCCGTAGTACCGTCATAATCGGGAGGCTTAATTTTAGCGTTGGCTGTGCTAAAACTCTCTGTAGACACGTTGTCGTCCTCAAGTTGTTCCCGGAATTTCTTTTCTAGCTCGAGAACCCTCTGGTTGACAGCTTCGAGTCCTTCGTTAACGCCGTTAATGGATTCGTTAACGCTGTTAACGGATTCGTTAACTGATTGCATTATTCTTTCTTCCAATTGTTGCTCCCTAGCTGCGAGATGGGTCACTATTTCTTCTTTGAACCGTGTCTGTTCTTCCTTTTGTTCTAGATAACGTCGCTCCTGCACTTGATCACGTTTTTCCTGCTCTTCCTTCTGTTCTAGATAACGTTTTTCCTGCTCTTCTTTTTGTTCTAGATAACGTTTTTCCTGCTCTTCTTTTTGTTCCTTATAACGTTTTTCTTGCTCTTCTTTTTGTTCCTTATAACGTTTTTCCTGTTCTTGATAACGCCGCTCCTGTACTTGATCACGTTTTTCCTGTTCTTGATAACGTCGCTCCTGTACTTGATCGCGTTTTTCCTGTTCTTCCCTCTGTTGTTGCATAAGGGACAGCAGGGCGGCAAGTTGATCCTCCATCGCTTGATGCTGGCTTCTAGTCACTGGCATAAACACGTAATGTCCGGCAATGAAGCACTCACTTACAGTTCAGTAATATTAGTCCTCAAATTCCCACTGGAATCCCACTTCTGACACCAGTTGTTGCGAACTCGGGGTTCAATAATTCCAGTGCAACGATTTAATACGAAAACACTATTTATTAACTCCACAATTACACACGACTACTAAATAACTCACTACTTTAACACTTTATAGCCTTCTAATATCGCTTCGTAACTTTAGCTTACTTATAGCTCGATTAAAATACGACTACTACTCGGGCGCTCTATGCGCCTTTTATATACAATACTAAAATTACAGAAAAACCTAGAAAGTTCTTTATAAGAATTCTTGAATAATCTCATATATAAAAAAACGGTTGTAAACAACTGCCTTCTAGATTAAGCCAGACGAGCAATAAATCACTCGTGTCAGCCATGACGCAGCGCGGATAGGTCGCGAAGCTCCACCAACCAACACGCTCCCATGCGTTGCCCCGCCTCCCATGCGGCGTTGCTGCGATCGTAACAATAGCATATCAAGATAAGTTTTATAAAAAAGCTCCTTGTTGCACCAGACCCAACACGAATTTTGCAATGGACGTTTGCTACAAAGATCCTTATTAACGTGACTTTTATACCATTTTTTCTATTGACGAAAATGTTTTTATACTTTTAATAAAAATAAATAATAAAATTAATAGTAAATAAAAATACAGAAAAAATTTTTTTTTACTAAATTTTGAGCCAAAATTGGTTAAAAATGACTTAACGCGTCTAAAAGATGCAAATTTTATGTTGTTAGAGAAATTCAGATGAGATTTAGAACACAAATCGGTTAAAAATTACTCACGACACACACTGGCGCATTTTCAAAATTTCTTGGTCAATATTACTTAGTGATAAAGCTAATCTTGATAATGAAACAAGGTGAAAAAGACATAATAATGTTTAATAATACTAGGTGTAGCTTTAGTGTAAGTACAAAAATAAAACAACAATTTGTACAGGGTGTTATGGTAGAACTAATACTTAACGTGAAATAAAAACTCAAATGAAAGTAGAAAACCAGTTATTATTATTATTATTATTATTATTGTTATTATCAAATTCAATATCGAATCAAGGATAATAACATGTGCTTTTAATTTGTACCGGGTGTCCCACTTTAATGTTCCATCAATTATATCTGATTTTATAAAAGATAGAGGAAAAGTGTAAATGGAATAGTTTCCTATGCAGAGTTGGCAAAAAAAGACTTTTTTCTCTTTTTGGTCAAAAATGGTGGTCAAAAATGGTCTAAAATAGTTAAAACCATTTTTGGCCAATGTCCAAAATTAAGTTTACATTTTACCGACCCGTCTGTTACAAATCGGCCAAACCGAGTACCATTAAGGGCAAAATTCAGATAATTAACGATGAATACTGGGTTCCTAAGTGTCTACTTCGTAATGTTGACTTATGTTATGATTGTATTTTTTATAATAAATGGTCACTACTGAAATCTACTTTATAGTCGTTTTGGGCATTTTGGACGTTAGTGGCCAAAATACTATTTTGACCAGGATAAAAAAAAAACCATAAAAACCAGTAGTCAAAACCACACTGTACAAAATTAACCAACCTTTGTTAGAATTAGGGCTAAAACTGGTAAAAAATGACTCACATTGTCTAAAAATGCACATTTGAAAAAAAATATTTAAATATTTTAAATTATGGCTTTTGGGGAAATTAGCAGAGTTCCAAGGAATAAAATAAGTGAAATTTGACTAAAGAAGCTTAAAAATGAAAATTTGGTGTTTTCAGAGAAAGTCAGGTCTGGAATAGAGCCAAAAATGGGTGAAAAGTAACTTAGTGGTTCTAAAAATGCAATTTCCAAGTTTTTGAAGAAGTCTAGGTTAAAATTAGTGTTAAAATTATTTAAAAAATACACAAAGCGTCTAAAAATGCAAATTTGGAGCACTTGCAAAAATTCAGGTTAAAATTAGGGTTAAAATTAGTTAAAAACGCCTCAAAACTAAAATTTTATGTTTCTTGAGGAAGTCAGGTTAAGATTAGAGTCAAAAATGGATGAAAAATTAATTAGCGATTTTAAAAATGCTATTTTGGAGTTCTGGGTAAGATTATGGCCAAAGACAGTTAAAAAATACACAGGGCGTCTAAAAGTAGAAATTTGAAGAATTTCTCTTGAAGAAATTTAAGTTAGAATTAGGGCTAAAATTGGTAAAAAATAACTCACATTTCTAAAAATGCATATCTGGAAAATAAAAGATTTAAATCTTTTAAATTATGGTTTTTGGAAAAAATTGCAGTTTCAAGGAATAAAATAAGTGAAATTTTACTAAAGACGCCTTAAAATAAAAATTTGATTTTTTTGAGGAAGTCAGGTGAAGATTAGAGTTAAAAATTGATGAAAAATGAGCTAGAGATTCTAAACATGTGATTTTGGAGCGTGTGGTGTTCAGGGTAAGATTATGGCCAAAGACATTTAAAAAATACACAGGGCGTCTAAAAGTGGAAATTTGAAGAATTTCTCTTGAAGAAATTTAAGTTAGAATTAGGGCTAAAATTGGTAAAAAATAACTCACATTTTCTAAAAATGCATATCTGGAAAATAAAAGATTTAAATCTTTTAAATTATGGTTTTTGGAAAAAATTGCAGTTTCAAGGAATAAAATAAGTGAAATTTTACTAAAGACGCCTCAAAATAAAAATTTGATTTTTTTGAGGAAGTCAGGTGAAGATTAGAGTTAAAAATTGATGAAAAATGAGCTAGAGATTCTAAACATGTGATTTTGGAGCGTGTGGTGTTCAGGGTAAGATTATGGCCAAAGACATTTAAAAAATACACAGGGCGTCTAAAAGTGGAAATTTGAAGAATTTCTCTTGAAGAAATTTAAGTTAGAATTAGGGCTAAAATTGATAAAAAAAATAACTCACATATTCTAAAAATGCATATCTCTTAAAATATTTAAAAGATTAACATCTTTTAAATTATGGTTTTTGGAGAAATTAGCAGAGTTCCAAGGAATAAAATAAGTAAAATTTGAGTAAGACACCTCAAAATAAAAAGTTGATTTTTTTTGAGGTTCAAGTCAGGTTAAGATTAGGGTCAAAAATGGATGAAAAATTAATTAGAGATTCTAAAAATGCTGTTTTCGAGTGTGTGGAGTTCAGGGTAAAATTATAGCCAAAGACACTTTAAAAATACACAGAGCGCCTAAAAGTCAAAATTTGAAGATATTCTCTTGAAGAAATTCAAGTCAGAAAATCTTATGAGTAATTCAGTGAGATAGTCCAAAATAAAATATTTTGTTGATTCACGGATTTTTTGTAGTTTATGACACTCTGTATATTACTTAGTTTTTATTAAACTTTTTTGAAAACTTCAAAATATTCAATACCTTACTATCACCTCTCATCTAACAACTGGTTAGTTATTTTGAATATATTTTTCTATGAATTGTTAATAAATTTAAGTGAGCTTTGTTAGATTAAAAATTTGAACCTAGTATTATACTAGTTATGTTTTGCTGTTAAACTGAGTAAACAGTTCGAAAACGTATGAAAATAAGACATACATGAAAAAAAAAAGGGTTTTTAAAGCTAACGTAGATAGTGATACAATATGCATATACATCGTTGGTTTTTTCTTTAATTCTCCATAATTTAATTGGGTGGATTCTTGGGTATTATTAAATCAATAATTATGGAGCCTTTGTTCCATAAAGTTTAATTGATCACGTGAGGTTTCTTTCTCGGTTTAGAGCATTTTCAAAAGTGATGACTATATAAATTCATAACACCTGTAGAAGAACACGCCTATCATGCCTATTTAAGTATCCTATTAATCAGTGAACATACCTCAGAAACTACTACTATGTTATAAGATTACCAAATAAGCCGTATTAATGTGTACAATGCAATGTGCAATATGTAATTTTTGTTTTTATATACATACAAGTACAAAAGAAAGGATAAAATGTCATAATATGTGAGTCCGAGAGAGTATTAAATAAATACCCTGTATAAAAAATTGGATGTGGATTTTACCTCGTATATAATAAATACAAAAAACCAAAATACAATTTAGCAAGTATAATATTACCAAACTTCATTTGCACTTACTGACATTAAAATAAATTTAGTGGTTTGTGTTATCCCCGTTTACATCATTTTGAATTGTACAACCATCAGATTTTAACATACTATTGTGGGAAAAGTCGCAAGTGGTCGCACAAAATTTTAATAGAAAATCTTACAAGACATCCTAATCTATAAGTTTTTACTTTATTACCGGTAAACTCTTTTAAACAGAAAATATATTTCTTAGAGAGAAAGTAACTCAAGAGTAGTCTCAAAATGCAATTTTTGATGTTTTTGAAGAAAGTCAATTTTAGCACAAAATCATCCAAAATTGATGCAAATTTTCTGTTTTCTTGTCTTTGGTTAAATTCTTTTTTACTAAATTTTGAGCCAAAATTGGTTAAAAATGACTCAAGACGCCTAAAAAAGGAAATTTGAAGCCTTTAGAGAACTTCAGGATAGAATTAGAGCTAATATCGGTTTAAAATGACTCAGACTCTCTCAGAATGCAAATTTTTATGTCTTTGAAGAAACTCGATTTTAGCACAAAATCAGGCAAAATTGATTAAAATTTTGTATTTTCTTGTATAAACCATTTTTTCACTAAATTTTGAGTCAACATTGTTTAAAAATGACTTAACGCGTCTAAAAAATGCAAATTTAAAGTTTTTAGGGACATTCAGATGAGATTTAGAACCCAAATCGATTAAAAGTTACTCAAGACGTGTAAAACAGGAAATTGGAAGCCTTTAGAGAACTAGCTAGAACCATGATAGAATTAGAGCTAAAACCGGTTCAAAATGACCCAGACTGTCCCAAAATGCAAATTTTGATTCTTTTGAAGAAATTCATTTTTAGCACAAAATCAACCAAAATTGATTCAAATGTTGTTTTGTTGTTTTTGGCAAAAAAAAATGTTTTCCTAAATTTAAGCCATAGTTGGTTATAAATAACTTAAGGCGTCTACAAACACCCTACAAAAAGAAATATAACGGATTTAAGTCTGGGCTTCGTGCTGGCCAATGTACAGGGTGTTTCAAATTCGAGTCACATCATTGGGATCTCAGCAACGGACGTTTTCAATGAAAACGTCAATAACAATCATGCAGGTAAGGAAGTAATTTTTACCTGCATGATTGTTAAGAAATGCGTTTGCGATAATAAATAAACATTATAAGAAATAATTTTTCCTCTTTTTCCCAAGTTTTTCATCATAAAATTCCATTTAACACAAACATTCTTACAAAGCCTAACACAAAAAGCCTCACATTAGCGCTTTTGACTTGAGAAAGTATTGACCTTTCACAATGTGGTTCCAAATTGCAATTTTTTCCAATGGCGTAGTCGTTAGAGGCAAAACAATCCTAGGCGACCCCAAAATCTCCGCCACTGGCATATGAAAAGGCGCGCTCTATTACTCATAAAGTACGTCCAAGTAATGGTAAAACGTGTACAAAAATTCAGTTATCTATCTCAACTAGTCGCTGAACTATAAAAAAAAAAACGTATAAATGAAATATCTCTTTAACAACCTGTATCTCGAAAACGGTGCGTTTGCGGATAGGAGTTTACAAGCAAAATTTGTATGACTTGGCGTCCTCTATAATCCCCTAAAATTTGTCAGTATCTTTCTGAAACACCTTGTATGAGGATTGGCACATATCCTCTCAAATCTGATGTAGTTATCGATGGCATTAAAAAATTAGTCAATGTCTAGCTATCTGATCATTGAGAAAATGCAAATGTTGTAAGACGTGAGACAAAACCAGCTTCAAGCCAGGTTGTAGCTCAACAACATTTCGCTCATTTGCGAGAATACAGGCACAATTAAAAAATTGTCAATTTTGACATTTTTGTATGAATGAACACAGAAAGGTCCCTTCTTTATACAGGAACAATGGCATAACTCTATCTATAGTAGTTTTCGCGAGATGGCGCCCTGGCTGATGACACATATCAACTTCAAGTTTGTTTCATTGGTGAAAAGCCGACACATCTCAGTTGTGTCTAGGGCGTAGGAGGTGAGTATTGTGTTTTTTTTACATCTCGAGAAAAAGTGTGAAAAGAGTGACACATCTCGAGAAACTACTCATCAAGTTAAGACTTTTTTCCGCAAAGAATGGCACATTCTGTGTTAGTGCGCTTATGTCAGTAAGTTTTTTTTTAAATACAAGCACTTTTCTGATTGTGCCCTTATTTAAGAAAACATTAGAAGACATTTTTGGTAACTAAATTTCAAAAAAATTGTATTATTTGGGGTTAAGCCGCTTCATGAATTGCCGCTTTAGGTATTTTCTTAGTTGTGTCTGTATATGCGAAAAGAATTATAATACTATTACATATCTTTTATCACGCATTTCAATACATTCCAAGATGTGTCGCTTTTTTAGAAAAATATTTTCTATTGAAATGTATTATGTCTGGTTTTTTACCATGCTTTTACGGATATTTTATAGCGTTGTGCTTTACCAACCAATGGCGTTTCAGTCCAGAAGCCAAAAAAATATAGCACTTACATATCATGTTGCTAGTAGTAATGCTAAAGAAAAACTTGTTCAATGCCCTAACCAACCTGCTGAGAATAGAGAGCACAAACCGGAAAAAATCACATTTAATAAGACTATTGGCAATACTATTAAATCTTAGTTGAGAGCTTTAACTGATTAAGACTATAACGGAATTAACGACTTTAGATAATGAAGATAGTGATGCGTAGTGTAATAGAAGTAGTTCCTGTTCTTCATCCAGCTCGTCAACAATATCTTCAAGCAGTTCCAAATGCTCAACGTGTGTTGATTCGCCGACTGATTTCAGTAAAATTTAAAACTTTAGCAACTAGCATAAGTTTTTAAATTGTTTATATTACTATTCAGATTCTGATGACAGCGTGAAAGATCCACCTTATAACCAAGCTGAAGCAGAACCAGACTTAGAAGATGAAGTTGTCGAAAGTGCAACAAAAGGAAGGAAAAGGAAACGAAGGGAAGAATCTTGGAGACAAATTTTGAATAAAAAGCTTAGAAACAGCGGAAAGAAGTATGAGACAAAAAGTAAAAAAGTAATATCAGCTAGAGAAATGAAAGTTGAATGCACAGAGAAATGCCATCTGAGGTGTTATTCTAAATTTACTCCAGTTGAACGTAAAACCATTTTTGACTATTACTGGGAAATGGGAGACTTACAGAGACAAAGAGATTTTGTAGCTCATAGTATGGAAACACTTATTCCTAAATATAGATATGTTAGAGAAGGAAGCACAAGAACACCAAATAATGCATTCTACTTAAAGTTAAAGGACAATCGCATTCGAGTATGTACACTTTTTTTCAAAAACACATTGAACATAACAGATCGTGCAATTCCCACTGTACTGGCGAAGCGAACTAATGTGCCTAATATTGTTGAGCCAGAAAAGCGGGGAAAACATGAGAATCATCCAAAAGTTGACAGTGAAAATAAAGAAAGTGTCAGAAAGCATATTTCTGCAATACCATCGATAGAAAGCCATTATACAGGAGCTAATACTACTCGCCGTTTCATTGATGGAAGCAAGAGTATTGCAGAAATTCACCGAGACTATGTTAATATGCAGAAAGAGTTAAATAAGCCCTTTGCAAATTACGTTTTATTTTATCGTATCTTATTTACTGACGAATTCAATATATCTTTATATAAACCTAAACAAGATAGACGCGAAACGTGTGTTGCTTTTGAAAATTCTAGTGGTGAGGAAAAAGATGCACTAATTTCAAAATACGAAAATCATTTGCAAGAAAAAGACGTGATAACAAGAGAACAAGATAAAGAAGATTCTGGCGAGAACGTAATAGTTACTTGTTATGATTTGCAGGCGGTGTTTCAATGTCCTAAAGGTGATACTTCGGTATTCTATTACAAATCGAAACTAAATGTTTTAAATTTAACATTTTTTGAAATGAAGAGCAAAAATGTAAGCTGTTATGTTTGGCATGAAGGCGAAGGTGATCGAGGAGTAAACGAGATTGGGACTTGCGTATACAGGTTTATAGAAAAAATAGCGAAAACTAAAGGAGATGACTTTAAAATTATATTCTACACTGACAACTGTGGAGGTCAGCAAAAAAACAAAATCATGATATCATTATATCTGCACGCACTCCAACTCAATCTCCTAACCTTCAGCAAGTTCCCAAGCATCCAGCACAAGTTTCTAATAGCTGGGCATACACAAAATGAGGGAGACTCAGTACATTCAATAATTGAAAGGCAAGTTAAAAAAACGTTAAAGGCTGGACCCGTGTACACCCCTGATCAGTTTGTTGCTATTATCAGCGGTTCTAAGACATTTGGAACACCTTATCAAGTACACGAACTCTCACAGGAATTTTTCTTTGACTGGAAAGAATTGTCTAACCGAATTTTGCCCCGAACACTCCGGAGCAATGAAAACGAGGATTTTAAAATTACGGAAGTTAAAGTAATAAGAGTTGACAGAGATTACTCAAGATCTTTTTTTTTATAAAACGAGTTACGTAAATGACGAATTTCAAGAAGTGAATCTGGACGTAACTACGAAACGGCGTAGTAGGGAGAATTCTGAAACAAGTTTTGAAAATATCCAAAAGCGACCAGCTTTTCCCAAAATCCACGCATAGCCGATAGAAAGAAGACCGATTTAATGGAACTTATTCAAAAAAATCATATTCCCAAAATGTATAAGCTATTTTTTGAATCATTATAATAAATCAGAATAGTTTTTTTGCCCCTTCACATTCATTTTGGAAAGACTGTGAGGCATTTTGTATTTTTGATTTGTTCAAGTTCCTAGATATTTTGTAACTTATTTACTTATTATCTGCCTGTAAGTTTTCCAAGTTTTGTAGGTAAAAAAATTTTTAAAATGTGTTATCGCCATTTATTTTATGCCTCCATAGTTATCAAATACTTTTCAAAAATAACGTCACAACTCGAAATTAAGATAAAAAAAAAACGCTAAAAAAAAGAATGTTTTAAAACAAATGGTGGAAATGTACGGGTATCAAGAAGTTAACCAGTACATAAAATACAATTAACAATTTCTATCTTTTGAAATGTAATCTTGAGACGCAATAATAAAACTAAGAATTTTAAAACGTACATATCTCAGAATGACGTTTTTTTTGTTGTGCCTGTGTTCTCGCAAATGTGCGGTTTGTCCATAAAAATGGGAGGGGGAGAATCAGAAGTTTCAAAAGCTAAAATTGTAATCAAAAGGACAACAAGAGTTATTTAACCAACAACCTAAAATGTAAATAATGTAATAGTTAAAACTGAACAAAATGCCCATGCAAAAAGTCATAATTAACACGTTAATAGAACCATTAGGCAAATCATAACTAAACGGACGATATCGGATGGGTTGCTCTTACGCTGGCAACATTAAAAGTAATAAATAAATGATCAGTAGATAAAAGCAGGCTGTCGATTTTTGCGAATTTAGTGCTCTAAATTACACGAAAAGCACATTTGGTTTATTTGATTTGTAAATACTAATTCGGATGGCTTTAAAGCCGGTTCATCCGATATTTGCAACTACTGCTCGCCTCTGTAAGCAGACCTATTTGAAGGGATTTGGTCGCAATATAGAATTACCTCTACTATGTACGTTTGAACGGTTTATAGTTCCGGTGTGTTCAACCGGCCGTACCGGATAATTAAATTTGCGAAAATTGATCAGCAAGAAATTCCATATCCCTGCACATACAACATTCCTCGTTTCGTTCGTTTGGCGTGGCACGCAAAAATAAACCAAAAAGAGTTAGTTTCAACCCCATTAAACTTACGGCATATCTAATTTAATCTGGCGCAGCGTGAATCCAAAACCTGAACATGAAAAGTTATCCAGTTATCCACTTGTTCTATAAATTTTAACTTGTAACGTGACAGTTTTACATACTACCTATTTTATATTCCGGATAACTTTATACGGAACCACGGCGCAGTCCGTATACTACATGCATGCATTTTACCAAATTGGATACAAATCAGCATTAGTATTATTTATTATGCCAAAGTTGGAAACTGTTTCAATTCACCGAAACGAAGCGTTAAATATATTATGTCGCGATGTGCCTGTTAGCTTATTACTACGTGAGGAGAAGTTTCCTAGTCGGGATTTATAATATTTGTGTTCATGAAAATGTTTATACGAACTTGCGTGGTAATCAATTGTTTTCTGGATTTCAGTGCTCAAATGCAAAGCGTAATCTGCCAGACAATATTGGCAAACTTCATAGTCGAAATGGACGGTGCAGCGGAGGGTACAAACAAAACTCGTCCATCATAGGGAATTAATTCCTCAAAAGTTAAAAGGGGCCGATATTAATTCGAAATCCCCGAACGCGGCCAAATGGAGTGAAGAGGCTCGTTTCCCAATTACAACCACTTAGCTTGATGGTGCTCCGACTAATTATATCGGGAAAGCAAACATGCACTCTAGTTTTTGCTTCGAAAGTCTTCCTGAATATTTTATTAGCGTTTAAATCATGGTGGTTCGTCAAAATTGGCCATAAATAATATGTCCTTTTTGAACTAAAACCCCTGAGTATTTTTCGGTTAGAAACTCATCAATTAATGTATAGAGTTCCACCAATCACAACAATTTCCAATACCTTG
Source organism: Taphrorychus bicolor (assembly GCA_951812265.1). Taxonomy (NCBI): domain Eukaryota; kingdom Metazoa; phylum Arthropoda; class Insecta; order Coleoptera; family Curculionidae; genus Taphrorychus; species Taphrorychus bicolor. The sequence goes on along the minus strand of OX638300.1, from coordinate 30,032,186 downwards.
CACTTCCATACAGAGCCATCACCGAGTATTACTTGCTGGTTTTCAGTTTGGAAAAACTTTCAGACTGTGTCACATATGCCTCAGGTCAGCACCAACTATTGCCACCATTATTGGTCTGATTTTTTCCAATTTTGCGGAAGAACTGACTGAGAGGAATGCCACTTCTGACCATGAGCCTACAGTCGCAATGTTGAGAATTTTAAGTCTGCTCTTACTAGAGAAATTTTATGAAGGAGCCTACATTTTTTTTCATGAACAAGCTTCTATGAACAAGCTTTCAAGAAAAAAAAAAGGTGGGTTAATTGTTTTAAAATGAGGATTGGTCCCACGAAGGGGCTTGTGCACCGCGACCTACAAGATCCATTGTAGTACATATCAGTTAAAGTTAGAAACCCTTTTAAAAAATTCGCTATCTTTCTGAGTGAGATTATATGCAAGTCCGGAGGTCTTTTTTTCTTAGTTTATGAAATCTAAGTTTTTCAGCTGCAGGACATTCACTGAAGACGTGCTCTACAGTCTCATCATCTTCTAGACACAATCTGTATTTGGGATTCTCTGCCAGGCCTATCGATGGCCATGTAATGTTTTAGTCCACAGTGCCCAGTATATAAGCCGATGTTAAGCTGTTGCGTGTCGAGATTTAACAAGTTTTCCCACAGGGTCCTTGTATCAACGCCTTTGGGTACCAAGGCCCCGGACAGTGTGTCCAGTAACGATCGATCTGTTCTCCCACAATCTAGATTATTTCCCTCCTTGACCTTCTCTTCTTCTTAGTCGCTATCTCGTATTCGACAATCGTGCTTTCAAGAGTTGCTCTCCACAATATGTCTCCATTTCTCCCTATTCTCTGCCATCCTAAATGTGCAGGCTAGACTTTGTCCCGTGATGTTAGTGATGAGGTCCGTATATCTAGTGGGGGATCTGACTCGGGGTCTTTTTCCGGCCACCATGCTCTCTACGGTTAGTCTTTCAAGGCCGTTTCTCCGTACTACGTGACCAAAACATTTAGCGATGTTTTCAGCTGCTATTGTTCTTAGTCTCTTTTTTGGTTTTATTTGTTGAATTATTGATTCATTGGTTCTTCTTTGTGTCCACGAGATTCTCAGCATTCTACGCCAATACAACATTTCCAGGGCGTCAATTTTTTTTTCCGTTACTTTGAGTGACCAGCATTCCGACCCACGGCGGAAAGATTGAGAAGACGAGACTCCTTACCAGTCTCATTTTTGTTGCCAAAGAGATTTCATGACTTCTCCATATGTTTGTTAGTTGAGTCATAGCTTCCTTTGCTAAGGAGCTTCTCCTTTTGATCTCTTCACTGGATCCGCTCTCGTTGGATACTAATGAACCTAGATAAATGAAAGTGCTAACTGTGTCGATGTTATTTATTTTCTTTATTTCTGGTCTATTGTTGTTAGATCGGTCAACTATCATAATTTTGGGTTTCCTTTTATTTATTCTCAAACCAATCTCCTTGCTGAAATGCTTTATTCGCCTGATCAGGTTGCAGAGTTCCTCCTCTAATCTCTATTCCTCCAGTCCAGTCTTCCAATGCTCTCCTCATAACCCATTCGCCATAGATGTTGAACAAGAGAGGACTTAGTATGCATCCTTGCCTGACCTTGCCTTGATACCCCCATTTCATCTAAAATACGCCAAAGGTTGTGCCATTGAACGCAGTCAAAGGCCTTGGTATAATCTATAAAACACAAGTATGTTGGCACATTGAACTGTTACTTTTCTATGATTTGCCTGAATATTGGTTCACGCGTACCACGTCCCGGCACGAAACCGGCTTGCTCTGGTGGTAACTAAGACAAGATGTGAGGCTTTATATGTTCTGATTGATCCCTCCTTGATACCTCTCATGACATGCTCAAGACCGGTTCAGGCTCTATGAAAGTAGCACTCGCCGCTTCCCTGGGAGGGGTATCGATAATTTTATTACCCTCGACGCGCCTATGAACTAGAGTCTAAACTAAGGTTAGTGAATTACCATCCCCAATATGGATTTGTATGTTTTGAACTTTCTAGACAGTTCTCGAAGGGATCCTGCTGGAGTCAAGTGCTTTGAATGATGCTTAATTTTCTGAGTATATTATGAAATTTTTGTTTATCCAGTTTTGAATGATAAGGCAGAAAACATCATGTCCGAAGCCATACCCAGCCGGTTAGTTTACCCTGCCGTGGGTTTGGTTCCAAAGTATCCTCCTCTTCTATATGTTGTGAAGTTTGTATGTACTCCACCTGGCTTTCCTTTCGCTCTGCTGATCAGTCTTTCCATGTGTGGTCTAGTTTAGTGTCTTAACTAGTGATCCACCTAGACATTGTTTACTAAGTTGAACTAACCTTTATTCCTAGACACCAACTTCTAATGAAAACGTGAAGTTTACTTCTTTTCTTTTAACTATCTATTTCGTCATAAATAAATTCCGATATTTTATCTTTGTCCTGACATCGAACCACAAGAGGAAAAGGTGCCACAAGAGAAACAGCCTTTGGAGATCGTAATAAAGAAAGAAATGGGTTGAAAATGGAGGTTGGACAGCATTACTCATCATAGCTTAAAACGAAAATACTCACATAGCTCGGAATTACTCATCTTAGCTAGTAGAAAAGAGACTTTCCCTAGATTGGGTTATGCCAGATTTAGTCAGATAATAACTCAGGGTTTCTTAGAACCCCATGGGTTTAAAAGAGTGTTTTTTTCCCAGAGTTGCTTAATCTAGATTACTAATAGCCTGCTAACTCAGATTTATTTGAACTTATTAAACGTTATCTTCTTATCTTGCTCCACTCTTCCTGGATCGGGAAAAAACAAATGTTATCAATTTTGCGTTACGCAACAATGGATGCAACGTTGATGTCGTATAGCAACAGAGAATCTTCACTCAGCCTCAGCAAATGGCAGGAATCATGGGATATAAAATAGAGATCGGAAAGAAAGGATACTAAAGAAGAAGAAGAATCTGTTGAACATATTGCAACGTTCTTGGAATGGTTTGTTTTTTTTTCTGTATTTTTATTTTTAAATTTATTTATTAAACAATGGATAGTCGACTTTAAAAATTCGATCGATGCGATAGACTACGAAGGCATTCTCCAGGACTTCATGATAAACCTCGTTGACAGCATGAAAAATTGATAAGAGGATTTTGATTGATACAGCATGCAAAATTGAAAAAATTGCAAAACAGAAAATTGCATCAATTCTGGCTAATTTTTTGCTAAAATTGAATTTCGTCAAAAACAAAAAAATTTGCATTATGGGACAGTCTAGGTCATTTAAAACCGATTTTAGCTCTAATTCTATCAGGGAGTTCTCTAGAGGCTTCAAATTTCTTTTTTTAAACGTCTTGAGTAATTTTCTTTTAGACGCGTTAAATCATTTTTAACCAATTTTGGCTCAAAATTTAGTAAAAATGTCAAGTCCTTGGTTTATGAAACTTCTGTTGACAACTAAGAGGAATTTTTAGGAAGAGTGATGGCAGCATGTTCCTTTTAATCAAGAGACACCACACATCTTTCAACGGGTGCGTCACTCCATGATTCGACGGGCAAATTTATGCACTGTGGTCGGTGGTCGGCATTTTGAGCCACTTTTGTAACTAGTTGTATTATAAATAAACATTTTAGTTTATTATTTTTTGTTGTTTTAAACATGGTTTTCATCACAATATTTAACATTTAACTTAAAAGCGGCGCGTATTAGCGCTTTTGACCAACAGTACCTTTTTTGTGTAGAAAATATTGGCCCTTCACAATGTGTTTTCAAATTGCAATTTTTTCCAGTGGCGTAGTCGTTAGAGGCAAAACAATCCCAGGCGGCCCCAAAATCTCCGCCACTGGGACATGAAAAAGCGCGCTCTACCACTCATAAAGTATGTCCAAGTAGTGGTAAAAAGTGTACAAAAATTCAGTTGTCTATCTCAACTAGTCGCTGAAATATAAACAATAGCTATTTATGTAACCAGTTACGAAAAGTCCGATTTTGTGTAACGAATGAATGTTTGCGGGACGAGCGCAGCGAGTTCCCGCAATTTGAATGAGATACACAAAAAAGGTTTTTCGTCACGTGTTTCATACAAGATTTTTTCTAATTTTGACTACAAATAGACAAATAGCTACTTAGAGAGAGAATTATTATTATTAAACTTCAATATTTACTTTTAAACCACTTTGTATCTACTTAATACCGTAAAACTATAGCAACGGTGTGCCACAGCCGAAACCTGCAACTGGTGGTGACACCAACTTTTCATCACTAGTTACGAAAGATTTTACTTTTCGTAACTAGTTACGAAAAGTAGGACGTTACGCCACTGTCATCAGTATTGAAAAGTGCCACTTTATATGTCAAAATTAGAAAAAAGGTTTTTCGTCACGTGTTTCATACAAGATTTTTTCTAATTTTGACTACAAATAGACAAATACCCACTTAGAGAGAGAATTATTATTATTAAACGTCAATATTTACTTTTAAACCACTTTGTATCTACTTAATACCGTAAAACTATAGCAACGGTGTGCCACAGCCGAAACCTGCAACTGGTGGTGACACCAACTTTTCATCACTAGTTACGAAAGGTTTTACTTTTCGTAACTAGTTACGAAAAGTAGGACGTTACGTCATTGTCATCAGTATTGAAAAGTGCCACTTTATATGTCAAAATTAGAAAAAAAACTTATAAACGAAATATTTCTTTAACACCTTGTATCTCGAAAACGGTGCGTTTGCGGATAGGGGTTGAGAAGCAAAATGTGTATGACTTGGCGTCTTCTATAAGCCCCTTAAGTTTCTCAGTACCTTTCTGAAACACCCTGTATATACAGGGTGGACCAGAATTTTGGTGCCAAACTATAAGGGGGTATTCTACGTCCAAAAATAACCCTAGTTTGCTATATAAACCATAGTCGAATATATTACAATAGTGTATTTCCATTGAAAATGGAGAATGAAATAAAATGAAAAAATTTATTACATCGTTTTACTAACTTTCCGCTATTATATCCATGAAAATTTTAGTTATTTTAGTTTATACAGGACTGAGAATTTTTTTCCCCGACTCTCGTACTCTAACACTAATCGCTAATAATCCGACCTACGCCTTTCTTTAAATGTCGAGAGAAATTAGTAAGATGTGGTTTTGATTTTTGGTTTGTGGGATCAGGGGTGTTATTCAAAATCAGTTATGAACTTGTTGACGTTTCGCCATATATTACAGCATCCTCAGGACAATTTCAGATAGAGATTCTTCGGCTATCTAAACATTAAGTACAAAGGTCGACAAGAGACGAACGACTATTGCCATCGACAGTAACAGTAGCACGAGCAATTCAGCGTATGTGGTCGGAGTCATGGGACCAACTGTCGATCTCATGACTCCGACCACATCGATAACAGAAATTAGTAAGCCTACAACTTATTATTAGCATTGGAGGGGAGAAGTCAATTCTTATTGGTAACAAAGACGGTCGCCCTTGTAACCGTGCTGTTATGCCGTGGGTATGCCTTGTTTTTAGGGTTAACGAATAAAATACGTTTCAAATGCAAAAAAAAATACAATAATACAGAAATAGCTGAAAAATTACCAATAAAGGAAAAATTAAAAAAAAAATGAGAATAGTATTCTTATATAGCTACCAAAAGGATAATCTTCTCAAAACATTTTTTTTTAATTTGAGAGTTTATTTTCTGCAGTTATTTTTGACTACTCTAAACTAACCACCGTGACGTCATTATCAACATAAAACTAGGAATCCACCAAATTACCACCACCAAGACCATCACGTACAGCAAAAGTTGAAATTTTCCAGCTTTTAAAAGATTTCCAGGGCTAGCAAGAATTCTCTTGCCTTCAAAGCTTCAAAGGAATATATCCAGATATATGAAATATGGCGATTCAGGAGCTTATTGAGCAAAGAGAAAGAGACAGCAGTCAACCTCACTTGACCGATATATTTCAAATCAAATGAGATTGGTTCTTATGGAAAAATGTCTAAATTTTGTAATGGAGGAAGAATTATTTTTTAAGAATATTCTTAGTTTCGAAAAATTTGGTGGGAAACAGTTCTCTACGAAATTTTTTTGTGGACGAATTTTCTAACAATATTCCAGGACCAGAATTTTCTGACCAGATAATTTAAAAATAATGTAAGTACTAGAAAGTGAGGCGAGAAAAATTTCAATTCGTCGAGTTTTGGGCGCTGATGATGGCAAATCCGAAACCGGTTCGCTGAAACGATTGTAATAAAATTTGCACAAAGTATATAGGGCGGCATATAAAAGACGATTTTTTTTCCTTCAATTAAGTATATATTTCGAAAAACGTTCGCACACGGCAACTAGTTTTTAGAGAAAACAAATTTGTGAGTAGTTTTAATCCCCTAACTTGAACCCCAAGAGGGGGTAAACCTTCACCTTGAATTTTTTTATAGAAAGAGTCGTACCGTATTTTGAGAGTCTCTTCAAGGAATATTCAGTTGCCAAATTTCATGTCGTTTGGTCAAATCAATCGAAAATGGCGGCCAGTTAAATTTTACAATGATTTACTTGAGGGCCACTACGGTTTCTACTAAAGTGGACCAAAATTAAAGAAGCAATAATAAACAACATAACAAGAAAGCATTTTTAAGGGCAATAACAGAACTAGACAAGAGATGGATGACAGAGGAAATTTTGACACTGATGGAAGAAAGAAGGAGATGCAAAAGCAGGGATAACACCAAGTACGAGGAGATACCGAACACAATTAGAAGTAAGATAAGAACAGCAAAGGAGGTCTGAATGACTGAAAGGTGCAAGGAAACTGGTACCATGGAAGTTGAAAAGGGCGCACTGGTTGCTGACTTCGATGCCAGACTGAGACTGTAGCAGCAATATATAACTCAACTGTTTGATGACCAAAGAACGGAGACATATGACATAACTATATCAGAGAGCGCTGCAGGAATAACGAAGGAAGAAGTAGAGTATGCCATGAAAATCTCAAAATCCGGTAAAGCAGTAGGGTCAGATGAGATGCATTTTGAGGTCTTGAAACTGCTGGATGAGCGTCAATCAGTGTCACAGTGGACCTATTCAATAGCATTTATAAATCAAGAGTAATACCCAGAGAATGGTTGCTTTCCGCCTTCGCGGTGGAAAGTTGCTATCCCGAAATCCTGTTCCTATCCCGAAAAAATCTCGAGCGTCAAAGTGTGATGATCACAGACTGGTAAGTTTGATGAGTCAGGTTCTGGATATCTTTATAAAAATTATACATACTAGAATGTACAAAAAATGTGAGGCTGAAACATCAGATACACAATTTGGATTCTGCAACGAAATGGAGTTCCGCCACGAGAGAGGCCATCTTTGCTTTGAATGTGTTCGATGATTGCTTTGAAATTGTTCGATAATGCCAAGCTTGAAAAGCTTCTGGATATACTCCAAGGACTTAGCATTGACTAGCATATCAAATCTCTACTGGGGACAAACTTCTAGAGCGAAATATGACAATGCTTTGACAGAACAAATTAGTATTCGGAAGGGAGTCAGACAGGAGTGAGTTCTCTCTCCTATGCTATTTAATATTTACTCGGAGTTTGTTTTTCGGGAGGCATTGGAAGAGGAGCTGGCGGGTATTGCAATCAATAGCAGAACTGTCAACAACATCAGGTACGCTGACGATTCCGTTGTAATAGCAAGCTGCCTCAAAGATCTGCAGAGACTGGTAGACAATGTAATAGTAATTAAAGAAGATTATGGGCTAAATATTAATATCAATAAAACAAAAATGCTAATAATATCCAAAAGAAATATCAGTGGTCAGCTGACTATACGCAATAAGTCCATCACTTCAAATACCTAGGATCTAACGTATGGTCTGTAAGTTTTGGGAAAATGTTCACCTGGTTTAATTGAGAGACAAATTGCATTCAATGAAGTAGGTGGAGAAGAAATGTCACCAGTCATGTTAACTTAATAAACAAAACATTTTTGGTTTATGCTTTGCGAAATGTCTATAAAATGAATCTTCGGCAAGGTATCTATAATCTTGTTGGGCGAATGCCGAAACGAGACATTGTCGCTATTTATCGAGATCAAAACATAAGCAAATCGACAATTTATCGCACAATTAAAGAATGTGAAGAAGGGATACCATGTGTAAGTTTGCCAAAAGGTGGTCGGCCGCGGGTGTTGACCCAATTAAGAGAGGCAAGGCTCATTGAAGCAGCTAAAAACAAAATTGGGACCTCACAGCGAAAGCTTGCCAGGAGGTTCAATGTTGGAAAGACCACGGTGCTTAGGACCCTGGCAGAAAATAATTTAACTTTCCGAAAAAGAAAGAAAGCCCCAAAATACACAGAAGTTCAGTTACAGAGAATACCAAGGTGTTGCCGAGCGTTAAGGCAAGTACACTTCCTTAACAAATTGATCGTGATGGACGACGAAAAATATTTTACTTTATCCAACTCTGAGATGAAGGGAAATGACGGTTTCTATACGGAGGATTACGAGGAAAAAAAGTTTGAGGACAAAATTTTGGTATGGTGTGCGATTTCTCAGGCTGGCTATATCTCGCAGCCCTCCCATTGGCGTTGTTCGGGGTGAAGCCTTGGATGCCTTGAAGCATTACATCCAGAGATGTCTCTCCAAACTGATCCGGTTTTTAAACACACATCATGCGGATGATGAAATTATGTTTTGGCCAGATCTTGCCTCATGCCATTATGCAAGAGAAGATGAAGAATCACAAGAGACTGGTATGAGACCAACAACATTAACTTTGTACCAAAAGTAGACAATCCCCCAAACTTACCTAAGGCTCGCTCAATTGAAGAATTTTGGGCAATATTGAGTCGGAAAGTCTACAATAATGGATGGGAAGCACAAAATGTAGAGCAATTGCGACGCCGTATATCGATAAAAATCAGATAAATCAACGTTGTGGTCGTTCAAAGAATGATGCAACGCATCAGGGGAAAACCCTTGTCGATTATTTGAATTGTTTCATAATTAGGATAGTTAAGATAGATTGTTTATACTTTTGATAAACATATACAATTATGTGTATATAGCAGTTTTCAGCCTCGGTGATTTTTCCCAAAACTTTCGGACCATACGTTATCATAAATGAAAATGTTGCACACAAACAAGAAATCTTGTCAAGAATTGAGCAAGCGAGGCCAATATTTATGAAACTGAGAAAACTACTGACAGCCCGAGATCTATCTTTGACTTTGAGAGTGAGAATGGTGCGGTGTTACGTCTTTTCAGGATTACTATATGGTCTTGAAGGATAGACATTGAACAAGGAAACATCGAAGAGAAACTAGAATCGTTTGAGTGGTGGGTGTACCGCCGAATTTTAAAGAGCTCCTGGATGGACCGCATTACGAACGAACAAGTTCTCAAAAGAATGGATAAGGAAATGGAAATTCTTTTCACAATTAAGAGAAGCAAACTAGAGTTTCGTGGGCATGTTATGAGTAATTCAAGATATTAAATTCTGCAGCTCATCATGCAGGGGAAGATCGTGGGACGCAGAAGCGTCGGTCGACGTAGAATTTCCTGGCTACGTAACCTGCGAGACTGGCTTGACCTCTCATCTGTCGAACGATTTCGGACAGCTGCCTCTAAAGTTAGAATAGCCATGATGATCAGCAACCTCCCCAGGAGAAGCTGAGATCAAGAAGAACAAGAAATACTCTGACTTGAGCTAACCCAAATTGACCTAACTTGGCCTGAACTAAACTAAATTAATCAGAACCAACCTGAACTTTTTTTGAAGGTCTATTCACTTGCCAAAGTTCATGTTATTTGGTCAAACCTATCCAAAATGGCGGCCAGTTTAACTTTAGTCTATGTCTAATATCTAAATTTTACTGGCTTTAATTTGAGCGGTGCGGAATTGTTTTCCTTTCTTCTGTCTGGTCAAATGGTTGAATCTGCTCAAACAATATCTGAGCATTGAACCCATGTTCTCGAAATTATCCATATTTCATGTAACTAGTAGAGTTTTTCAAGAAAAAAGCGAGAAGCAGTTGACTTGGTAAATATAGTAACACGTGCCGCTAAGAGACTCCTCCATTACACACACTTCAGGAGCAGCCGATACGAAATGCAAATTAGAATTTACCCCAAATCGCTCTACTTAACCTACAAAGTGCAAAGTGACTTGAAAATTTAATTTTCCCGCTTCAAGTCCTGTTCGTAATTTAATAGAGCTGCATATTAAATCGTTGATGGGTTTATTTGCAGATGGGGCCGGGAAACATGCAGAGCCCCAAAAAACAGCAACTTAAGAGTTTTCGACTGCAAGTTATTATTATTTTCGTCACGCGTAGCAGGAAATTGGAAAATTTCATTTGGTAAAAGCATGTAAATGGCCACGGTCGATTTACATATTTATGGAAAAATGAAGATAAACCGTTATGTTTTCCCCTCTCATAGTTGTCACAAATCCCGACATGTGGGAATGTCGAGACGTCTCGGAAACAAAGGCGACGGCTGCTGTATTTTTTTAAAATGCATTTGCTTTGTTTTTCTACATCAAAATATGTAGTAGGAAGGGAAACTTTGAGTTACGGGAGTAGCACATAAAACATAAATTCTTCTCAGAGACAAAAAGCAGTTTATAGGGCAGGTTAGGGAAGAACAATTTGGTAGAAAATTAACAAAACTCGTGATGTAAATTTAAAAAAAAACAAAACTTTTTGATCTAGTTTTTTCTATGTAGGTGGAAAGTTCCCCGGCTTAATTTCAAAGCAGACTGAAATAACAATTTAATCTATTTGTAATGTTTATATAATACTCCTAGTTGCGTAAAAGCAGGTGTGCGATAAAACTTTTACCAACTTTGCTTTGACGAAAGTTTCGGAAACACGCCGGGGTAAAATTATTTGTAATTATAGAGAGATGCGGCTTTTCCCCAAACTTTTAATTAGCCCTTATTATAACACCATAAAGTAGTCGGGTTTCCAAGGGCTCGTTTGCTTGTTCCGCTAGCTAAACAGCGTACCTTTTTGTTTTCGCCATGTGTAAGCTGGAAATCTCTTCTAAACGAATAACTTTTAATAAAATTATAAAATCACAACAAACGAAATGCAGTATTAAGTTGTTAACTAAATTCCATTAGCTTTTATGGAAACTAAAAATCCTTTTCCTTCCTAGTTTATTTGAGTTAATCTCAGAGGGGATAGTACCAAAAATATTGTTAAATTCAATAGGGACAATACCAAAGACATGGTTAAAATCAACATTTATTACCTTGCCCAAGAAAACGAGATCTGTGTCTTGTGACGATTTCCGTACGATCAGCCTGATGGGCCATCTCCTGAAGCTGTTCCTAAGAATTATACATCAGAGAGTTTTTAGGCTGTGTGAAAAACAAATCAGCCGTACACAATTTGGATTTCTGAATAACCTAGGAACAAGAGAAGCCCTCTTCAGTATACAGGTGCTCATTCAGAGATGCAGAGATGTAAATTGCGATGTCTATGCCTGTTTCATTGACTATCAAAAGGCATTCGACACAGTAAAACATGATAAGCTTATGGAAGTATTAGCAGATAGTGGGCTGCATAACTTCGATCTGAGGATTATTGGCAACCTCTACTGGAATCAAACGGCTTCTACATATACAAAAGCAGGAGATTGTGGGGTCAGACAGGGATGTGTATTGTCGCCTCTGCTGTTCGACGTGTAATCAGAGAGAATTTTTAAGGAGGCTCTGGAAGATATTGATGCCGGAATCCAAGTAAATAGAGAATGTATCAATAACATAAGACATGCACACGATACGGTGGTTTTTGCTGACAGTTTGAACGAACTTCGGGAAGTATTGGTCACAGTTGCCGAAACCAGTCAGAGATATGGGTTGTCACTGAACACTAAGAAAACAAAATACATGATAATTTCCAAAAATAAGATTCAAACGTAAGGACCAATTGTAAACAATCAACGAATAGAGAGAGTGAAGACATATACTTATTCTGAAACTACTGTTAATGAAGACCGGGGCCACACGCGCTGGAAATTAGATGCAGCATAGAGAAAGCAAGAGCTGCATTTCAGAGGATGGCTAGACTCTGCAGATGTCTCGATTTATCTATGCCCTTAAAAATCAGATTATTGAGGTGTTATGTTTTCCCTGTATTGTTGTATGGAATGGAATCCTGGACTCTCACGGACGCTGCATGTGGAAAAATCGATACTTTTGAGATCTGGCTGTATCGGCGAGTCTTGAAGATACCATGGACTGCTCATGTAACTAATCAACAAACATAAAAAACTACTATTGAAGATAAAAACATCCAAAATTGAATACTTTGGACATATAATGAGGAATAGCCGAAGATATGGAATGTTCCAGTTGGTTCTACAGCGGGTACCGGTAAACGGGGTCCTGGAAGACGAAGAATTTCGTGGCTAAGAAATCTACGCACATGGTTCAACACAACAACTGTGGGCCTGTTCAAAGCAGCTGCGAACAAGGTACAGATTGCCATGATGGTCGCCAATATCCGAAAAGGAAGGGCACTGTAAGAAGAATAATCTAAGAGCTTGAGTATATAAAACAAGAGTTAAGAATGTTGGTGACAAAATAATCACAATGACTCAAACTGCTCATTACCTCAAGTTTGAAATCAATATCTCCACAATAGCAGACAATAAATAAATCAACTTCAAGTTTGTGAGTGTGTTGATGGCCAAAAATAAATCAAAGGGGATTTTACAAAGAATGGCTTCTTTAGTCATCATCGAAGCCATTAAAAGAATTGACCATTAATTGCAACCCAGAAACAAGGGACTAGTTCATCCTCTTCACCATACATCTTGCCTTCTGGATGCTGTTAAACAAAGAGATCAAAGAAATCATGACATTTTGTGGGCCCTGGAGCAGATTTCTTAACATCGTACGCCTTGTACAATAGCCCAAGGTGTGGCATATTTTAATTAAAAGGGACAGTAAAAACTATGCTTCACAAATAATTACGAACGACAGCTCAGTTTTTATTGGAAGCTAGGTCATAGTTCGTATAGGTTTTGGCCAAACTAGAATTAATAAAATTTGGGCGCCACTCAATTTACTTTAGGTTAGGTATAATATTAAAATTGAGAAAATTATTATACAAAAATGATGATTTAATAGTTTGGTTTGGCAATGAAATAAAAGATAAATCTAAAGGTTGTGTATTTCTGAATATTGTCAAATTTCTGCAATTCCAGCAATGGGTAACCTGTACTGTCTACCGTTCCTCTCACTCATACTACCTTTTATTCAACGTAAGTACATATAAATGGTTGTTTCTTACCAAATTGTAACTTTGGCCAGTTGTTATTAGACCTTGCAGTAGAAAAGGCAGATTGAAATGCAGCGATGGTCAAACAAACTCCTGTGTTGCCTCACATTCGAGATGTCCTGTATGATGTCTTGCTTGGGAAAGAAGTTGTTTGGAAATCGTTGAGGTTGAAACTATAGCGTGTGACACATATGTGGTGACTACTCATAAACTATGGTAGAATGCCATAGAGGTGGCAAAAAAGAGACTTGACTAAATGAACTGAAATGAAAAAGAACTAAATGAGAAAGACAAACAGACTTTGTCGAGACAGTGTCCTGCAAGCAAGCATTATCTGTTACTACTTACCCCAGAATGGTAAAAAGGGACTTAATAAACCATTGAAGGTACGTTAAGGTCATTTAATGTGCACATGGTTGCAAAATAGAAAAAGGGAAACTAGGTCCACGTGGTTTCTTAAGTATAGAACTGGAAACTTTACCCACGGTAATCCATAAAAAAAATAGGTACTTCAAAACCAGAAAACTGGTGAAGTGTGAGAAAGGAAGAAACTTCTAATGAAAATTACTCAAACAAAATTAAGTAATTTTCTGCCTACCTCGACCGGCCTTGTCGTTGAAGTAAAAATGCCCCCAAAAATAGTTCTTTAAAATCAGCTAGGGATTGCCATCTCCAAAATTACCGAGAAGATGACCAAAAAAGGAAAAGGAGGTCAGAAAACCAGGGTGTCACACACACGCAAATCAATTAAGATTTAGGGAAAACACATTAAAGCCAAATTGAAAATTACTTAAATTTTGAGGAAATAAACTTGGCGTCACTGAAAACAGTACCAACATTCCGGCAAGAAATAACAAATGACAATTACATGTCAGGATAAAGCTAGGGATTTTCGTGAGACACAGAACAGGCAGTAGTGATGTGTAGGAGATAAAATTACCCCTCTGGGATGGGGTGTGTAGTTTAGTTAGACCACACTACTATGAAATAATAATTATAAACTTTTTCATTAAGTTTTCCAAACAGGAAATGGAAATGTAACAGATTACCGCCTGTATAAAATTTGAGCGGTGTCAGTGTTTTTGGTTATTCTTCAAAAATTTAAAAGTAAAACATAGTGTCGTTTAATTAATGTATTACAATCGATAGATAATCTGGAGAGACCCTACTGTTTTACAATTTTGGCCCCCCTTTTTAGCAGTGAGAATCTTAAAAATGGCAGCGCTATCCACTTGAATTGACGTCACTTGACATCTTACGCTAAAGCTATTAAAGTTGTGACTTTTTGGCAAATCAGTTTATGGATAACTAGTGTGTAGCATTTTTGGAAGAATCCTTGCTTTACATAACCAGTAACTTTGACACTATTCAAAAATTATACAGAGGGCAAACTATCATATTTGCAACGCCAACTGTTTGGAAAAATTTATGAAAAGCTTTATATCTCATTATTTTTTTGTCTATATGGTCAGTGGCACCAAAATTTGACTTAAATTCGTGCCGTCTCCTGTTCCCTGTTGATTAGACTTCTAATCAATCTGGAGAACCAAAGATTGAATTTAATTTAAACTGGGATTACGGCTGACCCAATCTGAATTGCAAATATTTTGTTAACTCTCAAGGTCCCGGCTCCAGGGGGGACAATTCACTACTCGCGTTATTAAGGGAGTGCATACAATCCTATCTTCTTAGCCGACTGTATTATTCTATTATTGAGCCGGTGTTGTGCCATGGAAATTGCCAATTTGTCCCTGATCCCTTACACATATTAAGTGTGGATGTGGATGGAGATCAGATTCCGAGTGACGTTTCTATTTCTGTGTGGAAACTCGTTCGGGAGAGAAATTACGCTAACCAGCAAACAACTAACTTAATAGTTTATTAGGGAACTCAGTTCGCTGAGCGTAAACTAGATTTAAATTGTAGCTGTTTAATAATACAGCTACGGAACTTTGTCGTAGAAAATATTCGCGAGCGCTTCTATGCAACATTTTGAGGTTTAATTTCAGCCTCAAGGAGTCGGGTCGAGGGCTGTTTAATTAAATCAGGAATACGTTGCCACGGGTCCTAATTCCGCTAATTGTAAGAACAAAAACACTATTCGGGGGTCTTTTTATTGTCTCCCAGATTTAATGAAAGGGAAGATACGATCTTTGCAGAGAATACGTACACTTAACTGGGAAAAAGAAAATAATGCTAATTTAACTGAGGACTTATACTTTAGAACATAAAGCTTACCTCTGATTTCCCTTTGGATACACAATTAGCTACGTTGGAAGGCTCCAGGTTGAGGGCGTCTCTCTGCAAGAAAAAAAATCGTAAATTCATTAATAATTTATGAAGAAAACCAATTAAACCCGGAAATAAATCAACAAAACTCGATAATGAAATGATTTTAACTAGCGCAATGGTTTAACGACGCTATTAGTAAAAATAATGAGGGAACAGCTTCGGTCTTTAAAAGTGCTCTAAATTACATCGTTAGGATTTTTGCAAGATTTTAAATAGCGCACGTTCCCGTTCTCATTAATGTTTGCACTGTCGGTGCAATTAAACAGCCATAGAAGCGGTCTCGTGTCAATAGAAAGAGTCATTTTTGTAATCCAAAATACATCAAAAATGTCCTAATTATTATGTCTTTGACAGTGCATTGCATAAGAGATATTATGCGTTTTAGAGTTATGCAACAGATAATGTACGTTTTAGAGCTTTGCAACATTACTTAGAAATCTCAAGTGTCCCTAATTCGATGTAAGAGTTATTAATAATTTGTATGTTAAAATAAAACACAAAAAAATATATACATTTAATATGTGTTATAATTTGGTAACCACTGTTAAGGGGGTGGTCATTGTTCTGAACTGAATTTCAATAGTGCAACTGGGGCAGTTTGAGACCACTTTGGCACTCCAGATAGCATTTCTCGAAAGCTTGAACAATTACAGGAACTTGCTGCGAACCTGACTAGATATGAAATATTCAGCAACAGCAAAAGCAAAATTTTAGGGATATTGCTCTATATAAAGTTTCGTAGAAAATTTCGCAGGAATCCTAAAAACTTAAATTTTCCGATTATTATATTGCTTCGAATTTCTAGAGTACTACTTCACCGTTTTATCATTAAAATAGTAATTCCGTAGCTCATCCAGCAACGAAATGCATTTTGTCATTATTAAGGAGCAATTGCTGCGGAGTTATACTTTTTTAAATGGCCCTCCACAGTTTGTTTCGCAACGGTTAAGCCAAGTGGAAGCAATTTTGGTAGTAAATAAAATTAACCTTTAGAAAGGCTAGGATTTCAGTTTATGAGAGTATTTCCTATCTATACAGGGTGCTACAAATTGCTACAAATCAAAAAAGTTACAGGAACCAGATTAGGCAAAGCTGGGTATTTTTGATTTCTGGATTTGCAAAATCTCTTTTCTCGTTCTCTACTCGTTTAAAACTTTTCAAAATAGGGAATGCTAAGGAAGATATTGAACTTATTTTAACATTGTAATGACAGTAATGACACTTTTTTCTCTGAAACACAATTATTAAATCTTATAGACATATTTTGTTTGTTGAATGTCGAGCTTCGCACGGAATCGTGCAGAGCCTGTCGCTCACCTTGGACTATTCCGAGGACAAAACGGTTCCCAGGTAACTAAACTTTTTTTAGCCTAACAAAAAAACCCTATAAAATAGCGAATCACAAACTCTTTTTCCAGGTTCAAGCTGTAACTATAGAGATAGAATTTCTATTTAATAATGGTGCTTAACCAAATCCTAAAATAAAATCTGTATCTCGGGAAGGCTTTTGCTTACACATATGGCTTAAAAATACTTTGAAATCTTTGAAAACATTGAAGTCTTAATTGAAAGTTGCTTTTTACAGGGTAAAGGGAAACTAACTGCATATTATTGACATTTGATGGTTTTAGTCATATGTAGGGATATGTTTGGCAGTTTCCACTTTTTGATGTACAAAAAAAAGGTACAGGTACAAGAAGTAAGCGCTATAAGATAGATTAAAAGAATCTATATCATTTAGTGCAAAGTCAGTGATATAGATTTAAGGATCTATGAGGCCTCCTTAAAGTATGTACTATCTTCATACTCAAAATCGCTGGATTTCAATTTAAAACTCAAGATCGTTAATTGAGAACTGGGATCTGGAACACCAAGCTCAAGACTCCTAGCTTCCTTTGAAAACACCTTGTTAGCCATGTTAGATAAGCAGTCTCATGTCTTCTTAGCCACTGATGCTGCAAATTTATTTTTAGGGAATAATATGCAGGTGTAGAGTGATCTTTGAGAATCGAAGTCGATTCTCAAGTTTATCTTCAAGTTTATTATATACGATTTACTATTGAGCAATTTTTCTTAATTTTGTC
Organism: Taphrorychus bicolor; assembly: GCA_951812265.1. Taxonomy (NCBI): domain Eukaryota; kingdom Metazoa; phylum Arthropoda; class Insecta; order Coleoptera; family Curculionidae; genus Taphrorychus; species Taphrorychus bicolor. Next base: position 30,014,520 of record OX638300.1, on the reverse strand, counting down.
TGTCGTATGTGTTTACTGGTTTACAGGAAGGAACCTTTACTTTCTCGAAAAAAAATTTTCCTAACAATTTCCAAGGCATCCTTAATTTTTATAAACCTGGATTATTTCAAAAGTTGGTCAAAAAGTAAAAATTAAAAATTTGCATTTATTAAGTGCTGATTCATCAATTTGTTAGATAAAAACCCAGAAGAAAGCAATTCTAAACACAATGCAACACAACAAGTTTTTGGAATTTAGAAGAAGTACCCCAAAACTCTATTTATTAGTTCTAAAACTGAGTTATTTAAAAAGCATTTGTTTAAAGGTGGTAGACAATGATGTACTATTAAGCGAAACATCTTAGACTTCCATTGACTTTATTAAGTTTTTTTTTACACGACGTTTCGAGAAATCTCTGCTCGTTTTCAAGTGAAACTGAGCATTAAGCTCGAGGCTTCTTGCTCACGTACGGGGACAATATCCTACATAGGTTTGAAGAAATCAAGGAATTTACACTGGAGGAAGACCACACATTCAACAATAGAGAATTCATGCATCAAACTGAAAGAGAAGCTAGTCAAAAAGCACAATGACAAAGTCAAAAAACACACAAAGTTTATGAAGCTTCAAAGAAAGACATCGACCATCTTGAGTGCCACTGAAGAAAAACTGCTGAGCAAAGGATTGAACTTTGCAATGGCTCCAAATTTTGATCGCCTGTAACTTGAGAACGCCTGGACCGATTAGAGTGAATCCAACTGTGTTGTCCTCTTCTTGATGGCCTTCATCTCCCACCATCGGAAGTTCCGTAGGTGCAATATTTCCGGTTATAGACCTTTTCGGAGGTCGATTTTTAGGCACTTTTAGAATCGCGTTTTTGGACCATTTTTTAAAAAAAGCTCTTTAGAGGTTAATTTTATTCCAATTGAGTTTGTTATGTTCTCAGGGGATTGCAAACGTGCCATTCCGATCAAAACCAACAAAAAAAAAAATCCGAAATTTTTTTTGAAAATCTTCAAAGGGGGGGTGTGGGGTATTACCACTTTTTTCTCAATTCTCAAATTTGACCGCCTGTAACTTGAGAACGCCTGGACCGATTAGAGTGAATCCGACTGTGTTGTCCTCTTCTTGATGTTTTCTTTCACCTTCCACGATCGGAAGTTCCGTAGGTGAAATATTTCCGGAGATAGACCCCTTCGGAGGTCGATTTTTAGGCACTTTTAGGATCGCGTTTTTGGACCATTTTTTAGAGGCTAATTTTACTCCAATCGAGTTTGTTATGTTCTCAGAAGATTGCAAACGTGCCATTCCGATCAAAACCAACAAAAAAAAAACGAAATTTTTTTCAAAATCTCCAAAGGGGGGGGGTATTACGACTTTTTTCTCAATTCTCAACCTTGACCGCCTGTAACTTGAGAACGCCTGGGCCGATTAGAGTGAATCCAACTGTGTTGTCCTCTTCTGGATGCCCTCTTTCACCTCCCACGGACCTCCGTTCGGAGGTCGATTTTTAGGCACTTTTAGAATTGCGCTTTTGGACCATTTTTAAAAAAAAGCTCTTTAGGAAAAAGTCAACTCCAGTGCTTGACATAATAAGTTCTGTACTATCAACGACACTCCAGGGGCCAGAGAGAGAGAGAGAGAGAGAGAGAGAGAGATGAACTCAAGTGGAAAGTCAGAACACTATTGGAGAAACCACAACACCCACAAATCCATAGGAACTGTTTTTTGTTCAAAGATAAATTCCCATTAAGCTTTAAAGTTTTCTTGTCATATACACTATCAAGGAGTTGCACTCTCTGTTAAACCTTAGCATTGAAGCATAAATGGACTTCAAGCTCAGACTCAATTGACTCATGTAAACGTTTGAACTGACGACTCACTTAATAAGGTGCTGCGTCTTTTCTGGCATGGAAAGCGATAGCTTCCTGCAGTCGAAGCTTTTTCTACCTTCTTGACAAACAAAAACATTATGTTTGTCATCTCTTTGGTTCTTTGGGATTAATAAATCCATTAGTGTTATATAAAGAAGCGTAGCAAATGTGTGATATTAACAATTTTTTTCAGTCAGCAATTTTCACTCTATTTCACATTCTAATTATGCAAAACTTGCAAAAAAAAATAAAATAGAAAATCTACTACGAACCGAAGGGCCAATTATCGAATAAACCAACAGGCGAGTTTAAAAAGTAATTTCCGTTTCTTAATGAATTTTCTAGCCTATATTGCAAGGAGGAAAACTATTTCCGCCCGATGCAAGGTTTAAAAAAAAAGCATTTAGCTCAGTAATTAACGTGACCGCCTTAAGTAGGACGATTTAACGGCAACTCCTAAATAATAAATATAAAAAGGTTTTTTCGGGATAACTCAATATGGGAGAAGAAACCGTAAAAAAGGACGTCATATCAAGTATTCAGGCACTCAGAAAAACTTTCAAACAAATGGCTGACAATAAAACGCTTCTTATAACAGATAAGACAATTTTAAATCTGGCGTGGCAAGAGATCCGGCTAGGCTTTAGCTTTAAAAAATTCAAAAGCTATTCCGAACGTTGTCGCGATAGCGATTTGTCTTCATGATTTGATTTCCTGGAGGGGACCAGGATTGTTTTCATTATCTTCTGGAAATATATTAGCGATGTTAAGGAACGTCGGGAGAAGATGTACGAGCCTACTTTATTTCTCAATTTCCAGCACTTGATATGAGTCATATTTAGACGAGAGGGAGTGGAACTGAATTTACAGTTCTAGTTAGAAAAGTAGCTGAAATAGGAGAAATTGGTTTCACGACAAGCAACATACGTAAATTCACGGTGTCCTAAACTAATTAAAGTAGTTAATTCCAGCCCCAGAACAAATGGCAGCTATAATTCGCCTTGCGTTAGGACCTGGAGGACCGAGATCTAGACACTCCCGAAGGGTTTTATTGCCGTTAAAGGTTTCCAAATATTTTCCTTCTAATCTATCGGTGGTTTTTCACCAAGATTTACCGTCAAGGTCCAAAAGAAACAGTTTTAGTAGTTTTTTTTTAGATAATATACTATTTCAAAAGTTTCCTTATTCAGAAACTCTTTGTGCGCCTTTTCCAATAAACTTAATAATATCTCACTTGGTGAATGCCGCTACCTCGACCCAGCTCTCTAATAGACCGTAAACCAAGTTTTAATATCGGAAAATGTGTTTTTAATCTAAAATATTTCTCCTGAATATAGCCCGGCACAATACCAATTTCGTAAATGTTAGTACTATGGGTGATATTGTTAAACGGAAATTTAATTCTATTTTTTAAAAGGTCCTGAGCTAATTTCTGCATTAAAGTTAGATATTATGGTTAGAAGTTTTAGTTTCCCCAACTGGAATTTATCAATGACTTTTTCAAACTCTGGTATGTCATGGAATCCGGATGTTTTTCCCCTGTCACTGACATTGGCCAAATTTGACAAATATTTGACTAGGTTACAAGTTTAGTAAATGTCTAATTTATTTGGGAAATGTTGCCCAATTAATTATATCATTGGTTTGTAAGGGCAGATTTTATATTTCTTTACCATGCCTTCTGAAAAAAGAGGGGTCAGTCATTATATTTAACTCCACGGAACCATGATGGGAATTATCGCAAACAGTCGCGGATCTAGCCTTCTGTGAAGGGAGGGGGAGGGGGGAGGGGTGCGAGAACGTTGTCTAGACAACGGTTAATTTCTGCTGTCATCTACTAACCATTTTATCGGCATATACCGAGATAGGCCCCTTCGGAGGTCGATTTTTAAGCGCTTTTAGAATCGCGTTTTTTTACCATTTTTTATAAAAAACCTCTTTAGATTTAAAATTCATTTCGAATTGAGTGTGTTACGTTCTTAGGGGAGGGAAAGCGTGCAATTCCGATCAAAACAGCAAAAAAATATCCGATTTTTTTTTTAAATGTCCAAAGGGGGGGGGGAGGGGCTTTACGACTTTTTTCTCAATTCTCAACTTTGACCACCTGTAACTTGAACCGATCGGAGTGAATCCAATGTTTTTTTTCACTCTTTCACTCTTTCAATATTTTCGGAGATAGATCCCTTCGGAAGTGGATTTTTAAGCACTTCTAGAATCGCGTTTTTCACCATTTTTAAAAAAACGTCTTTAGATGTCAAATTCACTCGAATTGAGTTTGTTACGTTCTTAGGGGATTGCATTCCGATCAAAAACAGCAAAATAATTTTTTCGAAAATGTCTAAAGGTGGGTATTACGACTCTTTTCTCAATTCTCAACTTTGACCGCCTGTAACTTAAGAACGCCTCTAGCGATCGGAGTTAATCCAACTGTTTTTACCTCTTCTTGATGTTCTCTTTCACACCCCCCCCCCTCCAAACGCAAGTTCCGTAGGTGCAATATTTTCGTAGATAGACCCCTTTCGAGGTCGATTTCAAAAGTTGTCAAAATGAAACTTTTCAGTTGTGCGTTTGAGTTTATCAGTCAGTCAAACAAAAATCCCACAGAAATCTAAAAAGAGTCGAAAAAAAAGGGAGGCTCTGTTCGAACTGCCTTAACAAAACACTTCAGAAAGGGAAAGGGATTTTTGTATTAAAACCGTTAAAACGGGTTTAATACAAAAATCGGGCAATTTTGAGCTTGCAGTATGTAGGTAAAACCAGAAGATAAGCAAAAATAAAAATATGTTATTTCACATACAGAGTGGATTAATAATATTTTTTAAAAAACCACTTGTCACAGGTGGGCTTTCAAATTTTGATTCATACCCTGATTCGATGTTCTAACTCATCTATGGTGTTTTCCAGAGAATGCACACCACACCATGTAAAATTTAAAAAATAGATGGTTTCCCTAGTTAGTTTGAAAAGCATTTTATTTGTGTTTTTTTTCAGTAACCCCAAAAAACTGCTGCAAGAATTGATTCGTCAGTTTTGATTTCTGTATTAATAATTCTACACAAATGGAAAAGAGTTTAAATATTTTTTTTATAATTATTAATCTAGCAACATTTCAGGAATAAATTTGTCAAATCTTGCAACCTCGCCAAATTCGCTCAATGTCACTGTCAAATATTTATACAGGAGCAAAACATCCGATGGATTTCATGGCACACCAGAGTTTCTAATAAGTTGAGACGGCATATACTTACTGGAGCGCCACTCGAGTCCAAATCCTATATAACCAAACTCGTCCAAACTTTTAAGTAAAAGCGTATACTCTTTTTACGAGCCTTTATTTTGAAATAACTCCCGGCAAATAACTTTCGGCGCTAGAGGGGGAAGTTTTAAGGCGCGATTTCGTAAAACTGGAGAAAAGTAATTTATACGGAAACAAAAACACTCTATCCCGGTAAAACCGATGCTGATGAGCGAACGGCGAAGGCTTGAGAGGAGCAACGAATGGAGAAAGTGTCAATATTTGCTAGAGGCCACGGCGAATAAGGGAATGCTTTTAGAGAACGATAGGATCGTGTCGCTTATAATAAAACTCGTTTACATCTTTTTTTCTTTCCTTGGGAACAGATTTGCCTCAACTTTTAATGCTTCTAATTGTTCAATTTTTTTTTCTTCTTTGTTGAATTCCTTTACTCTTAGCAGTCCAATCATCTTATGTGCAAGGTGTTACAGATTAGTACATCCGATAAGGGGGTAAATCTATGCATAATTTTAAGGAGAAAAAATAGTAGAAAAAAAATAGGCTACACAGTCATAATGGCGAAATTAAAATAGTAGATTATGTCACTAGGAGTAAAAGTGGGTCTTTTCGTGCTGAGCCCAAAGATTGACGACCGAAGCGAAGCTGAGGCCTGCAACAGAGCGAAGCACAAAAAGACCTTTTACTCCGAGTAACCTATACTATTTTTTTTTCAAGCATGCAGGAAATAAGAAGTCTATTTCAGAGTGATTCAGTTTTGCAATTTTCTCTCATTCTCTTTAAGCGGGTCTAGGTACTTACCAAATCAGTGGTGTATATTATTTGTAAAATAAATAGAATGTGTTAGAAAGGTGGTTGTCAATGTTCGATGGTTTTAATGGTATTAAATCATAACCAATGGTCATGGTAAACTAAACATTTGTAGCACTACTATGAATACTAGGGGATGGTAAATATTATGTCCGTTAAAAAAAACCGTTTTTTCTTAAAAAAATTTACAGTGGGTGATAGATTATACTTATCTATTTCATATTAAGTGCGGATAAATACACATTTTTTTATAATTTAAAAAAATTTTACTCATTTTGGTAAGTTCGATTACGTTGAAAATAACTTTGATTACGTTAGAAAAAACGCTTTTTTCTTGAAAAAGGTTACTGCAGGTAGTAGATTAAACTTACCTCTTTCATATTAAGTGCGAGTAAATGTTATTTTGCAAAGTCTGAAAAAAAAATGAAAAAAAAATGACTGAAGGAAAAAAGTTACAACTGTATTCCAAACTGCGATAAATGCCAAAACGTTTCTTGTCAATTGTGGACAAGACGAATATGCAACGTTGTCAAATGTTACGTAAATGAAGAACAAAAAAGAAATACCTCAACTAATCTAAACTGCCCTATCTCATCAAAACCAATAAACTTGTACCTTGTAGCAGCCCATTAGGTTATTAGTTCAACCAAACTGAACGAACCCGAACTAACCTACCCTAAAGAAAGACAGAAATAATATAACATGAAATAATGTAACAAAAGGCAAAATAAAACTAAACTAACTGTGACATGGTCTGTCTAGATTCAGTCTATGGCCCGCTGTAAAGGGCAAGTAAACCCGAACTAACCAAACCAAGGAAAAAAACAACTGAACTCACCTAAACAAGGGAAAAACAGAACTGAACTAACCTGAACTAAACCAAAGGCAAAGCAAAATTGAACTAACATAACCAACAGAGCCCACACTTATATGCAGCAATCAACATGCTCCGTAATGGCTCTAAAGAGCTGCTGAGACAAAAAGCAGACGCGGTCCTAACGGGCAGCCCTAAAAGACAACTACAACTGAAATGATCAAACCAAAGGAAAAGCATAACTGAACTAACCTGAACTAACCAAAAAGAAAGTAAAACTGAACTAACCTAACACACTTAATGTGTAGCAAGCAAAAGGCTCTGTAGCGGCCCTACCGGGCCGCTGCTACAACCAGCAGAGGCGGCCCTAACGGGCCGCCATAAAAAGACAAATAGGACTGGACTAATCAAATCAAAAGGAAACATAACTAAACTAACCTAACCAAAGAAACAACAAAACTGAACTAACCTGAACTAACCAAAAGCAAAGTAAAACTGAATTAACCTAACTAACAGGTCGAAAGGCGCCCCGCACGCGCCGCCGTACAGAACAGGTTTAACTGAACTAACTAAACCAAAGGAAAAAACATAACTGAACTAATCTAAACCAACTTAACCAAAAGCAAAGTAAAACTGAACTCGAGTTTTACTTTGCCTTTAGGCCGCGTCGCCTGAACTTAGGCACCATTGCGGGATCCGATGCATCCTTACTAACTGCTTCCGAAAAGGCCTAGTTCTGGACATTGAGAGAGGAATTGGCAACCTAGCTGGTCTAATAAGTGACAGCCGAAAGACGAGTGTCAAAACCTCAAAAGAAAACTCCCAATATTAGTAATTTATTGATGCCAAACAAAGTACAATTTTCTTTAATTATTAAAACCAAATCACACATTTACCACCACTTAAGATAAAAGAGTTAAGATTAGTCTATTACATGCAGTAATTAAAGAAAAACCAGCAATTTCGAACGTAATCAATGTTATTTTGAATGTAATCGAAGTTGCCAAAATAAGTAAAATTTTCTTAAATTATTTGAAAAAAGTGCATTTATCCGCAATTAATATGAAAGAGGTAAGCTTAATCTATCACCCGTAGTAATTTTTTTCAAAGAAAACCAGTTTTTTTTTGAACGGACATAAAGTTTATCTTTCCCTAAATACTGAATTAATAAAAGTCACATTGACAGATAAATACGATGACGCGCATGATATTTAACAGACGAACTCAGATTTCGAGAACCATGCGATTTCGACTAATAACGGTTTCGGGTCGGTGCTCTCGAGCGCTCTGAGAGTATTCTCATCCATTGTTTTTTCAATAAGAATGTAAAGATGGAAATACACTTAGATCGGTCTATCTGATGTCATCTAGTGTTGAAATAATTTTGGTGATGAAATGAAAATCGTTATATTTGACAGTAGTGGTGATTTTTGACTTTACTTTTACTGCCTAGGACTTTTTTGCTACTTTTATGGTCTCAGGATTAGAAAGCCCACTTTAGGTGTGCGTGTGGAGAAAACAAAGGACGTACTTTTAATTCGCTTGAAAGTAAATTTTTCAGTGATTTGTCCCCAGTCTGAAACAAACGTGATTCGATTATTGTTCAGAGTGCATTATTTTACTAAAAAAACAATTTTTTTTACAATGATTTTAGAGATTTTAGTCTAAAAATGAAGTATATTTAAAATAAAAAAAAGATTTTTTCTTGTTTTATTGTTCGACGATTTTGTTTTTGTTTGAACTAACAAGCAATGATCGATGGTTAAAAGTAATCGTTTAAAAAAAAATTGCTTAAATATGTCTCTTGTTGAACCATAATTTTTTCAATAAAAATTGATTTTTGACTCGTTGGAGCAGTTCTATTTTGGCCAAAATACCGTATAAAAAAATTGAAATTTGGCCCAGTTTTGGGCCAAAATTGTCTCAGTCTCAGGAACAAATTTATACTACAAGTGGTCACTGATTAGAAATGTCCAATCTTGGGTTACAAATTATATCGAAGACGTGAAAACAACGCCAAATGCAATTCAAATTGATGAAAAAAAATGAAGCGACAACAAATTTAACGAAATATGACAAATAAAAACTGAGTAAGAAAGATAAAGATAAATAAACTATAAAAGCACAAGTTAAAAAATACAAAAGTTACGAAAAGTGAAAAAATCTGAAAATCATAAAAAAAAGGTCCAATTGAGGAAAGAGGCACAAATTTAAAATATTTAAAATTTTTGGCAAAAATCGTTTACAACTTCGATTGTATACAAATTTGAAAAAGAAGTTTCTATATATTGTAAATATATATTTTTGACGTGTCAATCTCTATGAGTTCATCCTCAGGACACTAAAACTTATTAGTTTAGTGTAATATTTAAGTAATTATTTAAATTAAAAACCACCTGAAAAATTATGAATTATTAAAAACACAGCTTTGGGCCAAAATTGTCTCAATAGATAAAATCTACATTACAAGTGTTTACCGGTTAGAAATGTCCAATCATTTGTCAAATGTAAAACAATATGAAAAAAAAAAATAAAAATTACGCAATCAAAAAGTCCAATATTTTGTTTTGATGGAACGAATCGTGAAAACCGTCACAATTCCAACCAAACCAATTATATCTCATAGCGCAAATTTCATGATTTTTCTTGAAAGTTTTACCGAAAAAAAACATTTCTTTTTTACCTGGTTTTTGCTACAGATTTTTTTTTTATTTATCGATTTTGTAGCAAAACTTGAAATTTTGGCCCTAAAATTGAGTTTCTTTAAAATTGCAAAAAAAATGGTTTCCATTTTTTGAATTAAACATAAAGGTGTTCTTTTTTCAGTTTTAAAACGGAAACTGATTTTTTTTTAATAACTGTGATTATTTTGATCGATTTTGGCCCAAAAAATATATAATATTTTTTTTAAGTGAATTTTTGTCCTGGTACCGATTTTATTACAAAACGCAATTTTGTCAATTATTGAATTTGGAGCAAAATTTGAGATTCTAGTCCCTAAATGTTGCGAAAATAGTGCGTTTTAATCGTTAGAAAACGACGTTTAATTTCGTTCAAATCGTTACAAAAATTTTTGATTGAATAATGTGTGAAGCTTTTGATCGATTTTGGCCTAAAAAATTAATTCTTGAATGATTTTACAAAAGAGTCTGAACCAAAAATCGTTTATTCAATTTTAAACTCAAGGATCTTTTCATCATCTCAAGGATTATGGCGGATCATAACGCAAATTTCTAGTTAAGATTTTTCTGAAACAAAGAACTTTTTGTATTATATATTCTATACCTATTAATTTTGTAGTAGTTGAATTGAGATTTCGATCCAAAAAAGTGTCTTTAAAATTGCAAATAATCTTTTCTATCTTTCGATGCTTTTTTGAATTAAATGTAAATGTAGTCGTTACAGTTTTTAACCAAAAAGTGAATTTTTTAATTAATTATGATCATATCTGATCGATTTTGACCCAAAAAAGTAAAAATTTTAATAATTTTTTCGAAAATTTAGTCAAATAATTTTTTTCTAGCAAAACTCGATATTTCAGTCAACAAATTGAGTTTCATTAAAATCAAAAATGCGTTTTAATCGTTACAAAACGATTTTTGCTTCTTATTGTACTAAAATGTAATTTGATTTTGAACCAGATATGTATTTTTTTATTGAATGCTTTGTGATGCTTTTGAAACGTTTTGAGGATTTTGAGCCAAAAAAATAAATGTCTAAAACATTTTTCCAATAAAAATGCTATTGGAGCAAAACTTGATTTCTTACTACTAATAGAATGCGTTATTTCATTTTGAGACGATTTTGTTCCTTTTTTGAACTAAATAAAAACAGTTTTAACGGTTTTGCACTAAAAAGTGAATATTTTGATTGACCCAATGCGGAAATCACTGGTAAGTTTTGTTGTAGACACATTGGAAATTTAGTGGTATATACCTATTTAATGGAATTTGAAGTGAATTATATGGAATTTTAGTGATTTCCCCCTCGGTTGTGATTATAACAATTAAACCAGAAAAAATTATTTCTGAAACAACCACTGTCCCAGTGATTGTTTCAGAAATCCAGTCACAGTAAAATTCGAAGAATTTTTAAAATTCTTAACGATTTAAATTTTCTTTGAATTTTCATTTTGTTTCCTGGTTGTGTCATCTTTTTCATTTTCATGCACAAGTGATGCCTTGTGCATATTTTTGTAATTTAAATTTTATTCCTCTAAGAGAGCCTTCGTCTTGTGTGGTAACGTTCCTCCATTTGTTTCAGCCCTGATGATGAAGTAAATTAAACGTCGAAACGTAGGCGTTTTTCGAGAGAAAAGGAAGTTTTTATTTGTCCTAAACCCACTAAAACACGACATTTTTTTAAATACAAACCTGGATTTTTTTTTCATAATTTGAAAGTTTTTTATTCTTAATATAACGACTATTACATAAGGTTTTAAACATTAAATTCACCATCAAAATATTACATCATTAATATTTTTTACATTTTTTTAAATATTTCAGAAACCATTCAAAATGTGGCAATTTTGTAAAGGTTTTCTAAACAGGCTCTACAAAAGTAAACTTTTTGCTAATTTAACCGTCTTTGTAACTACGGCCGTTTCGGAGATAGTAATACTGCACTCACTTAAAAAAGACACCCTGTGTATGCATAAATATAAAAATTGTGGTTAGTGGTGGCAAAAAAAGTGCCGCCAACCTTTTTAGGGCGCCGGGCCCTTTTTTGTTGAATTTTGACAAATATTTCTATCACGTACTAAAAATCGCATTAGAGCAGTTGTTTTCCGAATGAGGCAAAGTAGTATAAATATTAATAATATATTGTGCAACTAGAGTATTATTATATTGTACAACGTCACGAGAGTGTGAAGAGTAGTTTTCGTACGTGTTGCGCACTATACTTTCTTTTCGACTGCGGTTTTGCTTCATAAATGATCATTCGTATTATAAAATATATGAAAGTCGTGAGCAAAGCAATCAGAAGCGTGTGCAAAGTGGACATTGCACATGCTTCTGTCTGACAGCGTGCGCAATGTGCAGTTTGCGCACGCTGTTTGCAATATGCGATTTTCAACGGTAGTTCAGGTTAGCAGGTAGTGCGCATTCCGAAGCAGTAGCAACGTAATACGTTGGGTACCTACACACTGCTAAGCACGGTTCCCTTTATGTTTCCACGCCTTGTCCGTTTTTGTTTTTGTTTTTAATGTACGTCACTCCCCGTGGTTGTTCCGATGGACAATAAACATCATTACCATCTGACGATAAACTTCTCCAATTTGAGTGGAATAGCCTTGAAAAAGACGTGAAATAAACGTCGAAACGTCGGCAATTTCTGCGGAAGCGTAGAAGTTTTATTTTGGGTCCTTCTCCCGCAACCTTTCTCCTGAAAGTATTCCTATCCTTTTTTTTTCAATAAGAATGTAAAGATAGCAATACATTCAGGTCGGTCTATTTGGTGTCATCTACTGTTCAAATAATTTTGGTGAATGAAAATCGTTTATATTTGCGCCACCATGACAGCAGCGGTGACTTGTGACTTTACTTTTACTGCCTAGGCCTTTTTTGCTACTTTTGTGGTATCAGGATTAGAAAGCCCACTTTAGGTGTGCTAAAGATTTGATCCGATCCGCAAATTATTTTATCAGTCAATGCTTTAAAAAGGGAGTGTAAAATGGACTTATGTTTATATGAACTTCTTTTGGCAAAATCTGCACAGATTGACTTCTTTACTTAAAGATTTCCAATTGTAATTTCATTGTCTGTTAGGGTAAACCTAGAGTCCTCGCCTAGGTGCCTAATAAAGGGACGAAATTTAGGAGTAAAATGGGAGAAAATACAATTTTTAAGACCGCAGACTGCGCCTATTTTTATAAACTTACAACCAGGCCTCTTTGAGAATATGGACTACTATAGTTTTTTTTTAATAGACATACCAGTCTGAGACTCCATGTACACCAAAGGGCCTTACGTCTCCTAGAAAACTTTGACAGTTGAACAAAATAAAATTCGTGAAATTGTGGAGTTCGCTCAGTAGTGGAACTCACGAATTATTGACCTATACTACTCCCCCCCCCTTTCTCTTCTCTGGGGTGCATTTTGACTTCGAAGTTAATCTTTTTGGAAGTTTTTCCCGTTTTTGGCTCTTGTGCCCCTCTTTCCTCTAGTTATCCCACATCTATGCAGGTAGATCATTGGATAGGGTTTATTGATCAATAAAAAAAAACTGCCCCACTTTAATTACAGGGTGTGTAGGGGAGCAAACTCTATATTTTTAAAAACAGGGACAAAAAAAGGTCTGACCTTCGCTACATTCGAAAATGATAATTTCAACCCCCCCCAGGGGAGGAAGCTCCCACATTTTTATTATTTTTCTTTTAATTCTGGTCACGCCGAGGTCTTTCCAATGATGTTTTTAAGACCAAAAATGTACAAATTGCCACAAATGCAATTTTCCAACTTTTCAAAAAATCTGTGAATTTTCAATCTGGGCGTAGAGAAAAATCATTGCTACTTCCCCTTCCTCCAGCCTCCTAAGCCTTCTGGTCTTGATAAATAGTGAATGAATAGTCGAAACGTCGGCAATTTTTGAATCGAAATTGAAGAATTTTATTTGTCGGACACCCGCTAATAGCCCCTACAATAATACCAAAAAGGACGTTAATCCAGATTATAAAAAAAAAGTTTTCTTAATTTAATTTATTTCAATAATTCCGTTAATTAGTAAAATAAATGCCGGGCCATAGACATTACCCCAAGGAATTACCCTGAATTTACCTTCGAGGAGCTAAAACACCTTACACCATCGAACTTACTTAAGTATGCCGCTGTTGCACGAAAACTCAACGTTCTATCTACGAACATGGAAAGCAGACTTAATCTAGTTTTTTTTTAGCTGTTTTAGTTTCTTTTGGCTATTAAACTGTAATTCTGTTTCTCGAATCAGTTTTAAGCTTAAACGTGATAGGAATCGATTGACTTTAAGTTCTTTAGTTGCAGTAATAATTTTCGGTTAGTACGTGATTGCACGTGGATGGAGAAAAACTCCTGAATGGAGCCTGACGGAATTTAAAATTTATACTTTGTATAGAGCCTTGTAAATTGTCCTTTAAGAAACAAAAAAAAAAGATTAACAAAAGCCTTTTTTTTGCAGAAAGCATATTGTACATTACTTCTTTTTTTCTACGACTGTTTTGTAATAGGCCTATTATTAACTAGTATTTAATAGGTAATAACAACTATTATCTACCTCTGAGTAATGATTTCTTACTCACGGGTTTAACTAATCAAATGACACAGGCCTAACGACATTATTTAACCATTAAAGTTTGCTAAAATTTATATTGGGCATGCAAAAGTTTGCGAGTAAATAATAATAGATTCGTAACAGTGTTAACTATTTTATCGAGGACCATTATATTATGAAGGTTTAATACGTTTGTTAGCCGTGGCTTAAAGGCATTCTAACACGCTAGTGGATTAAAGGTTTTCTAACACACTAATATGTTAGAATTGTTATACAAACGATTTCCAGACTTCTCTATTTTTCAGCTCAATATCATTGTTGTAAAAATAAGTTTGTCAAACTTGACATTTTTCAAGACCAGGAATTTTCACCTGCTCCCCCACTCCTAATTGATTGGTTTTAGCCGTGGTCGTGGATAAAAAGTTGAATTAAATTCGGGGATTAACGGCCTTAAATCCTCTCGCAAAAGATAATAAATAAATAATTTAAAACCATTTCTATAGTAATTATGTCATTTGGTAAAGTTAACAAGAGATGGATAATTCAAGTCTTACAGAGTTCAAAAATAAAAATAATTTTTTTTGTGAGTAATAGCTATTATTAGATACTAAACTGCTAACGGAAAAGATCGATACAGCAAAATGTTTTGTCATTTTTGGGAGTCTTATTTCGGAAATGAGTTAGCCGAAATTTAAAACTTAAAAAGATTTTGAAAGATCGTTTCTTCTAGAATCACGGCGGGAGATTGATCTTAAATAAGTTATTATCTAAAGGATATACGGGGTAAAGAAAAAAGCGCTGCAAAATGGTTGCATTTCAATCCACTGTATACTTTTACTACCCACTGTACTTGGTAGGTAGTGTAATTTCAGAACATTTATTGTTATGACATTTAATGGCGTTAGTTGTTATCTCGGAACATGTCCGGAATTTTTCGTTTTTTTGGTCTACAAAATAAATTACAGGGGTTTTTAAAAAAGTTAATGCTCTTTTGTAAGTCACCCTGTATCGCGAGAATGCCGCAGCCGATTTTAATAAGATAAATAATGTCTAAAAGATAACTGGTTGTAAAATCAGCGACGTAGACTCTTAGTTAATAAAACAATGTTATTCCATTTTGTACAAGGATTGCAAAAAATCTACTAAAAAACTGATTAAAATTTTGTTTACTACCATGTCATGACGGGAGCCTTAACTTAAGACTCTTTTTGTACTGACATTTAAGAGCTATGGTCGATATCTCGGGACGGTTTTGGCGGTTTTTTGGTTTTTTGCCTACTAAATCAGTTACACGGCGTTTACAGAAAGTTTTAACTTTCTTGTAAGTTATAATACAAGGTATCCTGAAATTAACTGAGAAATCCCTAGGCAAAAATAGGGCACAATGTTCATACAAACATAACCCGCAAACGCTTCGTCTCCGAGATACAGGGTGTTGATTTTTTTATAGCTCTTAGAGTTGTTGAGATATTTAAGTCAAATTTTGAATATAGGTAACCATTTTTTATCTACATCGTTGGATATACCAACCGCTAGCCAAAATCGACAGGGTCATATTTTTTCTCGGGTTGTATCCCTTTTAGCTTCACAAACTTTTCCTTTTGTGAAGCACTGATCGTTTTTTCTTAAAAGTTTGAATTCTCTATTCAATTTAGAAACTTATTTGCCTCTTGCATCCTTGTCTTATCTCCCACCGTTTTCGAGAAATTTGCAAGTGTCTAAAAATGCACATAATTTTTCCATAAGTGACTCTTGTTCATCAGTATTTGGGAATTTAAATAGGAACGCAGAAAACAGACATTTCTTATGGAAAAATTATGTGAATTGCCAGACACTTTTGCAAATTTCTCGAAAACGGTGAGACAGACATAAGACAAGGACGAAGAGGCAAGAAAGTTTCTAAATTGAATAGAGAATTCAGACTTAAAAAAAAACGATCAGTGGCGTGCTACAAAAAAGTTTGCGAGGGCGAAGAAGTTAGTCGAAATAGTGATATTTAGCGATGCCTGAACCCTTGAAACCAAATCAACCAGCAAAACGGTTCCACATAATTCGAGCCTTGGCAGCGTTATTATTTTCAAAGGAGCTACTTTAGATTTAGAAGCCACAAGTAGAGATTGGCGCTTCCCTTTGAATTGGTAGACACCAAATAAACGCATGCACCATAGGCAAGCTCAGACGCGTCAGAAAATCCATGAATAGTCACATTGCTATGGCCAGACAGAAGAATATGCCTAGGAATACTAAAGGAATTCACCTCAGGAAGCTGGTTGTAAAATTGGGTAAATATTGTGAAGATATTCATTGGCACAGTCTCATCCCAACCAACTTTTTCCTTCCACAAAACTTGTAGTATTAACTTTGCTCTTAGAATTACCGGTCCTGTTAAACCCAGTGGGTCAAATATCTGTGAGATTATTGATAAAATAAACCTTTTTGTAACGCGAGACCTTAAGTTGGCATCAAAATGAACCGAATAGTTCAAAACGTCTTCAGCTGGCCTCCAATATAAACCAAGCGTTTTGATTGTTTTGTCATCATAAATGAAAAAAGGTACATCATTTTGTTGTTGTTGTACATGCTCAGCTCCCAAAATTTCTGAGCAATTCGAAGACCATTTTCGAAGGTTAAATCCTACCTCGTTCAAGAGACGAGAAATCATTTCCTTTAAACCCTTAGCCTCCTCAAACGTGGAAGCGCCAGTTATCAAGTGATCTACATAAAAATAATGCAATATTACCTGGCATTCTCTGGGATATTCAATGATATTATCATAGGCTACCTGATGCAAACATCGAATCGCTAGAAAAGCAGCCGGGGCTGTCCCATAGGTTACAGTGTTCAAAGTAAATTCTTGAACATTTACAGAACTACTTGAGCGCCAGAAAATTCTTTGATAATCACGATCAGCCCCATCAATATTGACCATGCGATACATCTTCTCAATATCCGCTGTGATCACATAATTGTGGGTTCTAAACCTACATACAATAGCAAAAAGATCTTCCTGTATAGTGGGACTCTTCTTTAGTACATCATTCAGCGATAACTCAGAAGAAGATTTGCAGGAAGCATTAAAAACTACTCTACACTTCGTGGTTAAACTTGATGACTTGATCACTGGATGACGAGGCATGAAATAAGGAACAATGTTAGAATTGTCCTCAGCAAGAGACATATGATCCAGATTTATATATTCCTTCATAAAATTGTCATACTCATTCTTCAACAAACTATCTTTTTCAAGTCTTTTTTCGAGATTATAAAACTGTTTTAAAACAACACTTCTCGAATCTTCCAAAGATGAAATATTATCCCTTTTAGGCAAAGTAACTATAAATTTACCGTCATCACCGCGTTTTGTTGTGTTTACAAAATGCTGCTGACACTCTAACTCTTCCTTTGATGTAAAAGTCTGCGACAAACACTCTTCTATGCTCCAAAACTTTTCCAATTGAGAATTTACATCTTTGTCTATACTTAAATGAGAACAAGAGTTCATAGCCATCAAATTTATGGGACCTGAAATAATCCAACCCAATAATGTTTTTTGCAAAATAAGTTGACCTTCACCCAAACTATCTGTCCCACCTTTAGCATTGACCAGAAAATACCTGCTCCTAACAAGATATCATTTGGCTTTGGAACATTAAAATCCTGATCAGCAAGCTGAGTATTATCAGGAATGACAAGAGTGTCTCGCTGAAATTGGACGCTAGGAAGATTATCTGTAATTCTGTCCAAAATAAAAAAAATTAACTCTATAGAATAATGATTTTTGGATGAAAATATCTTAGCTTTGGTGTATAATTTTATATGTATCATATTTTTACTTATTCCACTAACAGGAATGTTTATATTCTTTAAGTTTAGTCCTAACCTATCAGCTAAACTCTTGGTCATGTAATTTGACTGACTGCCAGAGCCCAACAAGGCACGACAAAGAACAGGCAATCCGTTCTTATCATATAATATAATAGTAGCTGTCGACAAACGAATATAATTATTGCAGGAATTTTTATTCAGAAGAGCTGTCTCTAATGATTCTAAATTATGTTTACATACATTTACCACCTGATCAGGCAGTAATTCATGTTCCTTACCCGCAGCCACAGACTCACCCTGGGCTTTATCACCATTCATATTAAAATGCAACAACGTATTGTGCCCTTTCTTACAAGTTCTACAACCTTCAGCATTGCATTCTTTGTTGGTATGACCAGATTTTATACATCTTGTGCATAGCTGAAGCCTGCGCACTTCTTTTAAATGATTTTCTGGAGTTAATTGCAAAAACTTCTCACAATAATAAATTAAATAAGAACCTTTGCAAAAGGGACAAAAACGTCGCTCATTTAAATGTCAAATCTAGCATTAGGTTGTCTAGAATTCTGCTTAAGGGACCTCTCTTCAGGGATGGAAGGTTTATTAACATCAATCATTTCCAATGTTTGGCAACAAGCAGTCAAAAATTTAAACAAATCATTATATGACGGCAAAGAACTAACCCCTGACAAGGAGACTTCCCATTCTCTTCTGGATTGAGAATCTAACTTAGAAGTAATTATATAAATGATTAGGAATCCCACTTATCAACTGGTTGTTTCAAGCTGTGCACGCATGTGCTTCTGAAGTTAATCTAGAAGGCCTCTTAATCCTTCTTTTGATTCTTTTTTAAGCGCACTCATTTCAAAGATACCTTTGATATGATTGTTTATTATTATGCGAGTATTTTGGTATCTCTCACAAATTAGTTGCCAAGCGATTAAATAATTAGAATCACAAATTTGCAAGGATTGTATTGCCTGAAGTGCATCACCCTTTAAAGAGGACTGCAGGTAATAAAATTTCTGTGTAAGACTTAAATTGCTATTATTATGTATCAATGACATAAAAGTATCATGAAATTGCATCCAGTTGTCTAGGTTACCATCAAAACTAGGAAGATTTAATGGAGGCAATTTGATAGATGCCAATGGATCAATCGGTACTTGATTAGGAGTCTGACTACTTGTCTGACTCGATCTAGCAATCTCAAGCACAGATTTTGCTCGAGAAATCACCTTATAAAATGAATTTTCAAAGGCATATCTTTCTTCCTCAAATACTGAATCGATATCTTCAAGTTCTTCCAACTGACATTGCAAAACCTCAAACTCATCTAAGGACTTGCTCACCTTCTCATAACGAGCATTCAATTCAATATAACTATCCGTTGATGAGAAATTGTCTAAATAAGAACTAAATCTCACGATAGTGCCTTTAACTGCAGCTATTTTATGTTTAATGGATTTAATCTCTTTTTCAGAGGTTCTTTCACGAGACATGTTTTTCGAGATGATGAGGTATTTAGAGAGATGATGAGGTATTTAGATAATATTTAGAGAGATATTCGAGATGATGAGATCTATAAGTATCGCTCGAAGGGACCAAAATGTTAAGCCATTGTGGGCCTAAATTGTTATCTCTTATCGTTATTGATGCTTCGATAGGAAATAAGAAGCAGTAGTGGACTGGTATAGTGGACTGTATAGTAGGACAGTATATTTATTACTCGGTAAAAACTAATCTCCCTACATTTTTGATAATAGACAAGGCAACACTACCCGCCGAAAACAACTGTATTAAAAAATATTAAACAATTTTTACAAATTGCATCATTTTTTGGCTTGATGCATGCCTTTTTTTATGAATATATTTTTGGGCGCGCACATGCCCCGAGTCATTAATTATTTTTATTTATTTTTTCTTTAAGTCATGTCATTTGTCACACGTCACTATCACTAGAGATGGAACTGTTGTCGTACTAGGGATGGGCGGCCGCCCAGACAATAGCTCTTAAATGTCATTACAAAAAGAGACTTAAAGTTAAGGCTCCCGTCCTGACATCGTAGTAAACAATTTTTTATTAGATTTTTTGCCATCCTTGTACAAAATGGAATAATAGCTATTTATGTAACCAGTTACGAAAAGTCCGATTTTGTGTAACGAATGAATGTTTGCGGGACGAGCGCAGCGAGTTCCCGCAATTTGAATGAGATACACAAAAAAGGTTTTTCGTCACGTGTTTCATACAAGATTTTTTCTAATTTTGACTACAAATACCTATTTAGAGAGAGAATTATTATTATTAAACTTCAATATTTACTTTTAAACTACTTTGTATCTACTTAATACCGTAAAACTATAGCAACGGTGTGCCACAGCCGAAACCTGCAACTGGTGGTGACACCAACTTTTCATCACTAGTTACGAAAGATTTTACTTTTCGTAACTAGTTACGAAAAGTAGGACGTTACGTCACTGTCATCAGTATTGAAGAGTGCCACTTTATATGTCAAAATTAGAAAATAGCTATTTATGTAACCAGTTACGAAAAGTCCGATTTTGTGTAACGAATGAATGTTTGCGGGACGAGAGCAGCGAGTTCCCGCAATTTGAATGAGATACACAAAAAAGGCTTTTCGTCATGTGTTTCATACAAGTTTTTTTCTAATTTTGACTACAAGCACCTACTTAGAGAGAGAGAGAGAGTTATTATTATTAAACTTCAATATTTACTTTTAAACCACTTTGTATCTACTTAATACCGTGAAACTGTAGCAACGGTGTGCCACAACCGAAACTTGCAACTGGTGGTGAAACGAATTTTCATCACCAGTTACGAAAGATTTTACTTTTCGTAACTAGTTACGAAAAGTAGGACGTTACGTCACTGTCATCAGTATTGAAGAGTGCCACTTTATAGGTCAAAATTAGAAAAAATTGTTTTATTAACAATGAGTCTACGTCGCTGATTTTACAACCAGTCATCTTTTAGAGATCTGGTTGTTTTATTTATGTAAAATCGGCTGCGGCATTCTCGCGACACAGGATGACTTACAAAAGAGCGTCAACTTTTTAAAAACCCCAGTAATTTATTTTGTAGGCCAAAAAACCGAAAACTGTCGAACATGTCCCGAGATATCAACTAACGCCATTAAATGTCATACCAATGAATGTTCTGAAATTACGCTACCTACCAAATACAGTGGGTTGAAATGCAACCATTTTGCAGTGCTTTTTTCTTTACCCTGTATATCCTTACTATAGTACTTCTAATTTCTCTTGAGTGTTAAGTCATCGTTTACTACGTAACCACAATTTTAGGGTATGTCTTAATTTGATACATATGATTGACACGTTTTTAAAGGTAATTGCACGTATTTTCTTAATCGGCGTTAATGGATAAGTTAATAAGTATATTTTTTATTTTTAATAAGTGGTTTATTAGTATATATTATTTGAAATCAACTAAATAAATTACCTGCCTTATGTAACTAATAATTAAGAATAATTTATTTATTTGGTTTTCTGACCACGTCAGGACTTAGTACGTATGAAACTAATTAAACTGGGAGTAGTACGTTTCACTTTATTTTTGTTAAAAATCACAAGCAGCCTAAAGAGATAGCTTCAAAGGAACTCCGATTATTAACATTTTCATTTAATGTGATATACAACACATCTACAATAAATATTTCTTTACAGCAATCTGTATTAAAAGGTGGGTACTAAATTTTTACGGCAGCATAGAGAGCTTAAAGAAGCAAGTACACAGTTGAAATAAAAAAAAACGAATAAACAAGTAGGTCTCAAAAATACAAAAATAATGATCAAGTTCAAACAAAAATAAGTTTCTAGTGGCGCACTAATTGTTTTGGAGCAATGTAGATAACGCAAAAGCAGCACATTTGGTGTGTGCATGACGAGTAGTACAGAAATAAATAAAACAGGTTTGGGAGAAAAAAAAAGATACGTTGATGTAATCTTTTAAAAAACTCCCAATTATTTTAAACAAAGTACAAACGTTCTAACGGAGAACAAATAGCTAGAAGCAAACAAAGAAGTAAACAACATTGCGAAAAATCGCTGTAGAAATAAATGTTATTAATTTTCGAATTCTTCCTCGGATTCACTGTCTTCATGTCGAAGATAGTTTTTTCATAACTCAGGAGTAACCTGCAAAAAGAGTTAATAAGTTAAGTAAATATTTTTTTTTAATCGAAAAACGATGCTTTTTCCAACGCCTCGTTCCATAAATTTAAAACGTTCTCGTTTGTGATTCGATGAACAGCAGTGATTTTCGAATCACAATATCGCTTACACTGGGATCATACCACTTCGATGGGGTTAAAATGACAATGTAAGGAGGTAATCTTAATACACGATGACCATTTTGAAATGACAGTTCGTCTATTCTGAAGGAAAAAAAACACCAAAACTAAATAATTATAAAAGAGCGATTTTGGACTTCCCACAAATATTATAATGTAAAATACCAACCGATATATTTTCTCCAGCATGTTCTATTTTGCTATACCTAAAAGCTTAGCTTTCATTGCAAAAGGAGAAAATGTAATGTGATGCTACTGCAACCATTCTAATAGGCAAGGTTTGGACCAGGTTTGATTGGGTAACTTTTCTACTTGCATGGAGTGGTAAGAAGCATTGTCCATAATTATCAGTGAGGGTTCCTCCAAATTAGGCAAAACCTGTTCAGAAAATAATTTTTCGAAATTCGCAGAGTTCATCGGGTCATGGTAGTTGCCTGATTTACTTCCCGCTTTGAATATTAGGCTGGCATTCTTGATAAATCAATCCTCTGGACCAGCATGCAAAACTATGTATCGTGTTCCTTCTGAGGAAGACTTTTCTCTTATCAACTTGTCCTAAATGCTCCTTTGAATGATGCTTAAGAAATAGATTAACATTAATTAATAGCGTTTATATACCTTTACTAAAAACCCATGTTTCATCTACAAAAACCGGTACTCTCTCAAAAATCTTATCCTTTTATGCATAATATTTGGTTGTTCCATTAGATAAAGTCAGTTAGATATTATACACTTCGTCCACTTCAACGTAAGTTTTTTTCAAGCACAAAGCCAGGGAACTGCAAGGAATTATAACTTGATCTATATTTTGGAGGTGGTTATGCAAAGACTGGAGTTTAACATGTTCGTCGGTAATAAAAAAAGAACTCAATAATCTTCGATATCTGTCGTGGAGATTGTTGTTTTGTACCTGCTGCATAGATTCGTCTCCTTATTATATGCTCGCAGACTTGTGGACTCGAAGACACAGATGTTGTGGTGTTTTCTTATACAATGTAGGCTCTTCAACAGCGTGATCTTTACTCGCTCCATTAGCTACAAGTCTGTGAATTGTTGCTAGGGACACACCTAATGCCTCTGCTACCCTCTAGAAAAATAATTATCAGATTTTTTTAAGTATTATTATTTGTAAGTACTTTTTATCACATATGCTTACATACATTTATTACAAGGCATCTGAATACGTAGAATAAATGGTGTTAAGCATTTTGCGTTTCTTGATTCGATTTAACAAGAATCGCCGCGTCCGTTTTGGCGGACGGACTAAATGGGACCAAAGCGGTAACTTATAGCAAAATCTATGAAGCTCCTATCGGAATATTTACGCATATGCATATTATACCTGTTTTTTACCTCTCCGTTGCCGTTTTGCACCTACAATTCAACCACACCGCTTAGATTTGTCTCCCAAAGAAAATATGCCATAACTAGTCTTTAATTTTAACGATAATAGGTACCTACTTACGTTATGTACTGCATTTAAAGGTATTAAACTCTCTGCCGTTTCTTCTTCTCGTTGGAAATATTGAATTCATTTCAATATTAACACTTGTTCACCCTAGGAGAATGTTTTTCCCGGCATTTTTCGATTTAAGAGCAGATTTGATATTGCTAGTGACAATGTCAATGTCAAGTTTCAATATTCTTATCCGACACATGTCGGTGACGCAAAACTTTTGTCTCATACGTTTAACGTGAGATAAAGTAATATGAAAGAGTAATGACGTAACACTCAAGAGAAATTAGACGGACTTTAGAAAATAACTTATTTAAGAGCAATCTCCCGCCGTGATTCTAGAATAAGCGACCTTTCAAAATGTCTTTAGGTTATTAATTTCGGCTAAGGCATTTCCGAGATACAGACCCCCCAAAAGTGACAAAACATTTTGCTGTATTGATCTTTTCCGTTAGCAGTTTAGTTGAACAAAATATTATTGCTAGAGCCAAATACCTTGATTATTATTAGAGGAGTCCCGCTAGTTGTTAATCTTTGATTCACATCAGTTTACCTTTTATATGCACTGCTGACTCTTGATAAGCCTCAGTCTATAGTAATCAAACTTAGTACAAACAAGTCTCCCATTTCGGAAATTTCAGTTTTGATTATTGTTTATTTTCCCAGATACAACCTGACATTAAATTCCGCGTATTTGCAAATATTATCTCGAAAGCTGCTTCTGCCAGTATTTGCTTTTCTTACGGTAACTAGGTAAAAGCTGGTTTTATGAGATTTGAAACGTGGAGCTGCAGCTTACGGATGCAATTGTTTGTGTGGACTACTATAACGTGTCTCGGTTTGTACTAAAATATCTTGCTAGTAGTCTTCGTAATAGCTTTAATGTGCTTTTTTATTTATTAACCCAGTCAGCGAAGGAAATGAAACTCGAGATTGAATACAGTCCATGTTCGTGTTTGCTCAAAGGGACATTCGCTAGAACATCAATAAAGTTACAACTGTTATTACCGAGCCCCCTCGCAGCCAGAGGCTCTATAGGGAGCCCAATGCATACACGTTTAATATCATTTCAGTAAATAGAGAAACCGGCTTTTAAATGACATTTCATGTAATGTCAAGCCAATTGCATGTGCATAGTTTCTTTAAAAAACCAATTTCCGTTTTCCACCTCAACTTCTACCGTGATATAATATATGAGAAACGTCAATAGGGGAGCTCTTCGTGACTGCGCCAGACCGGATTTACCATATTACTTTGAAACGTCAAAAACAAATACTCGAAGTTATCCGGTCGTATTAGTGTTTTATTCTTATCCACAAGTCCCGAACTTCCCGTAAGTCCTGCCGTTGACTGCTGGTTGCTGATAGCTTTGGCTGCTGACTGCTGAAAATTTAAAGTTTCTCCAACTTCCCTTCGGGGGAATATTCTCGCCACATATTAAAACAATTTCTGTCTGGTGGTTAGGTCGGCAGTTGGCAAGTTATTTCGCTAAATGTTTTAATAATGGAAGGATCTTTTGTTAATACACTTGAGGAGGGAATTGTGCTGAGTGCAGAGTGTTTGGTGTCGATAAAAATAACACTTACTAAGATAACTCCTTCTTTTAGGCTTTAGAAGATGCAACATACATAATGGTAATTGCCTCTAGAAACAATGTCTCTTCATATTAGCCATTAAATGATACACCGATTTTTTTTAAGGGATTCTGTGGGAATTTTTGGAGTTCTGTCGGATTCCTGCACATTCTCCTTTTAAAACTCGAAATCTAAGACCATTTCTAAGTGCTCGCAGATGCCACAGAAATATTTTCAATTATTCCGCTCAGACAACGTAAACTCCCAACGGAAAGTGTTTTGTCGACCAAATGTGATGCGGGATTGACACGGCTGCGAGTACAGAATTAATAAGTAGGTTAGGGATTTCTGGAGCACTTGCCAAGACCCGACTCTCTACTTGTTAGTTAGATAAATCGTAGCCAGTTTCGGGATGTAAGATAATGACCTGCTGGCGAACTGCGAACGTTCGAAACAACGTTGATGTATATGTTCGTCCATTGAAACAGACTTTTTTCTTGCTCAGCTTGGTACACTTATGGCCGATCCCACCAACACGACTTAAAAATTAAGAAGGACTTAAATCACTAAGTAAAGCTTAACGCGTCCCACCAGCAGTTAAAAAAACTTAGCCATAAGCACTGCTTAAATATTAAGCTACCAATATCGGTGACTTATCGCCAACTTAACCTATAAGTACATTATTTACTATTTCTATTCCAAAATCAAGATGGAAAATGAACTGTTGTTGCCACTCGATGATTTATTTTTTGATATCATAATAATTAATTTGATAGAAAATGGAATTCCTAGACAAGTGTACGTTAGAAGTGATCACTTAATGCAATGAGCGATTTGCATTTCTTTCAACACTTCCGTTTGAAAAAAGGAAAGTGATAGAAATATTACCAAAAGTTGAAGATAGAATTGAATACATTCATGAAAAGTAAGTTCTCAAATATCCACAAATACCAATAATTATTTACCACTCTGACAAAATATTATTTTTAAGGAACAACAGCGTTTCACCAATCAATCAACTGCTTATTTGCCTAAGGTACTATGCAACTGGTGGTCATCAACTTAGTTTATCTTATTTTGCTGGAGTAACCAAATCCACTGTTAATCGCATTATAACACGAGTTACTGAAGAAATGTGTCATTTGACAAGTCAATACATAAAAATGCCTGACACTGAGTTATGCCTCATTCACAATGTCCATAAACATAATGTGTACTTAGGCATAGGGTATGCATACAGTAACCTTAAAGGGATCTTAAGTCCTTTTATGTTCACAATGGGGGTTGGTCAAATACATATGCGTATGCTTGGTTAAACAAACACTTTTGACAGTTTTATTGTCAAAAAGTCCCTAGATTTTTACATATCAATAACATAAAGTTCAATTTTAACTTTATGTAAGTGTTACGGTTGGTCGTAATCCGTAACAAAAGGAAGACATAATTGTAATATCATTGTGAACAAAATACACTCTTTATTAAAATTTAACTTTTATGTTTATGTTTATGCTTTTGTGCTTTTTACGTTTATGTTCATTGTGAAAGAAACATTAATTGTAATATCATTGTGAACAAAATACACTCTTTTTTAAAATTTAACTTTTACGTTTACGTTTATGTTTATGTTTATGTGTTTTTTAAGTTTATGTTCATTGTGAAAGATCCATTAGAAGTACAA
The DNA here is from genome assembly GCA_951812265.1 of Taphrorychus bicolor. Classification (NCBI taxonomy): domain Eukaryota; kingdom Metazoa; phylum Arthropoda; class Insecta; order Coleoptera; family Curculionidae; genus Taphrorychus; species Taphrorychus bicolor. Next base: position 29,987,681 of record OX638300.1, on the reverse strand, counting down.
GCCATCAAAAGGCAGTTTTTTGAAATTGCAGGTCTTCCTAACGTCTTAATAGTCATGGATGGTACTCACATTAAAGTTCAATCGCCAGGTATTACGTCCATAATTGAAAAATGTAATGCATAATGTAATTTAACATAATTTGCTGAAATGATTCAGGTGGAGATGATGCGGAAATCTTCAGAAATAGGAAAAACTATTTCTCTATAAATGTTCATGCTGCTATAAACGCTTCGTACAAATTTATGGATTTGGTTGTAAGGTGGTCAGGGTCCACCCATGATATGACCGTATTTAATAACAGCCATCTAAAAGGCCGATTTGAAAGAAATGATTTTCCTAATTGTTATGTGCTGGGTAAATATTTACTGACTAATTCGTTTTTTAATTTGAATCTTTAAACACTTTGTTATTGTTTAGGAGATAGTGGATATGCAGTAAAGAAATATTTATTAACTCCTTTACTGGACCCGCAAAATGGACCCCAGGCTCGATACAATGAGGCTCACATTTGAACAAGAGCTATTGCGGAAAATACATTTGGTATATGGAAAAGAAGATTCCCAATTCTAGCCTACGAATGCAGAACCAAGCTTCCATTAACGTCACATATCACTGTTGCAACTGCCATTCTACATAATATCGCTAGAGATGCAGGGGAAGAGCTACCTCCAAGAGGATGTTCAGAATGATGATCAACTTCAAATGCTTATCAATAATGGCGATATAGATGTAATTGTTAATAACGCCGTTGAACCAAACTGATGGTTTTGGCGTCGGGCGGGATTTAATAAATAATTATTTTGCGTGATGAATGATGAATGTTACTTTATATACCGGGTGTCCAGCAGGACCCTGGACATAGGAGATTAACATGGGAAATCGGTTTTTATTTTTTTGCGCCTGTACGGTTGATTTGATTGAAAAACTTTTAAGAGTAAAGTTGTAGAGTTTATGGTCAGCTATCATCCTGTAATTTTTTCAATACCACAGTTTTGGCTGTTTTTTGGAAAAACGCCTCGAAAAGTGCAAAAATTGGAATTTGGCGCGTCACCCCCGCCATGCATGTGCAGTGTCGCCAACATAATAATTTCTTATGTCAGAGTCAGAGCTGATTTTCGTTTCTTATTTATTTTGGGGGACTATCACGTAGTAATTAACGTGATTATGCAGTCAAAAATTCACCGAAAACCTGACGATAATGTTCTTAAATCATACGGTAAGTAAAAGTTACGTTTATTATTTTCATAATTAGTAAAAGGAAAATCATTCCAATTTGTGTATGGCTGGTTGTCTAATTCATTTTAGATTAGCAACAGACAACGGATCGACGATATGTCTCTTGTCTTTGTCATTGGTAAAGCTAAAAGCTAGGTTAATGTTAATAATTATTAAGGACGGCGAGTTGGGTGGATACATTTGTTGAGCAAACCAACAACCAAGTTTGAGATGTGATTGTACTCTACAAATGAGTTATCGTGGAATTGGCGAAAAGAAAATACAGATTGCCGGCTCTTAAAAGAACCATTTAATTACATACTACAAAGAAAGTGAATAACCACCCATGTGTTTAACATCAAACACAGAGGTAAACAAGAACAATAAACAAATAAATAAAATACAAGACTAGATGTGGCACATCAGAGAAATTGTTCAAAATGACAACCTTCTGCAGAGGTACAATATGCAAGCCTCTGTTCAAAATTGCGACGTGTATTGTCTAACATCACCACCGTGACTTGACCACAAATTTCTTGAATGGCAAGTTTCAACTCTTGAACATTTGCATATTGTTTATTTCTCTGGTAGAGACGAATCTTGAATGAATCCCCAAACAAAAAAATCACAGGGATTCAAATCCGGAGAGCGAGGTGGCCAATTAATTGCTCCAAACTTTCCGATCCACCTATCACCAAATGTTCGCCCAAATGACGCCCCATCTTGCATGTTAAAAACCCGTTCCAATGGCTGGATGGCCTCTACAGCAGGCAAAATGTCATTGCGAAGCATATTGCCATATTTGTTGGCGTTCAAACTGCCATCAATGAAAAATGGACATATAAGATGGCGCCCCAAAATGCCGATCCACACGTTTACAGTTGCTCACACACAGCTGTCAAAGTGAACAAATGAAAATCGAACCTTTAATATCAATAAATACAAACTTTCTGTATACATTACATTTTTATTTCGGGGAAATTGTGTGTGAAAAAGTGGATGCAACAAGTACCAAAATAAGTATATTTTTATAATCAATCTATACATACATTTCTTAACGGAAGAAATTAACAAGTGGACATGAAAAAGAAATGTAACATAAATTTAGGTAATAACACAGATGACAACAATTATTCCTATAAAAACACTATCACCTTTATTAAGATTTGTTGTCACTGAAAAGAGTTTTTTTCACAGGCACTATAGTCTCCAGACATAGATAAAACATGAAAGAAACTGGTCTTAGCAGATCAAACATCCATCGCTATCTGCTTACTGGTCTTGCTTGTTTGCTATAAACATTTGTTCCACCAATGAATGTTAATTTGGATTAATGGGTCCTTCAAATTAACAAAATGAATGAGTTTGGACTCTCTAAAATCCACATACAGTGCAGGACAACCGAGACCAACGTAGAGAAGTTGTTAATGTGTGGATTGGCATTTTGGGGCGCACTGTATTTGGTTTTCCAATGAGATTTTGTCTATCATAGAAGAATCTAGCACTTAGCAAGGGTTTTTTACATGCAGGATGGGGCCTCGCGTCACACAGCACTGCAAAATAGACACTTTTGAAGTAAAACATTTGGAGATAGATGAATTCACATCAACCAATAACAACAACAACAACAACGAACACCCTTAATTGGTGACAAGAGACAAATTGTCATGTCATCGTGGTTGTCGTATTGCTAAACTAAAATGAATTAGATAACCAGCCATACACAAATTAGAATGATTTTCCATTTACTAATTATGATATTTATAAACGTAACTTTTACTTACCGTATGATTTAAGGACATTATCATCATGTTTTCGGTTAATTTTCGCTACATAATCACGTTAATTACTACATGATAGTCCCTTAAAATAAATAAGATAGGAAACTCGGCTCTGACTCTGACATAAGAAATTATTATGTTGGCGACACTGCACATGCATGGCGGGGGTGACGCGCCAAATTCAAATTTTTGCACTTTTCGAGGCGTTTTTCCAAAAAACAGTCAAAACTGTGGTATTGAAAAAATTACAGGATTATAGCTGACCATAAGCTCTACAACTTTGCTCTTAAAAGTTCTTTCAATCAAATCAACCGTACAGGCGCCAAAAAGTAAAAACCGATTTCCCATGTTAATCTCCTATGTCCAGGGTCCTGCTGGACACCCGGTAGAACAGCCTACTAAAACCATAGCAAACAAGTTTTCATTTCATTTCATCGTGCCATTATTAGGCAGTTGGTTCTCACTAAGTTTATAGTAATCAACTTATAACACTTTGCAAATAACAATTTTCTTTAATATATTATTAAGACAAATAAACATTTTCAAGAAATAAGTCATTCTTTATTATAAGGTACATTACGCAAACATATACCTAGACTATTGTATGTGTATGAAACACAAATAAGGAACCTCAAACCCTAGGGACTATTCAAACACAAAACGACTACAACTACTACACTTTCTTAACTAGAGGAATGTCTAGTAAAATGCTTTGTATTCATACATTTCACATTAACAAATTAACTAGGTACCATTGACATAAAAAGTAGGTACAACAAAAACTTCATCAAAAACTCTTTGCCAAATGTTGCACTTGAAATCGGGCATTATTGCACTGATATTAAATCAATGGCGTTTATTATTCATAAGAATGGTTAAGTCTTTATAATTGGTTTTTTCTTAATTTTTAATTCTTTTCTTAAAATCTCTGTTTCCAATTCATGTTGGATTTTGTCAGATTCCAGTTTATTTTGCAAAACAGCAACTTCAATTTTAGTAACTTCCAGCTTATCTTTACATAATTGAGTATACAATTTGGAAATTTCGCTACTATGTAATGCCACTGCAGCTGGTCTTCTTCGACTTTTAACACTTGTGTTATGATCACGTTGTTTTTCTTGATGTTTTTCCTCAGAACTCCTTTCATTTTGTTCTGTTGAGACACACAAATTTTCCTCCAAGCCTTTTGCTGCAGTTATTTTAGCTGCTAACTGTGGATTCAAAGGCTTCTTCAAACCTCCTGTACTCCATTTTTTCCAATTACTGCCACTGATGACATCATTGACTACATCATTCGAATCCTGTTCTTCAGATTCAAGATAAATAAATTCTATATTATTGTTATCAGGTTCTAGATTGTTTTCGTTATCACTGGCTTCACCAAATTTTTCTTCTGCAAGATATTAATTTAAATCAATTAGCAAAAATTTGCATTTTAATGGCGAATAATTAACTTACCATTTGTGACAGCATGACTTCCTTCTGCTAAAGCAATTCCATCATTATCGAATTCGTTATGAAAACCATAAACCGTTTTTGTATTCATTGTAGCTAAAGCAAGTTCTGCTAGAGGATTGTTGGGCTTCTTCTTAATGCTGCCACCACCAGTTTTGAGAATTTCAATTTTTTCATGAGCCACATCTTTACGAACCGCTTGTTTGATATTAGCATAAGCCTTCTTAAGAGAAACCGCATCCCGATGCACATTTGCTGGTGATGAAGCATTGAATTGATTTGAGACAGTTATCCATATTTGATCTTTCTTATTACTATTAACTGCATCTGTCTTTTTATTTTCCAAAATATGTTTATATTTAATTGAAGTAGGCAACGTTTTTCTTCCAACGTGTTATTTTGATTTCGAGGTCGTTTTGTCCCTGAGGGAGAGGGCTGTCCCTCTTGCATCTCCGATGAATAGGTGTAACTACACCTACAAAATCAAAATAGTATAATAGTATAACGTACCTATTTCCTTTCAATTTACTCAACTTACTGTTTAATTTGTTTTAAGACCAGCTCAAAAGAAGAATAATTTCGAGGAAAACTGAAAACATAAAATCAACAATAAACATCAAGTTTATAGGTTATGTTTAGTCTTAAGTTGACATTTAGCATCGAAAATTTGTATCAAGCGGCATTTCAAATTCGAGCTTCTAGTTGACATTTGTATAGTAAAACTTATGTGCCGCTTCATTTTTGAAATTTGAAATATGCTTAGCTAAGAAATGTTTTAAAATTCCTGGTGGGATGCAAATGAAACTTAAGTTCTTCTTATAAATAAACGGTACTTTACTAAGTTCGTAATTAAGTCGCGTCGGTGGGATCGGCCATTAGTAGCTTAAAAGTGAGTTTCAATATTATTTTTAGTCCCAAGGCTTTACAACATAGTTGGTGTTATCAGTTATCACGTTAATTTTTTTTTCTCATAAGAACCTATCAACAATAGGAACTGAAGAGGAAGTTGGTCATTTAGCATTCAGAGATGATCAAATAGATTCTTCTACCAGTAATCTGTTTATAGTAACTTCTACCCTATTGAGGATGAGTAACAGTAAATCATGGCGTACATTGAATCAAAATGAATACCAACTCTACAAATAAACTTGCCCCTCTCTACTATATGTCAGAGGCAGCCATTTTGTGTATACTTTGTATTAGCCGGACGGTTGCAAAGTGAACATTGTTCTAGACGTTGCTATTACAGGGTACCTTTTAAGATTTTATATACGAAATATAAAATTTTGTCTCACTTTTTGAAATATTCGAACATCCCCATTTGAATGTCATTTTCGTTCACTTTCTTTAACAACTACATTAGTTTGTTTTATGAAAATATTTTATTTGGAGAATAACAATGAGTCGCAGTTAATCATTGACTCCTGGGCAATAGTGGATCAAGATCCCGTGTGTCTGTGCCCCATCTCTATTCGTTGTAGTTTTGGCAAGCTAAGCTGTATAATTCCAAGACATATTTTTTTCTTTTTTGATAGGCCAAATTGTCTTTAAATTGTGGTCATCAAACTTAACACAGGTCAGAGCAGTCCTATAAGGAAGTTTTTTAAAAGTGGCAAAAAAATCAATTCTAAATGTGCCTAACAGTCGACCAAACGGTATATAAAAAAATTGGTAATTAAAAAATAATTTAAAGAAGGAATACCTCCATTTTTATAATACCCAAAAATAATTCCTTTTGTGTTGTTTTTGATCGAAATGTGACTATTTTAACCGCCTACGGAAGTAAAAACGTAACACGAGTCAGAGCTGTCCCATAAGTGATTTTTTTGAAATGTGGCAAAAAGGGAGATTCTAAAAGTGAATGAAAATCGACCACTGAAAGGGCCTATTTCCGAAACTATTGAAACTATTCAATAGGATCTGCGTTCTTGGGAGGTCAAGGAAGATCTCGAGAAGAACAAACATGTTGGATTCACTCTAATTGGTCTACTTTCTTGTCAAAGTCGAGATAAAAGAAGGATTACCCCTATTTGATCGTTTAAAAAAAAATAATAAACTTTTACAGGCTGTTTTTCTTCGAAATTTCAACGATTTCAATCCTATATGAACCTAACAAACTTAACATGAGTGAGAACAGTCTCATAAGTGAGTTTTTTAAAAGTGGCAAGAAAGTCGATTCTAAAAGTACCTAAAACTCGACCATTGACGGGTGTATCTCCGAAAATATTAAACTAATAAAATTTCTGTTGGTGCGACGGGAATGATGACATTGAGAAGAACAATTAAAATGTCAAACATAAAATTGAGACGTTCTTACATTTTCACAAGAAAAACAAAACAACTTTATTATATATTATAAAAAACTCCAGGCTAAACACAAAAGGCAAAGGAACAGCTACTCGATTTCTGCTTTATAAAATCGTAGAGTGGTGTAGGTTACAGATTAAGTACCATATTATAATAAAACCGCCGAAATCAAAGTTGGGCCTAGTATTTAACAACGTTCTTATAGAACTGCATGAACCCTATACATTTTACTATAGTGACACGAGTTGGTTATGATATTTCTGACTGGGTAAAACAATGTAGGGGCCAGTGTATTTAAGAATGGTTGGAATTGGTTGGAAGCGTATGAGTATAGTCTAAAATTATTTGGGACCAGCCCCTATAACCCTCCTTATGGTTATTACTTCGCATAGTTATACATTTTCTATGGTAAATGGAACTATTTTTTATTTAACAACGAATTTCTTCATTTCCACAATTCAAATTTCTCGTCTTTGCAGTAAAATTCGAAATATCTATGATTTCACCGTCTCGGTATGGAACTAATTTTACAAATATTTCAATTTCCGCAAAACTTTGGCCAGAATGCCTCGCAGTAGTAAATAGAAATAGCAGAATGGCATGATGGCCTGCTTCAGAAAGCTTTGTTGTGTTTAAATGAGGTTCACGTTTAAAAGCGATTGTATACGGACTGATTCAATAAACTTTTGGCTTTCGAGCGTATAGTTTCAATATTCGAATTTGACATGACGGCATTGTTGCGGTTTTCCATTATCTTTACCCCCTGCATACATGCATAAAATAATGCCTACGTTAGTTACGCAGCGTTTAGGGGGAATTTCACAAAAGTACTCTTTTTTTTTATTTCTCCGAGGGCTTTGCCATAGTTCATAATATCGCCGATACAGGCGTATTTTTTAATTCTGCACCCAGTCGGCTAGCAATTGCAGGGCCGTAAATTTCTAGCTAATACGGAGCAGGTTTTGTCTCGTAATTCACACGTTTCGAAGATTTATGCTCAAAATGTCTGCCTTAAAAATCTATTAAGAGGAAGTTCGAGGCATCATGCTGAGCCTGCTAAAAGTCTTCATTAACCGCGTCCATACGGCGGTTTCTGCAATCTTCCTTGTGGTATCTTTTACCTTTTTCGCTCAAACAAACAATTGGTAAAATCCGCAAGGAAATAGACGGTAAAATACGTTAAGAATGTGTCGGCTTCCGTGATAGATGGCTATCGCGCGTGCAACCTTAATCGGGCCATTTTTCCGTTTTTATTACCGAAAGATTTCCGATTCAGTGTGTTTATGGGAAGGCAGCTCTTGTAGATTTCTCGCCGAGATGCCACGATAAAAATATTGCCCTATGTGTAATTTTTGGAGTAAATAATGGAAAACGGATTACGTCTTCTCATGCAGCTTTTTATTTGTTGACATAAATATTTGATTACGCATAAAAAATTGTTACAGTTTGAGCAAGAGTCTTAGACAGTAGACTCATTTTTTGGCTACTGGTATTTAACGCTCAGGTTCAAATTGACTTAAATAAATCAAGGAGTGAACACTCAATATTGGGAGCTCTTAAATAACCAAAGTGGATCCGGTAATAATAGTGACACTGGAGACGCAAAAATGCAGTACGAAAGTATTTCTCTGTTAACCAATAATAGCAATAATAGCTATTTATGTAACCAGTTACGAAAAGTCCGATTTTGTGTAACGAATGAATGTTTGCGGGACGAGCGCAGCGAGTTCCCGCAATTTTGAGAAAATGGGATGCACAAAAAAGGCTTTTCGTCACGTGTTTCATACAAGATTTTTTGACTACAAATATCTACTTAGAGAGAGAGTTATTGTTATTAAACTTCAATATTTACTTTTAAACCACTTTGTATCTAATTAATACCGTAAAACTGTAGCAACGGTGTGCCACAACTGAAACCTTCAACTGGTGGTGAAACAAACTTTTCGTCACCAGTTCCGAAAGATTTTACTTTTCGTAACTAGTTACGAAAAGTAGGACGTTACGTCACTGTCACCAGTATTGAAAAGTGTCACTTTATATGTCAGAATTAGAAAAAATAAATTTAAGAACTGAATGTGTAGACAAAAACATCTGCAATTACATACTAGAGTATTCTATTACTATAGTGTAAATACCGGGTAAATAAAGTTCTGAAAATGTTATCAATAAGGATAGTAGGTACAGACTTAATATGTTACAACGAATAGTAGTTTGTCTAATGTCAATGACTTAAAAAGTTAGGTATTTTTGATGTTAGAAAAAGGAATAATAAGAAAAGGGCTATTGATCTTATTATTAATTATTTTATTCAACAAAATAATGCTTTACACCAGTACTATTTGTTCCCGAAAGGTCCCCCAAAAACTGTTTTCCACAAACTTATTAAAACAGGTTATGGGCCCAGGTCACCATATAGTTTGTCCAGTTTTTTTAGTGATCTCAAAGTGCCACATGCAGAAGTAATTTCAAATTTAATGTGCACTCAAAGCAAAGGGTGTATATGGAGTATTAGATGGCACTCTAGTGAAACCGGAAGCTGTTAAACCCGAAGAGCTGCAGACATGATACAAAACGGATTCGATTGCCATGTTTACTATCACTGCATCGATGGAAATGACTCAGATAAGTTTGGTAGACAATTGTGAAATTTCTGCAGAAATTTCACAAAACTTGATTGAATATTGACGCTGAAGTCTGAAACTAACAAAATGTTGGTACAGGAGTGTATTCATCAGTAAAAGATGAATCCTAGTAATTCTGTGGCACAGCATATTTGTAAAGTAGAATCTCTTGATAAAATGATAAGAGAAACAGGTGAAACTATAAGCGAAAAATCCTGCATTCCCTCCCATCAAAGTTCAGCAAACAATACCCAATTTGACAGCTCGTTTACTGGATGAAGAAAATAGTTTGTCCCCAGTGGAGGAAGCGGAATTGGCAATGGCAACAATGCACTTAAAGCATGTTGGAGGTAAGAAACCAAATTCCTACAATAAAGGCCAAGGTGATTGACAAGACTGGTGTCAAAACGACAAAAATAGAATTGTGTGTTATAATTGTCGTAAAAGAGGTCATTTATCCAGAATTCCAGAGCTCCAAGGCAGCAAAATTCTTACAGCACCCCTTCAGATTAAAATTTACCAAAAAAACGAGGGTTTAATAGAGGTCATAGTTATAGAAATTCTCAAAACGGCTACCAAGGATCAGGAAGAGGTCATGGTCATGCGAATAGCTATAACCAAGGATATAATGGGAACCACGACAGAGATAATGGAAGAGGGAGTAGTCCAGTGGGAGTCAACACTCAGCACAGAATATGTTTCTGCTTTTAATGTTGAAGAGACCAACTTTTCAAGCCAAGAGGATATATGGATAATGGACAGTGGCGCCTCAGCCCACATGACTTTCAGAAGAGACTACTTTAGCTTTTTTGAGGACTTTCAGTCAAGCGTAGTTCTCAGTAATGGAAGCAATCTAAAAGTGCTAGGAAAGGGAAAAGTTAACATTGAAAAACTAGTGAATGACACTTGTCGAGATGTCACCATTGATGATGTTCTCTACATTCTAGACTTAAACAAGAATTTACAATCTGAAGGAGTACTTACTGGAAAGAACATGCAAATCCTGAACTATCCGAAAAGAACCCAGTTTACCGCTAACCCGATTCTATGATTTGAGTTGTGGGGTCGCTTTGTCGTTCTGGCTGTGATTCTAATCCGCACACTGTTTCAAACATTGAGTGAATAGGCTATGTGATGGTTTTTCTTGGTAATTTTAAACCCTACATATGTCAATTATATGGATATGCCGATCAGTTACCTGTTCCATAACAGCAATCGAGAACAGCTATGGTGCAAGTGAGATGGCGTTTCTCAGGCAAATAATTTTTTTTCCCGTGTTCTTAAATGGGGTTTTTGCGTTTTTCGATTTAGCTTTTTTGCTACTTTTTGTCACTTTTTTGCCCCTTTTTAAATGATATCATGTGCCTCAAGGTTTGGTTAACAATATACTAAAAATGCATGTAATTGTTCTGTTTAGTAGCTCCGCTAAATGCATTTAAAGGGGACCCTGTTTTCTGGAAGTGTGAGGTTGGATCAGATTTTTGAAGTTGATTAGTTGTCAAGAAATAATAAATTCGTAAATTTTGTTAAGGTGGGTTTATACACCAAATAAAATAAAATAATAAATAAAATAAAATTTTGAAATAAGAGTTGGTTTCATGTATACCCGTATTAGCGTTCATGCACCAAATAAGATTTATGTTATTTGGTGCATGAACGCTAATAAGGTTATACATAAAACCAACTCTTATTTCTAATTTTATCTTATTCGTTATTTTATTTTACTTTGTGTATAAACCCACCTTTAAACGGTTCTACCACTTTCCATCGATTGAGAAGAATATTCAGAGCCAAAAGATTAACGGTTTCTACTTCTGGCCAGAAAAAACGCTTCCAAACTAAGAAAAATTCTGGAATACCGCTTTGAAAAGGAAGAGCAATAACATTCCATTCAAGACATCATTATTCACTTTTCGGGGCTATTCATGGATGAATAATATAGAAAATGGGCTTTTGAACATTAAACAGGTATCTTTACTTTTAAGCGCTCTATATTTATTTTGTGCGAAAGATAATAAGAACAGAATCACATACCCAAAATACATAAATATCTCTTATTTACCTACTTTAGAAAAAACTTTCATTCTTGTCTTAAGACTAAAAAAACCCAAAATAAAACTGTGATGAGAACTTTATGTTTATTTATTTGTTTAATTATTTATCTAATCAATATGAAACTATCTATTTACTTTTAGTTTTGAAGTCACTGAAGATAACACGCACCTTCTGCAACTAACTTCTTATGTTACAATTGATGACAAAAAAAGCAATATCAACGAGAAGATTTCAATGAGCTTCGTGGGATAGACGTAAAAATCAGAAACCTGCTTTTCTAGAACATTCGTACAATTATCTTATGCAAGATAAAATTAATATTGGTATAAGCCACATCACAAAGCACATTTACAAAAGGGGATAGACTTGTAAATTTAAGACGCTCAGATCAATTTATTGTTTCATTACATTTGAATTTACGTATTATTATATTTGTAATTCAGCTCCCTTTCTACATTGAAGAATGCAAGTTATTAAACAGATTAGTAAGTTTTTTTTTCTCTAAAAGAAAACAGTCAAACTAACGAACTTTAGAGCTATGAAATATAATAATAAATGTAATGTTGAACCTCCTTTTCAAGATCTTTAACTATATTACTTTTTAACTATACAAAAAGTTGACCAATTTGCTAAAGATTTTTTTAACTAGAAATAATAGCTTCATAATAACGCTTTTCATTTTAAAGCCTCCTATATTCAGTATACAAGATGTCAAAATTGTAAACTTAAAAAAAAAGTCAAGTATCGCTAAAGCTATTCATTACATATTTGCTTTCGGCTTAACAGTCTACACATTATGATATAAGGAAACTAAAAATAATTAACTTTTAACGAAAATTGTAGGGTTAAGTAAGTATGTCCCTGAATTTCTGATATCCTATATAAACCACTAAACTAGACTTTTTGAGAAAACATTTCATATTCAGCCACTATTTGTTTCTTGAATTATTTCGATAGAGCTATTCATTGGAGAAAAATAAGCTCGATTGCATATAGAAAAACTGTGCAAATGAATGGAGAATGTTAAGCTTCTGATAAACTTAAAACATTAGTGACATAATAATTGTTTTTAAAACATTTTGTTACACTTTTTAAGAAGCTCTGTTTTAGTATAAAAAAATGTGTTATTTTGATCTTTTCCTTAACTAACATTGATGTAGTGCTAAAATACAATATTATTCAAAATGGAGAACTTTATCAAAATATTTAGGTATGTACCTACTTGAAATAAATCGTTTTCAAAAAATCTATAGTTTGGAAGCCACTAGTGAAAGAACAAAAAAGATTGGGGAACGCAACAGACACTATAGTTGGTAATTTGTTATTATTTTTAAATTTCTTTTTTGTATTATGTTGTTTCTTTAGCTCAAGATGTATACCAAATATGAAACAAACATTTTGCAAAACTTATTAAGAAAAACACACTTTAAAAATAACAATTTTGACACCTGTATATCGAATAAGAGGGTCCAAAATGAAGATTGCTCTTATGAAAACTCCTATTATTTATGTGCAACGAATTTTTAAATTTTACACAATTTTGAATTTTTCCAAATATTTAATTTCGTACAACAAAAAGTGCAAAAACACCTTTTGCTCTGAAACTGTGATATGTATATAATATACATATATTAAAATTGCTGCTTTCAGTACTACGTGCCCACCATCATAAAAATTGAGCCCTGGACATAGATACCAATAGAGTAGAAATATCTTTCCTTTAAAAGTATCCAATTTCAACAACCCTTTGCATAGTAGGTACATTTCTTAGCAAGACCTTTTGGAAAGCTTTCTACAAGGTGTCTCAAAACTCAACGTCATTCCTTGGAGAGATCAAGTCATTATTGACAAGAATATAACAATATGAGCCTTATTAAAAAATTGCTGGTTTTTGAGATATCGTGACTTTCAAAATCTAAAACCATTTATAAAAATCAAGATATCTCGCAAAACTAGCAATTTTTCACTAACGTCATATTATGCTATTCTGGACAGTACCTAATGAGCTGGCCTATCACCTCTCAAACAGATGACTTTTCTGACGAGTTTTGGGATACCCTCTATCATATGTGTCTGAAAAAAACATAGCTATATCAGAAGTCTACAACTACAAAGGGTTATTATTTCTGATTCTGCCTTATCATTAAAAATTTATAATGTGCAGTTATTATGTCTCATCATCGGAAAGATAGTAGAGTAATTTTTTTATATCTACAGAAGATGCACAGATTAATTTAACAACTAACCATTTAGACTTAGGTACCTACTTATATTAATTTTGATGGAAAAACATATGAACCCAGCAGAAAAACTGGTTGATGGTTGGAGGTATTTCCAAAAAAGCTCACTGGAATCTTCTCATTGAATATTGATTACTTTGTCAGTTATTGTAAGGCAAGGGTCAAACAGTCAAACGTTCAATTAATCTGCTTGTGAGGGTATTCTTCAGTGAAAATTAAAGAGTAGATAGAGAGTCCTTGGTATATATGAAGTAATCATCAAAGTTTATGTCCTTTGCTTTGTTGACAAGACTAAACAATTTGAATTAAATTCTCTCTTCAAAAGTAATTTCACTGCAAATAAATATGAAGCATTCAAAACTAGGTACCTATTCAATAATCGTCTAATTTTCATATTATTTTTCCTTGTTTTTAATATGGAATCATCTGGGTTCATTATGAATAGCCCCAAAAACGAATGTTATTGTCCTTCCTTTTTAAAGCGGTATTCCAAAATTTTTCTTAGTTTGGAAGGGTTTCTTCTGGCCAGAAGTAGATACCGTTAACCTTTTGGCTCTGAATATTCTTCTCAATCGATGGAAAGTGGTAGAAACGTTTAACAAAATTTACGAATTTAGTATTTCTTGACAACTAGTCAACTTCAAAAATCTGATCCAACCTCACGCTTCCAGAAAACGGGGTCCCCTTTAAATGCATTTGGCGGAGCTACTAAACAGAAAAATTACATGAATTTTCAGTATATTGTTAACCAAACCTTGAGGCACCTGACGCCATTATAAAAGAGGCAAAAAAGTGGCAAGAAGTAGCAAAAAAGCTAAATCGAAAAACGCAAAAACCCCATTTAAGAACACAAGAAACAAGTTTTATTTGCTTGAGTAACGCCATCTCTCTTGCACCATACCTGGTCTTTTTCATCTGTCGCCTCGTCCAGGTTTATTTAATACGTCAATGTTTTAAACTGAAATATACAACAAACCCGCACGGTGACACATTAGATGTCGACAACGCCGAACCTTCAAAATGACATGAGTAAAAAGTGAATTTTAAACATCAACAATATTTGACTGAAGTGACTGATGAAACATCGTCTAACTGATCACAATCGAAATAGCTGTGACGTCACGCCGTTCTATTGTAAAGTAGTTAAGTTTTCAAAACAAAAAGTACTTCTTCTTTGGATTATAAATCCAACTCTATCAATTTGTTTTGACGATGTCAAAGAAGACAAAGGCTAACGATAGTATACAGGGAAAATTTCATGACCAACTGAGATGCAGAAAATAATGGAATAGGGTATACACTCTGTTCAGCGAGGGTTAAACATTACGTCATAAATTGTAACGTCATACAAAAAAAAACGTCTGTCTCTGATAAAATGTCTGGCGAACTGGTAAAAAATATGGTATACACTGCATCTACTGGTAATAATGCTTTTCGTGCATTTTACTACGACATTTTGACATTAAGTGTCAAACTGACTAGCTGGTGGTTTTATTATTAATAAGAACGAATAATACGCTTGGTTTTTGGCGATCTTTTTCTAATGAAATGAGATGAGGAATGTGACGTCATATTGAACCCTCGCTGAACAGAGAGTAGTAATTAAGATTGATAAGTGTCACTTGAAGCTGATCGCTATGATATCTTGTTCAACTTCTGAGTCGTCACTCTTTCCTATGATTTCTATTTTTCATTGTTTGGTTTTTGCCTTTCTCTTCTTTAGTGTTGATTCTTAATTTTTAGAGTTTTTATCTTCAAAATCCTGTCTCTTTGTCGTTGTTAATGTTAATATTTATTTTCTTTCTAACAGGGTACAGCTGCTTTCTGAGGAGGAATATGTTACTTTATGTGAGGGGAAAGAGGATGTACGATTAGCTTATTTATTGTAGGATTTGGATATTAAAAAATCAACATTTATTATACAGGGGTGTTCTTAATGATCAGGTCTACAATCCAGAAATACTTTCGGCTTTACAGGGTTTTGCCTAAGTGTGGGGCAGGACAATTTTTTTATTTCACATAGAACACCCCGTATATTTTTCCATATTAGGATTTATCGTAAAATTCTGTATTTAGATGAATTTATATTTTTGCAATAGATGACGACGTTGCCAACTTATTTAACAAAAACTTCAAAATAAAGGCAAAACTTAAATCTTTGCTATCTACTATAATTGCCAAATTACTAGTAAAGAAGTAACCAAAATTGGCCTAAGGAGAGTCAAAGTTGTAAGTAAGAGCGCAAATAGGCTCAGAAGACATTACGTCATTCAAAGTGTTTCCTATAGAACGCTCAATTTGCGGAATTTTCAAACCATGTTTTATCGTTTCTTTTTAAACCGAACACCCTGTATTTGAGCATTGTAACTTATTCTCCTGTCAGTCCTCTTCAGCTTTCATTAGGGTGTCTTTACACCTATTTGCTTTAGTTTTGGCTTAATACCCAGTTTTTTATACATTTGCAAAAAAATATATGCGGGGTTTATTGATGACATGACAAGTAATTTGGTAACTACCGCCAGTAGCAAAGATTTATGTTTTGCCTGTGAATCAAACTTTTTGTTAAATAAGTTGGCAACGTCGATACAAACATCTATTGCAAAACTAAAAATTGATCCCCATTGATACCGGGTGCCTTACTTTAAATAACAAAAAATTATTACAACACCCTGTATAGCCAAAAGTATTTTTAAATTGTAGACCAAATCATCATGAACAACTTTCATATGAGAAGTTTTTTATAACAATGAAAAATAACAACAACATAGAACTTTATCGCACTAAAGCGCCACCCTGTGTATTTAAAGATAACCAATCTTGTAAGCAAGTTACAGAAAGAAAACATATATAAACCATTTATTACTATTGACATCCAGTAGGCGATGGGAGTCTGCATTTTTATCGTATCTTCTCAACATGTGCTGAAACGATATAGGTATAAAAAATGGTAACCAGATGCCATAAAAAAGTGAAGGAGAAATGACAGATGAAAAATATAAATACACTAAGTATCTATTTAATAATAACATACTTAGTATCAAGTATGTGAAAGCAAGTCGTCAAGTGGCAGATGAAGGAACGAAAAATTTGTCATGTAACTTAGTTTGGAGGCATGTATTTGGTATGAGTACTGTTTGATTTTGGATACAAATCGTACAATAAGATAAAGAGCAGCAACTGTGATGGGTCAGCTTCATCGCTCGATTCAATTCCCTACCTCCATCTTTTCTTAACTCATAAGAGCAAATGCAAAGCAAATGATTCAATTCTCTATATCTATGCCTCTCAAAAAAAAAACTAAGAATGCAAACTCAACAAGTACACCTTATTAGCCAAACAAAATACGTTGTTTTCCATTGAAGCCGCAGTTTTCCCAAAAACATCCAGCCGCATCTCCATACAGGGTGCAATCAAGCGAAACTTGACACTGTTCGCTGCATACTGCCGCATACGTGAACATGTATCATGTTTCCCTAAAGTTTAATAACGTGTCCTATGCTCGGTTCTAATTTGCTTTGACACAGTTGAGTCGCCAAACTTCTGATTCAGCATACCCAGCCGAACGTCGTTTGATTATTCCTTAATTTGCGATCCGACTAGTTCGCTAGATATCGATATCAATTATAATTATCGGGGAAGGCATAGAGCGAATCCCTTTATTGCCATGTTAGTCTGTTCATTATCCTATACGGGTAGCGAGTTTTGCCTGTGCCATTATTATAAGTTAACAATTACTGCAGCACGGATTCGTGAGTAGTTGTTTATACTGTATTGCGTGCCTGCACTGATTGATATCTTCCATTGGGTGATACCCAGACACCCTAATTATAATAATATCCCTTATTCCAGCAGTTTTGGGGTGGATACAACTCCGCGAGCATGCTATAACTCAATGGAATTACTAGCTGCAGTTGCCTTCCGAACTACGAATAGGCACGAACGTCAAAAACGAAAGCAATAATTTAAATTGGGTATTATCAAACTGCAGCTATATTACACTAGTGTCGGATTTATTTCGTCCCCATGAATGGCTTAACAATTTTTACCACAAACACCGAATGTTTAGGTGTAACAAATCAATTTGGATCGACTGCAAAACAAATAATAAACTCGACCTGTATCGAAAATCGAAAGCGGAAAAACACATTTGGTAATGTACTCTTGTTATTTTTCAGATTTGATTTAAATCGACCGGAAAATTTAACGGATACAGCGAATGTGGGTCAGCGGATTGTGTTTTGCGATAATGTGCAGTCAATTTGCGTAACGACGCGAGTTAATTTTTAAATAAACATGCAAAATAAAAATTGGCCCGTTAAAAAACGACCCAGCTCGGGCCGGTTAAATAATGGCGTCGACATTTTTTGTTTTACATTATGGAAAAATCCGAAATTGTTCTGGCGAATTTTTATTATGACAAAAAAATGGAAAATTTACTTACCTCACAGCTTGATTGGTTAATATTGCTTAAGTTCAGTCGAAAAATACGGTCCCTGAAAACAAAAAAAATTTGTTATTATTTACACTTTTGATAACAAAATAAAATCTCCAAATTTTACAACTTTAATTTTTTTTTAAATATTGTGAAAAAAATGACATTTATATTACGCAACAATTATGAACATCACAGTGACATTGCAAATGTTCCCTTTTCCGACATTTTTAAATATCTGGCCCACGGTAACATTATAAATGTTATATTAATGTAGCTATATACCTATAGAATAAACTAATTTGTCCCCTGTACCTATCAGGGGAGCAGAGGTTCATTAATCATGTTTGTGCTTAATCACCGCGATATAATCAAAGCATTTATCGGATTGCACCTAGTAGCTATTTAATAATTAAAACCGTAAATTAATTCCGGTAACAATTTACAACATTAATAGAATTGGACTGAAGATGTCCATCCACAGATGGATTGGGACCATGCATTATGCATTTCACACCTATGCATTCAAATATTCTATACAAATTCCACCACTAATAGTTATTTATGTATTAAAAGCGAAAAGTACAACTTTCAAAAAGTTACTTTTTGCTCGTAATGCATACAACGTTTTTTCTGCAAACGATCAATTTCAAATAATGTGAATCACAACTGAGCATAACTGAAGACACAATCTGAAAATTTAAATTAAACTGACATACGATTTAAAACTATCTAAAAAATCATTTTAAAACTATTTGTGAGCCAGATGAATTGGAACGGGAAATGAAGCATCTGGAGAGAGCCTTTGGTTGGAATGGATACAACAAGCAGGAGTTCGATAGAGCCGTGCGCCTAAGGAATGTAGAGCGAAGGATGGCAAAAACGGGAGATGATGTAGAAATGCGCTGTTGGGCTACTCTACCATACATCCACAA
The DNA here is from genome assembly GCA_951812265.1 of Taphrorychus bicolor. Taxonomy (NCBI): domain Eukaryota; kingdom Metazoa; phylum Arthropoda; class Insecta; order Coleoptera; family Curculionidae; genus Taphrorychus; species Taphrorychus bicolor. The sequence goes on along the minus strand of OX638300.1, from coordinate 29,968,640 downwards.
AGTGACGGACAGGATCGGCAGGCTACTGGAAAAGCACAAGGTTAAGACTGTCTTTAAACCCACTTGTACGATTCAACAGAGCTTGAGATCGGCTAAAGACCGCAGAGATCCCCTATCAGCACCCGGAGTGTATAGAGTTCCATGCAGCTGTGGCTCTGTATACATTGGCACCACAAAACGCAGTGTCAACACGAGGATCACAGAACACAAAAGGAGTTGCAGGCTGGGACAAACGCAAAAGTCAGCAGTAGCAGAGCACGCTCTCTCTGAAGGTCACGACATCCTTTTTAATGAGGTGGATATCCTGCATCAATCGCAGCGCTGCAATCCGAGACTAACGAGGGAAGCCATTGAGATCTTTAAACACGAAAACAATTTCAACAGGAAGGAGGAAATTACGTTTCTAAATGCAGACTGGAAGCGAGTTCTGCGACATACGTCGAGCGCGTCAAAACCCCGCCCCACCACTGCGACGCGACGGCGGCGGTACGAATACCACGGAGCGTGCTACAGTCGAATCAGTCATCGGCGGGAAGCAAGAGAGATCACTTCGCCCACTGCCTCATCGCCTTTGATAATGTCTGGCGCAGTAGTAGACGAAACGTCAGGAAGCAATTCCATTGGACCACGGTTTCATAGCCCGGAAAACACTTTAGATAGTATTATGACCGGCCGTGAAAGCCTTCACAGTCTGATAATACGTTTTAAATATTTGATGGAGTGGTAGTAGTTGCTATTGACAGCAAGCAAAAAAAATCTTTTTTCTACTCGCGTGCGCGAAAGTTTACTTTTCCGCACGCATTTGAGTGCGGAAAAGTAAAAAACTTTGGTAACTATGGCTGGTATGCAAGAACGTAATAAGAACCAGTAAAACTACCATGATTTATAGTTGTTAGGAATGGTGGCATTAGGTGACCTTCAAAAAAGGTTAAGTTTTTGTTTGTCTAATGAAAGCGTAAAATGCGTCATTATTTGACGTTTGTAGAAAAAAATAATTATGCTGTTATATAGTCAAGGTTTTAAAGGTGACGAGATGGCAAAAATAAAGTGAATGAGATATACCTGGTCTCGTTGTTGGCAATAACTGCTGATGTAAGTGTGATTATGTTCTTTATGCTAATCAGCTTTATCATTAAAACTTTTGAGTAGTTCGAGTTTGACGTTTGAGTAGATTTTGGAGGGGAAGGGGTTACGGCGGAAAGTTTACGCTTTTGAAGTTTTCCAATATCGAAACTTTTCGGGAACGTAAGAAACAACTCGAGGAATGTTTTCGAAACCATCTCAAGTAGAGGTGATAGTACTGGTGGTACAACGGTAAATGACGGTATCAGTTGCAAGTCGGCGACTTGAGAAGGAGAAACACTACTGACCGAATATCAAATCCGTAAAAAGTTAGTTCAGGTTAAGCTAATTCCAATTTTTTTATAAAAAACTTTGACCGCTGTGACCTCACTGCCATGGTCTAGAACCTCCTTAATTCTACTACTGGTGGTACAATCTAATGGTAAACGACGGTGTTACTTGCAAGTCGGAGACTTGAGAAGAATAGGCACGCGACTATAAGTCTCGATGCTTCAAAAATAAAAAAAAGTAACTCGGGTGAAGTCATGACTATTCGCTTCCTCTTCTTTGAATCTACTATTGATCCAATACCACAACCGTAAAAAATTAATTCACTTAGTCCTAAATTCAATTTTATTAAAAAAAGTTTGACCGCTGTGACGTCACTGCGATGGTCTACAACCTCCTTAATTCTACTATTGGTGATACACTCGTACTATCTAATAGTAAATGATGCTATCAGTTGCAAGGCGGTGACTTGAGAGGGAGAGACACTACTGATCGAATACCAAATCCGTAAAAAGTTAGTTCAGGTTAGGCTAATTCCAATTTTTTATAAAAAAGTTTGACCGCTGTGACGTCACTGCCATGGTCTAGAACCTCCTTAATTCTACTACTGGTGGTACAATCTAATGGCAAATCACGGTGTTAGTTGCAAGTCGGAGACTTGAGAAGAATAGGCATGCGACTATAAGTCTCCATCCTTCAAAAATAAAAATAAGTAACTCGGGTGAAGTCATGACTGTTCGCTTCCTCTTCTTTGGATCTAGTATTAATCGAATACCACAACCGTAAAAAATTAATTCACTTAGTCCTAAATTCAATTTTATTAAAAAAAAAGTTTGACCGCTGTGACGTCACTGCGATGGTCTAGAACCCCCTTAATTCTACTGTTGGTGGTCCGCTCGTACTATCTAATGGTAAATAACGATATCAGTTGCAAGGCGGTGACTTGAGAGGGAGAGACACTACTGATCGAATACTAAAACCGTAGAAAGTTAGTTCAGGTTAGTTCAGGTTAGGCTGATTCCAATTATTTTATAAAAAAGTTTGACCGCCGTGACGTCACTGCCATGGTCTAGAACCTCCTTAATTCTACTACTGATGGTACAATCTAATGGCAAATTACGGTGTTAGTTGCAAGTCGGAGACTTGAGAAGAATAGGCATGCGACTATAAGTCTCCATCCTTCAAAAATAAAAATAAGTAACTCGGGTGAAGTCATGACTATTCGCTTCCTCTTCTTTGAATCTACTATTGATACAATACCACAACCGTAAAAAATTAATTCACTTAGTCCTAAATTCAATTTTATTAAAAAAAAGTTTGACCGCTGTGACGTCACTGCGATGGTCTACAACCTCCTTAATTCTACTATTGGTGATACACTCGTACTATCTAATAGTAAATGACGCTATCAGTTGCAAGGCGGTGACTTGAGAGGGAGAGACACTACTGATCGAATACCAAATCCGTAAAAAGTTAGTTCAGGTTAGGCTAATTCCAATTTTTTATAAAAAAGTTTGACCGCTGTGACGTCACTGCCATGGTCTAGAACCTCCTTAATTCTACTACTGGTGGTACAATCTAATGGCAAATCACGGTGTTAGTTGCAAGTCGGAGACTTGAGAAGAATAGGCATGCGACTATAAGTCTCCATCCTTCAAAAATAAAAATAAGTAACTCGGGTGAAGTCATGACTGTTCGCTTCCTCTTCTTTGGATCTAGTATTGATCGAATACCACAACCGTAAAAAATTAATTCACTTAGTCCTAAATTCAATTTTATTAAAAAAAAAGTTTCACCGCTGTGACGTCACTGCGATGGTCTAGAACCCCCTTAATTCTACTGTTGGTGGTCCGCTCGTACTATCTAATGGTAAATGACGATATCAGTTGCAAGGCGGTGACTTGAGAGGGAGAGACACTACTGATCGAATACTAAAACCGTAGAAAGTTAGTTCAGGTTAGTTCAGATTAGGCTGATTCCAATTATTTTATAAAAAAGTTTGACCGCCGTGACGTCACTGCCATGGTCTAGAACCTCTTTAATTCTACTACTGATGGTACAATCTAATGGCAAATTACAGTGTTAGTTGCAAGTCGGAGACTTGAGAAGAATAGGCATGCGACTACAGGTCTCCATCCTTCAAAAATAAAAATAAGTAACTCGGGTGAAGTCATGACTATTCGCTTCCTCTTCTTTGAATCTACTATTGATCCAATACCACAACCGTAAAAAATTAATTCACTTAGTCCTAAATTCAATTTTATTAAAAAAAAGTTTGACCGCTGTGACGTCACTGCGATGGTCTACAACCTCGTTAATTCTACTATTGGTGATACACTCGTACTATCTAATAGTAAATGACGCTATCAGTTGCAAGGCGGTGACTTGAGAGGGAGAGACACTACTGATCGAATACTAAATCCGTAAAAAGTTAGTTCAGGTTAGGCTGATTCCAATTTTTTTATAAAAAAGTTTTACCGCCGTGACGTCACTGCTATGGTCTAGAACCTCCTTATTTCTACTACTGGTGGTACAATCTAATGGTAAATGATGATGTTAGTTGGAAGCCGGAGACTTGAGAAGAATAGGCACGCGACTATAAGTCTCGATGCTTCAAAAATAAAAATAAGTAACTCGGGTGAAGTCATGATTATTCGCTAAATGACGATATCAGTTGCAAGGCGGTGACTTGAGAAGGGTCTCCATACTTCAAAAGTAAAACTAAGTAACTAAGGTGACGTCATGGCTAAGGCCTAACACTCCCCTAGATCGATAAGTGATCGAATATAAATTCGATCAAATGAGTATCACAGAAAGATCACAGTTGAGAAATCTCGCAACTGGAAACACTATAGGGACCCAGATAGGTATAAAGTTCTAACTTCGTTTTCGGTAGGGTTTTCCGAAAGTTTCCGTCTTCGAAGCTTTCCAATATTGAAACTTTCCGCGAAGATAAGAAACGACCCAAGGAATGTTGATCAATCTTATCAACAATGAAAACAAAAAATTGTTTGGCATTGAAAAGTTTTTCGCATCTCCGGGCACCTGATATCTCTATTTCACACACAAAAAGAGATCAAAAAGCATTTTTACTAGTTTCCGTAATCTGCTGTAAGTAAAAACGTAAACTTTTTTGAGAATTGGAAAAATTACTGGAAATTTTTCCAGAAACTTTCCGGTAAATTTTCCACGTCTCAAAATTTCTAGTATTGCCCATCCCTGGTTCTGAGCATGTTTTCAGAAGGGGTGAACTTAGCTAAAAACTTTTAGAATTAGGAATATTATCGGAAAGTATCCAAAACCTTTTTTTTGTAATTTCTGGTAACCTAGTAAACAGGCAAACGTTGTTTCAACGTAGAATCATTGTTTGGTCCGTTGATTTATAGTTGTCACGTTGATTTTAACGTGTTGATTTCAGGTTGATATAAGTGATAGTGCACAATCATGATTTTCGACGTTAAATCAACGTTGTTAATACGTGTTTTGGATGTGTTTTGATATTGGTTGAATTTATCCTGTTGATTAAACGTTGAAAATAGGTGACAGTAATTAAACCGTCACGAATTCGCGATTGCAAAATGTCTTTAAAAACTTATCATCATTTGTTCGGTTGATTTATAGTTGTTTCTTTGATTTTAATCTGTTGATTTTTGGTTGATTTTTTCGAAAATAAACAACTTTGTTTTTTGACGTTAAATCAACGGTGTTAAAACGTGTATTGAATATGTTTAGATATTGGTTGAATTTATAATGTTGATTAAACGTTGAAAATAGTTTTACATGTCATATACTCTGAGCGCTAGGTGGCGTTGGCGTAAACGGCGTACGACCCAAATTCCTATAACGAGGCATAGAGGGGTAGGACGTATTGTCCCGATCCCCGGTGTTTATCTTTCTCGCGTCGGCACTGTCGGCTGCTTGAGACTTGACATGTTATTGTTGGCCATGACACGATGTTCGTTGTTCGTTTCGTTTTGTTTGTTTACCGGTTTTTTTAGGGTGAAAAGGTGAGTACTCGTGGAAATACGCCTCCTGCGCAAACTTTACATTCGTACGTAATAAGCTTACAACCTTTATTACGTAATATACTGTTACTACATACTGTACCATTTAGGACACTTTTAGGTACTTGTGTTTAGTCCGGAAAATAGCTTTTACAGGACTGGATACCGTAAAGAAATTTTACAGTATTAACTATACCGGATTCCTCAAAAATATAGTCGCCGCGTATAAAATGAATCTTTTCCTGTTTTTAATAAGTATGAAGTAGAATGTTGTACGTCATACGTCCGGTAACGTATTACAGTATTCGTTTCGAAATTCTATCGCCTCGTCCAGAAACATCTTACTCCTACGGTAAAACTACTTTTACAGGACTTATAACGTAAATAACTATTATGGTGTATTCTGTGTATTTTTAAATGTTTACAATAGTTTAATAACCTAATGAACTTTATCCTTCTTTATACAAAATGGTTGTAAATTGTGGTTTTGTCACCTGACAAAAAAAAAGTAAAACCTGTTTCCTTTCAAATAAAACACCTATATTCCATTATAGAAAATTAAAGATCCTTGTTCATTTCTATTTTAAAATCAGTGGGTTATAGAAACTTAATTTTGGCTCCATTTTGATTGTTTAGAATGTCACTCTGAGCTCACAAAGAATCAATTCAATTTCTTTCTACTTATTGAAGTGGTAAGGTTGAAGAATAAGGGTGTCAAACTAAATGGCGAGTGGTTGTATCAAACTAAATGGCGAGCGGTTACTCGCCACTTCGATTAGGTTCTCTGAATTTTAAACATTTCAGTAATTTTTCTTTGTAAATTCTCATTCACACTCAAAAAGATTATACTTTTCTTCTTTCCTTTTGCAGGAAACCATAGCCAAATTCCTGATCCGATAGTGAAGGCGGGCCGAGGTAGTTTTGCGTCTTGATCAAGTAGAAGGAAACGCCTTTTTAAGGACAATGATTGGAGATCAGTCTTGGCTGCCTTATCAATCAAAAACCAAGAGAACAAGGAAAAAAAGGCGCCACCCCTCTTTGCCGGAATCCAAAAACTTTAATTTTCAAGTCTTTGCAGGAAATGTTATGTTGAGTCTGTTTCGGTGACGCAAAAGGGGCAATTTTAGAAGACTTCATATCTAATAGGGTTGAAGCTATTAGGCCACATGCTTAGAACTACTAAAGAATCGCCATCAAGCCAAATTGCAGGAGTATTAGTAGATAAACAACAAGAGAGTTCTGGCGTTATTTCAGTCATTTACTCATGTCAAATTCCCATAAGGAACCCTTAAGATTTATTTTGCAGTAAAACTGAAAGACTTTTGGCTCGATGGTGAATGACTTTTGAGTAGGCAATAGGCAGAAGGAGACGCTTTTCTGACGAGAATTAAGTTGCAGATATCTCCTTTTAACGCTTATTTTTAGTTTTCGTGAGGATGTAACGAAGGAAAATGTAGGGTCTTTATATAAAATTTTGCCTGCCAAATCCTGGCACGAAAACGTCTCTCTCTCTAATAATGCGCCTTCGGATTTAGTTCAGTTTATTATATACAATCCGGAACCTTTCGAAATCGAAACACATTCACGGTCGCATCGCTGTTTGAATAATCTGCTTATATCGAAATACCTATAAACGAATCGCGTTCGATTTTTAATAAAACCCTACAAATAATATAAATAGGCGGCAAAGCGGAAATTTAAAGCTCATAACGCGCACAAAAATATCGTGAAATAAAAGCTCGCATCCGAGCCGGCTCCATCTAGTTATAAATCTGGCATATTCTTTTATTAAATTCATATCCGAAGCTGCTGCTGAACATAGTGCGTTTTTATTTAGTGCTAGTTGCCGGCAGGGCAATATTTAAATAAAGATGACAGTTCGGTAAGAGTCCGTTACCGCACTGTGTAAACAAATTGCGCCACAGCCATAGAGAGACGTTACTTATTCAGTTTTCTTAAGTCTTGAAATGTGGCGTGAAAAATATGTTTCCAATTGACAGCAGTGCAAAGTTTTCCAGAACTGGCGCCGTCCAAGTTTGCGCTCTAAATCTAATGGTATTAGAGTTTTATATGCTAGTCCGTCTGTTTCGCTGTGTTTACAACCCATGTATATAAAAGCAAATATGTCGCTACTCAATCGGAAAGCGCCCTGTTTTACGGTCGATTTTATTTCTTTGTTTTCCCGAATCTTGCCAAAGTTTTCTGTACTGATTTATAAGATTAATAAAAAGCGAAATTTGGCAATACCATGGAATGCTCTATAGTCTCGCTCTTATTGCTTTCTTGTAACATAAATCCTTCGAGCGTTAACCCAAGGTACGTTGACTCTGGCGGTTTATAGCCAGAAGCCTCTTTTAAACACCTAAAAAAAAAAACGGTTTTACGACCGAAAGCGACCTTATAACGCTACCCGAAAACGTCAAACTGCTAAGAGAAATTTTCCATAATTTACATAATATATTCTCACTCAATATTCGGGAAAAATATACACACATACACCTCGATACATAAATTGAAGAGTTCTCTCGGCGTGGAGCTAAACACATCCCCTCAAAACCGGAATATGGCATCACTTTTAACACGGTTTTCCGATAGCTCGTGGGATGGAACAATATCAATATCACGTTAGAGTGTTTGTTTACAATATGTTGCCATCGGAGGCTGTAAAAGTGGCAAAGCGGTGTGGTTTCGATATATAAATTCGGTGAGTTAGTGGGGTTTTTCTTTTAACAAATCAGCACCTACTAAAAATTTTTTTGACTGTTGCAGAATACGTAATAAAGTGTAGTAAAAGGAACCGAAATAGGGCTTCTAACTCCTAAATTACTGGGCCGGATTATTAATTTTTTTTTACTATCCTTATATACTTTTGGATATTTTGCCCCAATTCATCTTTTTTTTTGTTATTTTTCCAAACAAAATCGTGTATAATTTTTCAATCAAAAGAAACACAAAAAATTGTATTGGGGCGAAATACCCAAAAGTAAGTAGAAAAAAATAGAGCTCCTGATGTAGCTCAAAGACAATTACAACAACGCAACCGCAGTGTTGAATCTACATCCGCAAACCGGAGCGTTTAACCTTAATAAGTCAACTATTCGAGGACGATAAGCCTTCTATAGCGGTCCTGTTTACAAATGTTAGGCAAACTGAACTGAATGCACATTTGAAGCCAAACCGCGCCTCCATTTTTGGGACATTACTTCCGCATGAACGTGTCTTTGCAGGAGCGGGTTGCCTGGCTTATCGTGTTCATGGGGAGCGGAGATATATGCGGCGCATTGTACGTATCCGAATGGAAGGTCCTATTTAATCTATCGGCTGGGTAATAATTCGTATTTTTTCCAATTCGAGGCAAAATGTTTCCCTGTAGCCACTACAAGTCCGAGAAAAATAAAGTTCAAAATGTTCGCACCTCAGTCAGCAGGAATGCACGTCTATTTATCTAGCAGGAGGGAATTTCGATTATTTTGCTTCTTTGTATTCTGCAGCATTTCACATTTTACTGCTCTAGGTATTTTGAATATTACATCGCGCGAGTATTTTATTACATATTAAACAGCGGTGCCCTGCGTCAAATATTGCAATTCCCTTATCCAATTTTTAGAATGTACACATAGAAACGTATTAAATAGTAATGTATGCGACGATATATAAAGCGATGAGGGTGGAGAGGTGCATAATACTAAACAAAGAAAAAATTGAGTCTTCCATAGAGCGATCAAGGACGAGAGTTTTTAATAAAAAACTCCAAACGCAATAAACAGTAATTTATGCCATGATATATACAACGATGAAGGTGGGGAGTTACGTAATACTAAGCATAGTAAAAAATGAGTCATCCATAGGGCGATCAGGGTCAAGGGTTTTCTAATAAAAAATTCAATGCAATTTTATGAAAAGTCATTATACCACCAAACACTGTCACCCACAATGTGATTTTAGAATTCTGTATTATTATTGTAGTTTATATAAACATTTGTGGTTCATAATAATAATTCAAGTTCCGTGCCTGATTATATAAATTCAAACATAATTTCCGCACTTCAACGAACATCAAAATTATATCGAAATTGTATTATTAAATAAACGCAACAATATCAAATCAGGGTTTAATTCCGAAACATTTGGAAATTCGATGTTTATTAAAATATATCGTCGTTGAAAGCAAAAATTGAATTATTAATCCGGCTTTTCAGACTCAATTCGTGACATGATTAATCCGAAAGTATTATGACGGCATTGTTGTGTTGTTTGTATTTTCCAATAATAATTAGTTTACGTCAGGAAGTTGACTGACATACGACGAATCACCCAGCAGTTTTGGGCTAGATGCTATCTAATATTCATCGCCCCTCGAGAAGGTTGAGGCTCGGAAACCGTCCAAAACTACTAAATGTGTGACGTTTTGATTGGCGTTCGCTTTCTATAATCGGAAACCCGGAGTTCTCTGGTGCACACAATATTATTACTGGAGAATGATATCCTGCTGTAGTATGTCTTGATATTTTGACGTTTTGCTTGGTTTCCTTTTATTAAGCCTGGATTAAATTTGAAAGATATATTTGGAGGCACGTCAATCTAATATTGAGCAAACGTCAGTGTTGCATACATTGGTGTTAAAACGCTGCTTTAGAATATCATCTAAGATTTTGGGAAAAAAAAATATGACATAACCTAGATTTCAGACAGAGCTGAATTTCAGGTACTAAACCGGACCTCAGTAAGCAGAGCTGTAAACAGACAATTTCGAAACACATGAGACGGTCACCACCGAACCGTTTGGTGTATGAAGTGATATTCTACATGGAAAAAAGCTCTGAAACAGGAATTTTACCAAATCACATGGCCTGATGTCGAAAGAAAGTATTGCTTTTTGCCAAAAGATGGAAGATTAGAAAAAAGGAAGCAGAGGAAGAAAGAGGTGTCGAAATGTCATCAGTTTTTTTTGTTTCAACATTTATCGTATTTTTTCTGTATTGTGAGTTAAAAAAACCGATATCATATTTTAAATTTTTCTTTACCCCCCCTTATACCAAACTTTACTGAGATACTGAATTTTGATAGGAAAAATATAACGAAAAAAAAATTTAAAATCCAACAGCCGAAACTAAAGCAAAATAGGATATATTTTAATTTTTTGCAAAAAATGTGACAAGCAATTACCGCATGAAATTAAAGTCATCGTTTATTTGATACCCTGTATAAGGGTTTATTTACAACCATACATGTAAATGCTATTATTACAAACGTCATAGGAGGGTGGGAAATTACCTATTGCTTACCTCTAAATTAGGCGTAGGTAATGGGTATTCATTACCACCCAAGGGCGGTAATGGCTTATTACCTACCTCTCTTTCAACCCTTATTTTCCATGCTTATTTCTTGGCCCCTAAAATTTAATGTCTTTATAGAATTAAAAGGGTGTCCCTAGTAGCATCGAACTAGATAATATAGTTTACTGGTAATTTTTAAAAAAGATAGTTAAAAATATTATAAATATCTTATATAAAATATAAATTCAATTTTACAAGTGATGTTTGTGGCTTCAGCGGACAGAGGAATAATAATTTAAATTAAAGAAAAAGTAGACCTTCAGCCGGATTTGAACCAGCCACCTTCTGCAAGCCGGGCAGATGCTCTGCCAACTGAGGCAACTTTTCTTTAATTTAAATTATTATTCTTCTGTCCGCTGAAGCCACAAACATCACTTGTAAAATCCTACGGACGCAATTGTACTATCTATATAAATTCATATTATGTAGGTTGTAAATAAAATAGTATACACTCCTCGGTAGGAAGTTTCCTTACCGTCTCGAGATTTTATAGTTCATCTCGACGCTGCGCGTCTCGATAAACTATCAAATCTCTCGACAGTAATGAACGACTTCCCACCCCGGTATGTAATATACTATTACCTATAAGGTAGAAAACTCAACAGATGCAACTTTCCTAAGGAAACTAATATAATGTACACCAAATTAAACCATACATCCCTAGCGCTGTCCACCAAAAAATTTAATAAACATCAAAATGTTTAATGGAACCCTATTTATTATACTTGTTATATAATGTTCACGAAATTTTATTTCTCATTTAATCTTTCACATTAATCATGATAACCAGATATTTAATATTCGTCGATGTCTTATATTATTTCTCAGTAGTTCAGGTTAGTTTAGGTTAGTTCAGGTTAGTTCAGGTTAGTATAATACATAAGGAAACATAAGACATCGACGAATATTAAATATCTGGTTATCATGATAGAATTAAAAGAAATAAAATTTGGTGAACATTCAGCATTTATAGTCAACAAAAGTTATTTTAAAGAACAAATCATATAAGAGACTAGCATGATTTTTATATCTGGTTGTCGCTCTAAGATTATGTATTTTCTTAACTTTGGTGAGCATTTAGTTTTTTGGGAAACGAAGGTAATTTTTTGAACGAAAAGATTGGATAAATTTAGCAGTCTGTTAAATACCACCCCTTTCCTAATTCTCCCGTCGCGTCGCCTTCGAAATCTTAATTTTTTTATACCTATCTCCTTTCAACACATGTTGAGAAATTACGATAAAAATGTCAAAGTCAGATTTCCAATGCCTACTCGATGTCAATAATAAGTGAATGGCTTATATTTCACTTATTGACAACTTATGCTATGTGCTTACCTACCACATAGAAAAAACTATTTAAACAGTTTATATGTGTATTCAGCCGCTTGCTTCCAATGGAAGTGTATTTCTGGTTGCATATTTCGAGGAGTGCTTGTCCGTGCTCAATCGGATCCTATAAACCATTCACTTTTGAAGTGCAAAGAAGTAGGTCTAGCTTTTTTTTGCATGGTTGCAGCCCAATAAACAGGTCCATTTACGTTTGGTTACAAATAGGTTATATATAATGAACTCAAGATTGTCAAAATAGCATTTAATTGAAAATATTGTCAAAAGTGTGTCGACTTTTTTCCACTTTGAGGCCAGACAATAATTTCTTCATGAAACAATAATTAGTTCGATTTGTCAGATTGGAGATCAATATCATTATAGCTCCAATGGTTGCTTGGGTAGTAACATTTCTGCTATATCGGTAGTGCAGTGTAGCGGGTTTGGGACAGAGGGACATAAAACACCTTTATGCTCTCAAATTCGGTGACGTCTCGACCATATATTTGCTTTTCTTTCAACGCTATTTGGACCTAAATGGTTTCTTGTCAGAGTTCAGATGTTCTTATTCATGGTACAAGTGTGATGATCTTTGTGAAATCAATATACGAACCTATTTGTCTGAGGTTATCATAATTCTCTTCAAGTATTTTTACAGCAAATTAACGTATTAAATGTAATATTTTCATATTACAATAACTATAAAATGGTTAGCACATTTTGATTACTAACAACATGCATTTAAATTTTTAAGGTAGTGGTCAGAAACCATGTACTTAGATTACCTATAGCTCTCTATGTATTCTTCTCAATATGCAAGTCCGACTTTCATAGTTATAGAGTCTTGTTCATCACAAAATCACCAAGAAACCCCTCTGTGGTAGCCAAAATTCAGTAATTTCTTCATTTCTTATTGAAATTCATTCATAATTGTGGCACTAGATTTGAAAATTTTATATCCATGGCTTCCCCGTCCAAATCACAGTAACTTATCAGAAGATCTTTTGCCAAGGACTTTCTGCATAACTCTCTCTACATTTATCTCAATATTCATTAGTAACCTTCTCAATATTTTGTGTCAGGTATTAAAAACTTGTCTCCAATACCGAAGGGTTTATATCTGAATAAACAATGGAACCTAGAAGCGCAACTGAGACATTTTTTCAAGTGGAGGTACGTCGAACCCAAGTTTTCAGTGAAATTAATGTGGCCACCACGAACTTAAAAACTACAAAGTTGTTGTCAACCACGTAAAAAAACCGTGAATACCGGGTAGTAATCACCAAAATGAAGAACAAATATGTGGTGGTAAAACCTGTTTATCTACGTTTCTTCAGACTATAGCATGACGGTACTGCCACGATTTAATCAGGCAAAATCATGGAATTGTGGTTGATTTCACTTAACCAACACTTTTGTTTCGTGAATACAAATACAACCACAGTACCTTTATTGTATGCATTGTTTAGAAAAACTATAATTTTTAACTTAAAGTAATAAAACTAGCCTTACCTAACCTGAATTTTTTAGAGATTAAAGGTAAAATGTTACTATGAAGTAGAAAAAAAGCCCCAAATTTGCGGCTATTCTATATGTAGTGCCCTTCATAGTGTTTACCACGAATGAGCACCGAAGGGCTACTTGAAAAATACGGAAATGCCAACGGTGTATGTTTTCAAGAGAAAGTATGCGGACGTATATTTAATTGTGAACGATGGGATTTGAAATTGGCATTTTTTTTCCAATTGAAAATGGAAAAATGGGTTGAAAAGGCTCAAAAAGAACGGGTTTACTTTTACTTATTTAGAGTGATTTAGCTATTGGCGTTTTTCTAAAAAGTTAATAAATAAAAAGTTCTTTGGGGTGGACCTTTTTTCCCTGGGACACCCTGCATAATAAAATATGTACAGTCTCCTCGAAACATCTTTGACTTCTTCCCCTCTGTTACGGTCAAGGGGAACCGGCAACGTTGGAGAAATGGCGACTGGCGGTCAGTGTTCGGTTGTTAGTCATATATCACATGTTTCGTGAATACGTGTTTAAATATGTTCATATTCGTTGTTAAGTTATAGTTGCTGTTAAAAGTTATAAAGAATATAAGTATCTATAATCACTGTTTTACTGTGAACACTACACCTCCTAAGTGGTACAGCCCCCTTACACCTTGTGGTAGTTTGAAAATTAATCAAAAATTGTAATATTTTTTAATAAAAAATTTCTCTGAAATTCCAACTAAAATGTACTGATTCTGAATGCTTTTTATTTATAGTCTATCAAAGTTTAGTTAGTAAAAGCCATTGTTACTAGAGTGCTGACTAATCGCGGCCGATGACGTAGAAGTTCCGGCTTAAATATATCTTTTTTTTTCTCATTGCTGTTTTAGAAAATTATGGCGACATCTATAAGCTTCCTTACATAAAAGCATTGTCTTTATATTTATAGTATATCAATGATTGGTTAGTAAATATGCCCATTACTAGATGGCGAGCATGCCCATGTGTGCTGACCAATCACTGCCGATGACGTAAGATTTCTAGCGTATTTCCCCTTTATTTTTCAGTGGTGAGATGGCACTTGCTAGAGGAGTACGTTGAGATAAAGATGAAGTAATATTATAATAGTCCAGTGAATCCAGTGAAAAGAGAGATAGCGGATTGTAAAGAAAATGTCATCTCGATTTTTGCCTTAATATTGATATCATTAAAAAGGTTATGTTACGATTAACAGATTTAAGTAAAAAAATTGTTGGATGGTCGAGTTTTGTGAGAAAAGAAAAACAGAAAAATGAAGGTATGCAAATACATTACTCATACTTGGAAGTTGCCTCAATCTTATTTTGTAGCCACAACACACATTACATTTATAAAATTCATGGTTTTTCGATTTTTATGATATAATTTAAGTTTCAAACGTCTCATAAATTCAAATTTTTATTTAACTTACAAATTTTGCATTGTTGCTAGTCGAATGATTGATGAAGTTGGCTGGACGCTTATTCTATAGGAAGGAGTGAAAGTGAAAGTGAGAATTTTGACAACCTTGATTGGTCAAAAAATTCTGTTGACGAATTCCATTGGCCAGCAATTCTCACTTTCACTTTCACTCTTTCCTATAGAATAAGCGTCCAGGTAGCTTATAAAAGATGAAGCTTGTTGACGTTTTTAAAGGCAATGTTGCCAAGTCCTTTTCTCGAAAATATTCGATTATTACAACTTAAAATTTAATTTATTTTTTTTGATCAGGTTAACTTTGGTTAGTTCGGGTTAGGTCTGGTCAGTTCAGGTTAGTCCAGTTCTAGTTTTCAGTTACACTTTTTACGTTTAGGTTAGGCTAGCTCACGTTAGTTCAGTTCTAGTTTTCCTGGTTAGGTTAGTTCAGTTCCATTTTACGTTTAGGTTAGGTTAGCTCAGGTTAGTTCAGTTCTACCCTGTATGGGAGGGGTGTAGAATAATATAAAAAGCGGGCCCGTGAGGGCCCGCTTTTTTTAATTTCTAGAACAGGTTAAATTCCTGTGTTTTCAGGTGAGGGCTCGTTAGTGGAGGTTAGTACAGTTCTAGTTTCCCTTGTTAGTTTAGTTCAGTTACACTTTTTATGTTTAGGTTAGGTTAGCTCAGGATAGTCTAGTTCTAGTTTTCCTGGTTAGTTCAGGATAGTTAGAGGCTAGGTCAGGTTAGTTCAGTTCTACTCTTTATGTTTGGAGCAGAGAATAATATAAAATACGGGCCAGAAAGAGCCCGTTTTTTTAAATTTTTAGGACAGGTAAACTTTCTGTTACTTCAGGTAAGGTCTGGTTAGTTCAGTTCTAGTTTCCCTGGTTAGGTTAGTTCATACTTGGGATGTTAGGGGTAGAGAATAATATAAAAAGCGGTGTTTTTGAATTTCTAGAACAGGTTAACTTCCTGTTACTTCAGGTGAGGTCTCGTTAGTTCAGGTTAGTCCAGTTCTAGTTTCCCTTATTAGTTTAGTTCAGTTACACTTTTTACGTTTAGGTTAGGCTAGCTCAGGTTAGTTCAGTTCTAGTTTTCCTGGTTAGGTTAGTTCAGTTACATTTTACATTTAGGTTAGGTTAGCTCAAGTTAGTTCAGTTCTAGTTTTCCTGGATAGGTTAGTTTAGTTGCACTATTTACGTTTAGGTTAGCTTAGCTCAGGTTAGTTCAGTTCTACCCTGTATGGGAGGGGTCGAGAATAATATAAAAAGTGGGCCCGTGAGGGCCCGCTTTTTTTAATTTCTAGAACAGGTTAAATTTCTGTGCCTTCAGGTGAGGTCTCGTTAGTTCAGTTTAGTCCAGTTCTAGTTTCCCTTGTTAGTTTAGTTCAGTTACACTTTTTACGTTTAGGTTAGATTAGCTCAGGATAGTCCAGTTCTAGTTTTCCTGGTTAGTTCAGGATAGTTAGAGGCTAGGTCAGGTTAGTTCAGTTCTACTCTTTATGTTTGGAGCAGAGAATAATATAAAAAATTTTTAGGACAGGTCAACTTTCTGTTACTTCAGGTAAGGTCTAGTTAGTTCAGTTCTAGTTTCCCTGGTTAGGTTCGTTCATACTTGGGATGTTAGGGATAGAGAATAATATAAAAAGCGGTGTTTTTTAATTTCTAGAACAGGTTAACTTCCTGTTACTTCAGGTGAGGTCTCGTTAGTTCAGGTTAGTCCAGTTCTAGTTTCCCTTATTAGTTTAGTTCAGTTACACTTTTTACGTTTAGGTTACGTTAGCTCAGGTCAGGTCAGTTCTAGTTTTCCTGGTTAGTTCAGATAGAGAAGCCCCCGAAAGGGCCCGCTTTTTTAATGTTTAACTGTTAACAGGTTAACTTTCTGTTACTTCAGCTAAGGTCTGGTTAGTTCAGTTCTAGTTCAGTTACACTTTTGACGTTTAGGTTAGGTTAACTCAGGTTAGTTTAGTTCTAGTTTTCCTGGCTAGGTTACTTCAGTTACACTTTTGACGTTTAGGTTAGATTAGCTCAGTTTAGTTCAGTTCTGGTGTAGGAGAGTTCAGAGAGTAGGTAGAGAATAATTACAATATTCACGTCCTATCTAGGTCAATGATGAAAGGTAACAGGTTTAGGACTGGAAATAAAACTTCCAATTTCTCGATACGCTGACGTTTGGCTCTATATTGAGCCTGAGGAGAGCTAAAAAGGAATCAAACAAACACATACAGGGCGTGATCACACAAGCAATGCAACAAAGGGGCCCGTTTTTTTAAAATTTTTAGGACAGGTTAACTTAATTTTTGGTTAGTTTAAGTTGGGTCTGGTTAGTTTAGGTTAGTCCAGTTCTAGTTTTCCTGGTTAGGTTGGTTCAGTTACATTTTTTACGTTTAGGTTAGGTATGCCAAGGTTAGTTCAGTTCTACTCATTATGTTAAAATTAGAGAATTATAAGAACTCACGAGTCGTTGCCGCAATTTCACTGGTCATATTCGCAAACGTTATGTGTTAAATTAATACCTCTTAAATTTTCCTAATATCAGTTATGTAATTTTGTTTTATTTTGTTTCTAGATGCGACCAGATAATTTTATTGCACTTAATGATGAACTCCGACGTTTGGCATCACTGTAAATATATTTCTAACCCTACTGTCAGATTCGAGAGTTTTCGCATTAATTTTGTCAAACATTTTCAATTTTTATGTTCTTGTTTCTCAGTGAAAAGTGGCTCATCCAAGAAATTTTGTCTTTCAATCTGTTTTATAGACCGTAAGCTACTATTAAAAAAAGAAAAAACTTTGAAAATCGAGATGACATAAACTTTATAAGCTCTTACGATGCTTGAAAAGACTGAGATTGAAAGAAAAAAATTTTTCGATGAGCCACTTCTCACTGAGAAACAAGAAAATAAAAATTGAAAACGCTCTCAATATTATACTCTACCCCTAACATAAAGAGTAGAACTGGACTAACCTGAACTGACCAGACCTAACCTGAACTAACCGAAGTTAACCTGATCAAAAAAAAATTAAATTTTAAGTTGTAATAATTGTCAAATGTGTCAAAAGTGTCAAATCGAATATTGTCAAGAAAAGGACTTGGCAACACTGCCTTTAAAAACGTCAACAAACTTCATCATTTATATGCTATCTGCCAACTTCATCAATCATTCAGCTCGCAACTAGTACAATGCAAAATTTGTAAGTTAAATAAAAATTTGAATTTATGGGACCTTTGACACTTAAATTGTATCATAAAAATCGAAAAACCATTAATCTTATAAATGTAATGTGTGTTGTGGCTACAAAAGAAGACTGAGGCAACTTCCAAGTATGTACAAAACTCGACCATCCAAGAATTTTTTTACTTAAATCTGCTAATCTTAACATAAGCTTTCTAATGATATCAAAATTAAGGCAAAAATCGAGATGACATTTTCTTTACAATCACCCAATCGATTTTGAAAAAGGTAAGTGAAGTTAGTCATGGCCACAATGCAATTTTCATAACACAAATTTTTCACGCTCATGCAATTTTAGCTGTTTGACCTGTATAAGTAAATTGTGGCGTAGAACCCAAGCTTGAGAGTGTTTATATAATTTCAAAAGCCAGAAAGTTTGGGTTTAGAAGTTTCTGGCTCAGTGCTGCCTTCTCCAATGCTTCCTGATCTGAAGTTTAGAGAAAATGCGGATTGTATGAGAGAAAAAAATTAACTCACCATTTACACAATAATATTGTTTTTATAGTGAAAATAAAATTTAGTTTACCATGTACTTTTGGTGTTTAGACAAATACGTGGGTAAACACAGTATACACACTAAACATCATTAGATACATTTTTTCTTTTTAATATAGGCATCTATTGCTATTAAATCTACTCAAAAGTGTTCATACTAATATGGCATCTATATTGCATGTTTAAAATCCTCGACACTCCTCGACTGCGCAAATTTAAATTTCCTGTTAACGCCTTGAAAAATGGATACTGTATTCAGGTAATGAAATATTTTCTTTATTATTATATTATGGAATTGTTTGTCAGAAGGTTTTTCTATTAGTAATACAAAATAACAAGACAGAGCAAAATAGCAGGGGGTTGTTTCATCACTGTCAAAAAATTTAATAATAAAAATAATAATTGAAGAAAAACTAAAACCTTACTTTAGAATAAATTTTACGTTGCTAAAAATAAAATTATTATAATAAATATGTAATATAAAATATGTCCCTAATGGAATCCATTTGACTTTATTTTCAGGTAGAGCAGATATGTTAGATATTCCACATAAAAAACACACACACAGAAAAGGTTCTTCCTCTCAATGAAGTTGTCGCAAGTTGCCGTACCAACGCGCTATGAACCTAGCCAAGCTTCTCCATCTAATACGCACAACAAGTTATATGCAAGAGCTCAACATAACAGTTCCGAAGAAAACGTAAAATCCTACTTGTATTGTTAATAATATATAATAATTATTTTATGGAACTTTTGAATTCAAAAGCAAAAATTGATAAAGAGCAATTAATAATTCTATAGATACCTGATAATTATTGGAATTTAGAATACTAGTAATGATACAATGGAATTATTTAAAATAAGTACTCTGCGACTAGTTCAGTCTTTCAAATACTATAAAATTATAGCCTTCGCCATTCTATCCGCCACATCTATTGGTTTCTCCTGGAAGCTCATTGAACAACTATGTCTTATCTAAAAACAATGATAAAAGCAATGACATTTTGGACCCAGAGCCTCGGAGCTATTTTGAGATAAAACACAAAATGGAAGATTCTCTGTTTTATTTCAAAATAGCAAACCGTGACCAGGTTTTTGCGAAAACCACGTTTTTTGCACACATAAAACTGAAAATCTCAGTTATTGACTCTAATTATCAAAGTGTCATAAAGAGCAGAGCCACTCTCTGATAGCTCCTCACCTATAGACCGTATACCCGTTGATGTCCACATGGTCTAATGAGGGCATTGTTAGCCGAAAAAAACTTTATTTAAAGCGTCGCGACGCGAACGCAACGGTAATTAACTAAAATGCGGGGAGTCGCATTTGTTCTCATTTATGGTACGTCCGTGCGCGTTTCAAGTTGGTTAACTCCCATTAGGAACATTAGGGAAATTTTAATAAACGTACAAACAAAAATATAAATCTTCAAATTTTGCTGCGCCAGCGACATAAAAGCGTTTGCAGCGAATTATGAACATAAAGAATAAAGGATCGCCGCAATGGAAGCAATTTGAACGCACATCGATTCTCCGGGTGTCCACTGGAAAATGTTTAGGAGACTACTCTTGCTAGCATAATGAAACCCTTCACTCGGGCTTAAGTGAGTTTGGACTCAAGCCAGAGGATAACTGAAAAACCGACAGTAAATATGAGTTGAGCAGTGATAAAGGGCAACTGAATACTGCACTTATCAAAGTTTGCAAACGATCTCTGCGGCTGGAGGTACACAGAACTAATAACAATTAGTAGAACAACGCCATGAAAGGATAGCGCAGCAATTCGAAACAATTAGCCCCATATCGCGCTTCCTTCATCGCAGTTTAGTACGTCCTCTAATTTAAATTTATTGGTCCAAGTACAAATATTTGGCTATCCCTTAAAGGGCCCGCCGTATATCAAGAAACCCTTCCTTGGGCCGAATTCCGTAGCAAAATTAATTGTGACCGAACCATGAGAGTAATTGCTCTTCAGACGATACCGGGTCCCTCTAACCGAAAGTTTAAGATTATTGCATTGCATTAATGCTCTTGAAATGTCTGTCCCGATCATCCGGGATAACTATACCACTTTGCCGGAAAATACGTTTGAAAGTTAATTACCTACTTCTGGAACATAAATGCGCTGAAAGGATTAACAAAAACGCCCATTTTCCGGTGTACTTAGCGGAAGTTAACCATTAGCCAACTCGAAAAACCGCATTTCAATTGTTGCCGGATTGCTTTCGTATTTTCGTTTGCCCTTCTTCCGGTAGCAAAGAAGTGGAGACCAGAATCTGTCCCGAAATTAATGGGAAGGCATCTTTTTAGGTCATGAGACATGTTTCTACATCCGACTGTTAATTGGAGCAGCTTTGTTTGAAATATTGTCTCCTCCTTTTTGTCGAATATGAGTCAGAAGTAGATTGGTGTTTTTATAAATGGAGGACAATAAAGCTAAGTGTCGAGAGCCTTTAGCTCTTTTATTTCCCTTGATATTAGCTGAGGTCGCTTTTTTATTAGCTGTAATACATTTTGTTCTTTGCGAGCTCTGTTTTTCTTTTTTTTCTGTTCAAGTGTCGAACAAAGCTCTCTATATATACGATTTGCGTTTCAGTTTACCTCAAATTTAATTTCCCAGTGAAGGGTTAATTCGTATGCAGATAAAATATAATGTCACGGTATTCAATTGAACTCAACCGGAACAATTTAATTTGCTTCTAATTAAATACTAATTTCTGATAATTTATCGTATTGGCTGGCAGGGCTCATTATACTATAAATGAATAAACCTTCCAATAATTCAGCTATTGTTTCACCTAATAATAATTAGCTCTAGATAAGAACCAACCCGCTTATATTGTTCAGGCATATCAAAGAATAGCGGGTGGTGCATTATCACGGGACAATTCGCAAAAGGATTATTCGCTTCCAGGAATCAATACGCCAAAAGGGATATCTCAGCCAGACGGTGTGTGTTGACGTGCCAGGACAATCTGTCTAGTCAGCTGTTTTCGTTTCCATCCGAGCTTATGTCTGGATAAGCTCTCGAAATTTACAAACGAAGAGCTTCGAATATTATAGATAAGCACCAAACTCTCATGCAGAGAGATAAATGGGCAAGGTTAATTTTGTTAGTAGAGACATTTTTTGTAAAGTTGGGGCAACAACTGAACAAATCTAAATACGAGGGTTATTTTTTTCAGGCGTTTGATTGGCTGTGGACACTGGGTTGCCATGGAGATACGGTTGTTTACTTAGAGGAAAGTTTAAGAAAAGCTGCTTCAGCGATAGTGCAGTGCGAAAATAGTGTAAAGTATTTCGGGAAGAAAGAACTGATGTTCACGATGAAAGTGGCTAAGGAAGGAAATTATATTATCCACGAAGTGAACAGTGAAGAGGGGCAGCGTCCCCTGGAACTGTCAGGTAATTTTCATTTTTGAAGAATTATCAGGAATAAGAAGAAGAGAAGCTATCTCGAAAAATGTTTTTTTTTGAATAAATATGAGTTCAATGTGTGAATATTGAGACAAACAAGAGCGAAGTGTTCACGTTTAAAGTTTTATTCTCAGGATAGTTATCATTATCAAATGGATAGCTGTTTTTTAAAACTAATGCGAATTTAAGCACTGGAGCTACTTTTCATATCAACGGCAAGGAGTAGAAGATTGCGGTTTTCGCGACAATGTGCTACTTTTTGTGAAACTAAAGATGGCGTCAGCAGAATTTTTATAGCCCTTTTGGTTTTTGAGATACAGGGTGGAATTGAAAAGTATCGCTTTTGAGGCACCCCCCGTATCACAGTTATCTTTAAACTTATCGAAGAAGTTAAAACGCATTCTTAAACAATTTTTTCCGTAGAATCCAGTGGCGTAGTCATTTATTTCCTAGCAACTTCAGTTTTTGAGTTACGAAGCAAATATATGTTTTTTTTAAATGGAACATCCTGTATATTATTTTTTTAGTTTATTAGTCATAATGTGGGCTTTCTAAAAATATATGATTGTATGAAATTATTTTATTATTTATTTTTATTATTATTGTATGTAATAATTTAAGATTTTCTTAAATTTTAATTCTTGTCCAATTCGTAGGTAGTAAGCCATGGCTAAAATTTCTTCAACCTTCAAATTTAATTCAAAAGATCTTTTTTAAAACTCAGTTATTAGTTATTTATTACAGCATTTTAATGTAATTAAGTAAACAGTTTTTAAAGGTGGTTTTCAAAATGACGGCGATTTTCCTGTATGCAAAATTGGCACATTTTTGTTATTCTTATAATCGCGTTAAAAAGAATCATAGGCCTTCTTTGCAAATTTTGGAAAGTTAAATTGATTGCCGCAAGAAGCTACGCTCGAGACTGATATTGTGTTTTATAGATTTAATTTTGCATGAAATCCCATAAAAAAATCCAAAATTGAAAAATGAAGGGGCCATCTTACAAGTCCGTAGGTACCAATCCACCTTTGAGGAAAGTTATCGTGTAAAAATTCCCTTAAAAGGGAAAACGAAGTTTCCCTAAAAAAGAAAACTCTTCTAAACCCTTAAAAGAGTTTGGAAGAGTTGTGGCTTGGGGCACCGCCTTGTTGAAAAAAAAAGAAACGGCCCCAAAGCGTCCTTGTTGTGCCCTCTCAAAAGTTAAATGGTGATTTTCTGTGAAACAATGTCTAGTATTATGGCGATTAAAAATTCCCGGACATTCATCGGACCAAATAACGAGTCTGTCAAAAGATTCATCAGTATGGATTTGTTGTAAATACCATTGGCAAAACAACATTCTTCGCTCGGCATCGCCAAGGTGTGAACGTTGAACTATGTGGAATTTATAGGGGTGATACTTATATTTTTTCTAAATTCTTTGAGCATCAGACTTGGACACACCAGTTGGTTCCTCTATATGCATGCAAGAAGATGAAGGCGTTCCTTCTACATAACCCAATACGTTTATTTCTTTTCTCTATCTTGTTTGGAGTATGCATTAGGCCTGGGTTAGATAAATGATCCGTGCTCTACTAGATTTAATTTAATTCGGGCAAATACGTGTGGAAAAGGTTTGCCTTCTCTCTGGATATCTAATAATAGCAAAAACGATCCCCAGGATGTTATCCTAACCATAGCGAGCAAAATACTTTACCTTTGGAAATATACTTCCGAAGCTTCTCGGGGATTTTCATTAGATTGTATAAAACAAACCAACATATCATACTTCTTCTAATTTTCGTAAACCGCCATTATTGTAACAATAGTATATTATTAAACGAGCTTTTTATGATAGCCATTATTCCCTTAGGGGGACGTTTGCATCACGAGCCGCAGGCGAGGGGCGCAAGCCTCCCGTGGGAATAATGGCCATAAAAAGCGAGTATAATACTATACTTTGTCCACGGCCATTGCCTAATAATTACAAATTATAAAATCTTATAGGTAGTGTAAAGAAAATAATTGAAATGTCAAAGTGACACTCGCGTTTGACGGGAAAACCGGTGCCACCAGTGCATTTTTTACGCTGCGGCGTTTCATATTGCATTGTTGTCTACTCCTACTGATTGCCAAGGCAACATACCGGGTGTCCAGCAGAACCCTGGACATAGGAGATTAACATGGGAAATCGGTTTTTATTTTTTTGCGTCTGTACGGTTGATTTGATTGAAAAACTTTTTAGAGTAAAGTTGTAGAGTTTATGGTCAGCTATCATCCTGTAATTTTTTCAATACCACAGTTTTGGCTGTTTTTTGGAAAAACCCCTCGAAAAGTGCAAACATTTGAATTTGGCGCGTCACCCCCGCCATGCATGTGCAGTGTCGCCAACATAATAATTTCTTATGTCAGAGTCAGAGCCGATTTTCCTTTCTTATTTATTTTGAGGGACTATCATGTAGTAATTAACGTGATTATGCAGCGAAAATTAACCGAAAACCTGACGATAATGATCTTAAATCATACAGTAAGTAAAAGTTACGTTTATTATTATCATAATTAGTAAAAGGAAAATCATTCCAATTTGTGTATGGCTGGTTATCTAATTCATTTTAGATTAGCAACAGACAACGGATCGACGATATGTCTCTTGTCTTCGTCATTGGTAAAGCTAAAAGCTAGGTTAATGTTAAGAATTATTAAGGATGGCGAGTTGGGTGGATACATTTGTTGAGCAAAACAAGAACCAAGCTTGAAATGTGATTGTACTCTACAAATGAGTTATCGTGGAATTGGCGAAAAAAAAATACGGATTGGCGGCTCTTAAAAGAACCATTTAATTACATACTACAAAGAAAGTGAATAACCACCCATGTGTTTAACATCAAACACAGAGGTAAACAAGAACAATTAGCAAATAAATAATCAGAGAAATTGTTCAAAATGACCACCTTCTGCAGAGGTACAATATGCAAGCCTCTGTTCAAAATTGCGACATGTATTGTCCAACATCACCACCGTGACTTGACCACAAATTTCTTGAATTGCAAGTTTCAACTCTTGAACATTTGCATATTGTTTATTTCTCTGGTAGAGACCATCTTGAACGAATCCCCAATCAAAAAAATCACAGGGATTCAAATCCGGAGAGCGAGGTGGCCAATTAATTGCTCCAAACTTTCCGATCCACCTATCACCAAATGTTTCGTTTAAAAAACCTCTATTTTGCAGTGCAGTGTGACACGACGCCCCATCTTGCATATAAAAAAACCGTTTTAATGGCTGGATGGCTTCTACAGCAGGCAAAATGTCATTGCGAAGCATATTGCCATATTTGTTGGCGTTCAAACTGCCATCAATGAAAAATGGACCTATAACATGGCGCCCCAAAATGCCGATCCACACGTTTACAGTTGCTCGACGTTGGTCCCGATTGTCATGCACTATATGTGGGTTTTGGAGTGCCCAAATCCGACCATTTTGTTGATTTGAAGAGCCAGTCAATCCAAATGAGCATTCATCCGTGAAACAAATGTTTCTAACAAATCTTGGGGCTGCAATATTTTTGTTACTAAGTCCAGTTTCTTGGCCAATCTGTCGAATACTCTTGGAAGGATGATCGTTTGCTGTAGCAAGGACAACAAGTTTTGCCACATTTTCATCCTCTTGAGCCGCACCTGCTTGAAGTCGTCGCTTTCGCTCACAGGAACATATCGGGTTAATACTCCCAGTTTCCTCAAAATGAGCAACCACCGCCTGAAGTGAACTGCATGCTGGTATTGGTCGTTCAGGAAACAATGCAGCAATGTTGTCTCGAATTTGAGCAAAGGAATTACCAGCCCAGTATTGTTTTAAAACAAGTTTTCTCTCCTCAAAATTCATAACCAATGAAACATTTAAATAAGCAATAATAAAAATAAAATTTTGCGTTGTATCAACAAAATGGTTCCTAATTTCGTTGTTCAATTGTTTTTTCTTGTATATTTTTATTGTAATAAATACAAGCTTTCTGCATACATTACATTTTTATTTCTGGGAAATTGTGTGTGAAAAAGTGGATGCAACAAGTACCAAAATAAGTATATTTCCATAATCAATCTATACATAAATTTCTTAACGGAAGAAATTAACAAGTGGACATGAAAAATAAATGTAACATAAATTTAGGTAATAACACAGATAACAACAATTATTCCTATAAAAACACTATCACCTTTATTAAGATTTGTTGTCACTGAAAAGAATTTTTTTCACAGGCACTATAGTCTCCAGATACATAGATAAAACATGAAAGAAACTGGTCTTAGCAGATCAAACATCCATCGCTATCTGCTTACTGGTCTTGCTTGTTTGCTATAAACATTTGTTCCACCAATGAATGTTAATTTGGATTAATGGGTCCCTCAAATCAACAAAATGAATGAGTTTGGACTCTCTACCAACATACAGTGCAGGACAACCGAGACCAATGTCGAGAAGTTGTTAATGTGTGAATTGGCATTTTGGGGCGCACTGTATTTGGTTTTCCAATGAGATTTTGTCTGTCATAGAATAATCCAGCACTTAGCAAGGGTTTTTTACATGCAGGATGGGGCGTCGCGTCACACAGCACTGCAAAATAGACACTTTTGAAGTAAAACATTTGGATGAATTCACCTCAATAACAACAACAACAACGAACACCCTTAGTTGGTGACAAGAGACAAATTGTCATGCCATCGTGGTTGTCGTATTGCTAAACTAAAATGAATTAGACAACCAGCCATAAACAAATTGGAATGATTTTCCTTTTACTAATTATGATAATTATAAACTTTTACTTACCGTAGGATTTAAGAACATTATCATCATGTTTTCGGTTAATTATCGCTGCATAATCACGTTAATTACTACATGATAGTCCCTCAAAATAAATAAGAAAGGAAAATCGGCTCTGACTCTGACATAAGAAATTATTATGTTGGCGACACTGCACATGCATGGCGGGGGTGACGCGCCAAATTCACATTTTTGCAATTTTTGAGACGTTTTTCCAAAAAACCGCCAAAACTGTGGTATTGAAAAAATTACAGAATGACAGCTGACTATAAGCTCTACAACTTTACTCTTAAAAGTTTTTCAATCAAATCAACCGTACAGGCGCAAAAAAATAAAAACCGATTTCCCATGTTAATCTCCTATGTCCAGAGTTCTGCTGGACACCCGGTATATAATTTAAATGGCGAGCAGGAATAATAATATTATTCCCGCTGTTTCAACTCATATATCACTCTGACGCTATATGAGCCCTATTTAACTTTTGTCAACAAGCTGAATATCAGTATATTATTAAGTGGTTGTGGACAAAATTAATTTAATTAGCATTTCAATAGTAAAATAGAAACACCAAAACATCAAGCATATTACTAATAATCAAAAAGTGACAAAACCATAAAGTTTTTGACATATTGAATTTTGTTCCTAATAAGCTAGCCATATAGTCATAGCCTACTACCTACGAATTGGACAAAAATGAAAATTTAAGAAAATCTTAAATTCTGAGCTTCGTTTCGAAAATAATTGCATACAATTATATATTTTTTGAAAGCCCACATTATGACTAATAAACTAAAAAAATAATATATAGGGTGTTTAATTTAAAAAAAACATATATTTGCTTCGTAACTCAAAAACTGAAGTTGCTAGGAAAGAATTGACTACGCCATTGGATTCTACGGAAAAAAATGTTTATGAATGCGTTTTAACTTCTTCGATAAGTTTAAAGATAACTGTGATACGGGGTGCCTCAAAAGGGATACTTTTCAATTCCACCCTGTATCTCAAAAACCAAAAGTGATATAAAAGTTCTATTGGCGCCATCTTTAGTTTCACAAAAAAGTAGCACACTGTCGCGAAAACCGCAACCCTCTATCTTTAAAAATAAAGGAGATACCCCGCAAAAGTGCCGAAAATGGGATCTAGAAGAAAACCACTTTTGAGCGAAATCAAAAATGCATAAATATTCGGTGTGCCTTCCCTGCTTTGTACAACTCTGTTAACTCGCCTGTGAATTGAATTCGTCTTTAGGTCATATCTGGCCTTCATCCGATCGCTGGCAATCTTTATCTTTGTCCTCATGTTTTTATAGATTTCCTTTAATCTTTTCTAGTTCTGGATATCTTGCACCGGTACTTCTGATGATCCGTACACCAAATCTACTGGAAGACGAAAAGTTTTTTACCAAATATAACTTTGGCAGGGGTATGTCCTGTCATGCTATGCACTGCACCTCTGTAAGGCATCATTAGAAGAGGCAGAAATTTGCCCCAATCTTTCTGGTGGTCTGCTACCATTTTGCAGAGGTATTATTCCATGGTTCGATTGAGACGCGCGACCATGCCATCTGATTGTGTATGGAGTGGAGTTCTCTTTGTTTTGCGGATTCCCAGAAATTTCACAAACTTCTTGAAAAGTTGCCATTCAGAATTCGGTCCCTGGTCCGAATGAAGCTTTAATGGTACACCGAATCTACTGAAGAATTCAACAACCAAGACTCTTGCCACGGTGCTATTTGCATGATTTGGTAGTGCATAAGCTTAACGCCCTTTACTGAAATAATCCAAGGCAACTAAGATCTATTTGTTGCCGTCGTCCGTTTCTGGAAAAGGACCTGCCACGTCGATCGCAATTCTTTCAAATGGGGCGCGAACATTGTATTGCTTCATTTGCACCCTAGTCTTTCTTTGGGGTCCTTTTATGGAGCAGTAGGCTCTTCGACGTCACCTCGGCAATTCACAAAGTAGTACCTTTCACGAATTCTATCCGGGTCTTATTCACTCCAAAATGGCCTCCAGACACTCCTTTGTGCAATTCTCACAAGACATCTTTCTGTCTACTTTCTGGTACGACAAGCTGGAGCGTGGAACTTTTCCCGTCGGGGCTTTCCCAAGTCCTCTTCATTAAACCATTCTGAATTGCCAAGGAATCCCATTGAGCCCACATAGCTTTTACTTCCGGACTCTTATTTGCTATGTGCTTCCCATCAGGTCTTTGATTTTCCAACTTCCATTGACGTATTAACTCCACAGCACTATCGGTTGCTTGTTCGACCTTCATTTGTTCAGTGGTCGAATGTTCGTCGACGTCAATCCTGGTTCTCCTAAGAATGCTTGGTCCTTCTCGTTGTTCTACTTGTTGGTAGTGTCGACATACCCCTTTACAAGGCCTGTTTGATAACGCATCTGCGTTATCAAACAGGCCTTGTAATGGCATGAGATCTGCCTGGATGGTGTTCAATCTTGCCAGGGATGGTGAGGCTTCTTCAAAGCTGTCCATTCCTATTGATCCTGGGGGCTTCCGTGGGGACAGTCAGCGTTCGCTCCTTCACACTGACTGGTCTTAGTTTTCCGGCTGATGTGTCAGTCCGTTAGAGTGTCGTCATGGCGGAGTGTGACTTCTTTCGCGTCGAACGCGACAGTTCCTCTTAAAATGGCCCATTCTGCCGCAGTTGAAACAAGATCCGGGTGTGTGTAGATCGGCATTTCGGTCCATATTTCTTCTGTAACCAATGTCTTGTGTCCTGCTCCTTGATTGGTCGAATAATTATGTGTCGATGGTTAAAAGAATTTCCGTTTGTTCGTCCATTATTTTTGTCGTAGATCGAGAATATGGCATGTAGAAAACACCAAAATTATTGCACTGTCCTTATCACGCAAAATTCCACGCCCGCGACGACTCCTTTGTCCGTACATTCACAAATTTTACGAAAATTATCCCACTTCTGACACGAGTTGTTATTATACGGTTTCCAATAATTTATCGTCAATTAACTACACATTTTTATTTACTTTTAACCATTACAACACGATTACAACACAATTACTCTCCACTAACAATTCGTAATGTTCGCTTGTCCCCTTATTTCGCTTATTTACTACACTGCACTATCTATTCAATCGCACCTCGCGCGGCTCGGTGGTTTATATTCCCGGCCTGAACACACTCTCGTACTTTCGAGAACGAGGGCGACTGTTCCCGGTTCTCTTTTCTTCTGGATAATTTCCCGGGATCGCGGTCGGCACTCGGCGTCACGGCTTTATCTTTTAGATTTCGCTTGAGTTACTAAAAAATAAACATACATTCACGAAAAGCACTATTAGTGCCAATAGATGTCGTCCTCGTTGTTATTGGCTTCATGTAGCACATTTGCTCTGTTACATTTTTTCAAGAAGTCAACGTGTTTTCTCATAACATAAAGGCGTTAATGGTGTCCATTGGGATGTTGTTCCCTTCTTCTTGGGCAGCGAGTGTGAGTTCCTGTGGGTGATGGGAAGATTATTTCTGTTTGAGATTGCTCGTTCAACAAGATCCCACATATGCTCAATGGGATTCATGTCTGGCGAATTTGCTGGTCACGGTAATCTTTGAATATTCCGAATGTCTAGTGCATTTTATACTCTTCCCGTGCGATGAGGCCTAACATTGTCATCCATGAAAATGAATTTGGCTCCAATTTCAGGAGAGAATAGATGACGGGTTCAATAATGTTTCGAACATATCTATCCCCTATCATAGTCTCCGGAATGGAAATAAGCTGCGTACGACGACCATGTCTCCCCAAAACATTACTGTTCCTTCATGGTATGGAATGTACTTCCCTTGCAAAAGATAGTCTTTCTGGTCGCCCTGGCTCTCTCCAAACTCTGTGTCGCCGACTATCTATACCAAATCTGGTTTCGTCCGAAAAAAGGACATTTTGCCACAGAGTTAAAAGCCAGTCTCTGTGTTCCTGTGCCCACTGTAGACGAGCGGCTATATGTCTGGTAAGTAACCTAGGTACTCGTAATGGTCTCCCAGATCACAAATTAACTTCAGCAAGTCTCCTTCGTATTGTAGTACTGGAAATTAATCAACTAAACAATCTTTTACAATGAGTTCGGACAGCTGAGGTTGCTATGGTTCGACTCCGAGGTACATCACCTGGTATATACCGATCTTCTCTTGTATTAGTTACCCTAGGACGCCCAGTTCCTCGTCTCCAGTCAACGCTGTTAGTTTCCTGGTAAAAGCGCACTATTCCAATAACTGAAGCACGGGGAATCCCTAGTCTCTACGCCATTCGATGACTCGGCAGACTCTCATCATGCAAAGCCACTATTCTTTCCCTATTGAACACTGAAATTCTATTGCCAGGCATAAATGCAGAGAAAAACTCAACAATCACTTCAACACGGTAAATCGATATGAACCACTTTTGAAACAATGCCATTTAAAATTGAGGAAAATTGTTTTTGTTAGCATTTTTAGATGCGTAGCAACGGTGACATAAACTAAGATTAAATGTACAAAAAAGCAGCCATCATAAATAATTTGTTTTAGAATTTATGCGGGGTCCAAGAATTTTGGCGATGTGTGTAGTAATATAATTTAATTATAATTTTTATTAAGATGACATTATTACTTTCAATTAAGTTGTATTAGTTAATTACCTGGTTACTGTATGATTGGAATGCCATCCAGTTGCCTCAACTGTATTTCGATCAGATGTATAATATAAGAACAATTGAAACAATTACTAAAAGTCCCATGATTTTGTCAAAAATTTGTTATACCTATATAAAAATGGAAAAGTTGAAAATTGAAGTCTCCTTCTCTTTCATGTTTCTTCAATTAAAAGCACCACTGCAAATTCCCTTTTACTCATTTTTCCTCATAAACAAACCACATATTGCATATACACCAAACACGATTTCGGCTTTGGCTACATAGTGTCAGCAAGATTATAACGTGTCACTAACCAACAATGAGTTCGATTGGTCAACCATTTCAACATGTTAAAAGTGAACTGAAAATGCCTAATAATGTGA
Organism: Taphrorychus bicolor; assembly: GCA_951812265.1. Lineage (NCBI taxonomy): Eukaryota > Metazoa > Arthropoda > Insecta > Coleoptera > Curculionidae > Taphrorychus > Taphrorychus bicolor. Next base: position 29,936,725 of record OX638300.1, on the reverse strand, counting down.
TTAAGAAAAATTACACTAATTATTGTTTACTTTGGCGCACTTGAGGTTGAGAAAAACTCCCTTGATTTATGTCTTTAATTGAGCAGCCTCCTTTGGCTCCTATTCAAATAATTGACCTACGTGTTTGTGGCAGTAATCTGGATTAGACATTTCCCTAGTGATCTCTATGTTTTCAGTAAATTCCTTCTTATGTTAACCAGGCTGAGGATCAAAATTATGGTTGTTTGCTTTAAGGAGACACTCAATAGATCCGTTGGATATTGTAATGTCTTCAGCTATTCTAGTATTGAGAAAAGGAAAAGTGCGACCAACATGTGAGAAATCACAATCTTAACAATGCCACTTTTTGATTAGTTCAGGTTAGATAGAGACCTTGGAGATATCCCGAGTAAAAGAACCACCAGAAAATTCCCAGACATAGGGAATTCTCTGAGGAAGGAGCGAAAGCAAAGTTAGTAGGTTCTTTTTGTTTCAATTTTGATTAACTTATTTATTATTGCAGGGTCATCACATTGCACATCATCAACACTTCTTAACACTTAATCATTCTACACACTTAACAATGAAATGCTGTTTAAAAATAATGAATTGGTTATATTGGGATGGCATGATCAGTCTGCTGGGCTTATGGTAAATAGAGAAATCAAGTTTGCTATCAAGCTAAAGTTAACTTAATTGTAGGGTAAAGGTCTTTTAAGATTTTCTAACAGATATTCGGCCCTGTTTGCCTGTTGGTCGTAGCTTTCTCTCCACCGGGTTTTGAATATTGGCTGGCACTGAGGGGCTGAAGGGTGTGCTGGGTGAATTAGCAAATCTATGTCCACCTCGAACTCCTGCAAAAATTCACCTGAGTTTTGCTGCATCATACTTAGCTGAGCCGAGCCTGGAATACGGTTTGTTTATATTGATTTCTGAATCGCGTAGCTATACTAGAGCTGCACAAGTGAACTAAGAATCAATTGAAACGATACGATAATTTTTTATTTGAATATGTTCAGAAAATACGGCTAATCTGAAGAATGGCCTATAACAAGATGTCACACGTAAAAATGAATAACATGAGGGCCTTGAAAACATTAAAAGATACTAGGTTGAATAAATAGAAAAAGCTTAGAACAAACTAAAGCTTAACAAAATTGTTTTTAAGAACTTAAAAACTTTCAACTGCGTTCGACAATCTTTGAATAAATGCAAATCCTTGAAAAAAATTCATCTAAGCTGACAGTCAAAGCAAGGTCCACTCTTTTAGAGGTATAGTTGTAATATCATAAAAAGTGACTGATAAAATTTTAATCAGAGAAAAATTATATTAAACATAACAAAGCAACAAAATTAACAGCTTATTAAAAATATGGAATTTTTTTTTGGTTTTTGGAGAAATTAATTTCTTTTATCAAAATAAACGAAATGTGACTAAAAATGCTGTGGTGCTGTGACTATTAAAAAAAGATTTCGTGTTTTTCGAGAATGTGAGGTTAGGATTATTATCGAAACTCGATAAAAAAATTACTCAACAAGTGTAAAAATTAAAATTTTCAGGTAAGTCGTTTAAAAATGCAAATTGAGATTTTGTGCAAATACTCGAGGGAGGACTAGATTAAAAATCATTTAAAACTTACACAAGGTGTAAAAATGCAAATTTTTAGAATTTTTTGTTGGAATTAAAGCTAAAATCGGATTAAAGACGACCCACATGGTCTAAACATGCAGAGTTTGTGTTTCTGAAGAAAATCAATTTTTTGATCAAACTAAGTGACATGTAACCAAAAACACTTCAAAATAAATATTTTATGATTTCCGAGAATGTCAGGTTATAATTAGTATCAAAACTCGATAAAAAATGACTCAACATGGGTAAAAATAAGAAAATTTTTAGTTAATGCGTTAATTCAGATTTTGGCCAAAATCGGTTGAGATTAATCAAATCGTTCAAAAATGCAAATCTGGATTTTGTGCAAATACACAAGTGAGGAGTAGACTATAAATAGTTTTAAACTTACAACGTAAAACACCCGAAAAGCAAATTTGTAAAAATGTATCTTAAAATTAAAGCTAAAATTGTTTGCAGAAAATTCAATTTTTTGAACAAAATCAGGTTTTGCAACAACAACTTCATGTTTTTGACAAAGTATGTTTTTGGTCTATATAATAAGTGAAATTTGACTTCAAAAACTTCAAAATTAAAGTTTGGCGTTTTTTACTGTCTTTGATCGGAATGACGTAGTAAGACTGAAATTAGTCCCATAAATAAACTTTTTTCTAAATGACAAGCACGTTCTTAAAATTCAACCTCCGAAGGGGGATATCTCTCAAACTATTGAATCTACGGGACTTTCTTTGGTAAGAGGTGAAAGAGGACATAAAAAAAAAACAAGAAACCGTTGGATTCACATAAATCGTTTTTCAGATTAGCCGTACTTTCTGAATATATTCAAATCAAAAATTGCGACTATCGGTTAATTCGCTCTGTTTCTATTAACACAAACAATTTTCGAAGGTCAGTTTCATTTAGTCAAAATTCAGAATGTAAGGATTTAAAAAATTAGGATTAATGTCAGTTTCGTAGCTCACCCTGTACATCTAAACAATTAGGCATAGTTCTGGTTCGCAGATCACTACGTCCAATTCCAATTTTTTTCTAATGCTCATGGAATAGGAGATTTGTTTTTCTTATGGTCTCGAAATGTTACACTTGCACAAAAACCTACTTTTTTTTAAACTAATGATGATATAAAGAACGACAGAAAAAGGTCCCGAAGTATCATCAATAGCTGCAATAATCAGGCAGCGGAAATTCAAAATGATCCATAAATTTTGTTCCACATCACTTGATTGTGGACATTCGATCATCACTTCGATATTTGCAAAAAATTTTACTTTCTGTTTGCCACTATAGATGTGTCTAATTTTGTACCCATTACGCCTATACGTCTAACTTGCCCCATGCACTGTCTTTATATTCCATACGAAATTTTTATCAATATTTGTATTTTGGGGCAAATTGGAGACCCAGTGTTAAATGATACCCCTTTTATAGAAAAAACTGAATATCTAGGGAAGCAGGCAAAATATCCAAAAAACACCAAATACGTCCCAATGTATGACGCGTCTTCACATACTCCCGTAATAAAAAATGTCCTGATTTTTTTTTCCGCAAAATTATTTGCTCAAAAAGTTTTTACAAAAATGCATCAAATTTTGTTGAACCCTGTATTAGGAAACCTGCAAAACACATCACCGAGTACATAACCAGTTGAAGCAGTCTATTCATGGATCTTACCAAAATGGCATCTCCAATGAAAATCGGTTGAGTAGGTTTAGAGATAAACAGTTTTAAACTTCATTCAAAATTTGGCGTGTATCGTTTCAATTGATTCTTAGTTTATTTTGATCTGCTAACAGTTACTGAAATAATTCAGCAGCTTTTTCCATCCACTGAGTGCTACCACTAATGACATGTCTTTCTGCGATTCGGATCAGCTATTGGCTTTTGCAGCTGCCACGAATTGGGTTCTGTAGATTTCCCAGACCGTACTACCGACATAATTAGTTAACAGAATCTTAGCGTTGGCTGTGCTAAAACTCTCTATAGAATTGTCAATTTTTCTGTGTTGTTCTAGGACTCTCTTCTCAAGTTCAAGAACTTTCTGGTTGACAGAATCCACTTTTTCCATTATTGGTGTTCTCTATCTGCGAGATGGTCCACTAATTCTTGATGACATCAATCCTGTTCTTCTTTTTGCACTCTTTCTTCATTTTGCTCATAACAACGATTTTCCTGCTCTTGATAGAAGAGTGAAACTTGAAAGAATAAGCAGAGCGGTAAGTTAAACCACCATGCTGACTTTTGGTCACTGGTGTCCTGAACTATGTACTCGCTTGCTTAGTCCTCAAATTCCCATTGGAATTGAACAATCAAAGAATACGGATGAACGTTCGAATAACATTAAAAATGGATTTTTTTCTGTGTAAACACCTGCAAATAATCAGTGAATGGGCGGAAAGAGGCAAAAGTTTGAGTAGCATGCTGACGCGAGATATGACTTGATGCTGAACAGTTATTGTTGACAGATAAGAGTCGTCCTCTTGCACTGACAAATTATCTATCAGTGCAAGAGGAGGATGGAGAATCATACACACATCTGTGGAAAATAAAAAATCTTTTATTTTCAACCACGTTATGTAATGATGACGTTTCTGACTTTTTAAAATCCTGGAAGAGTCTCATTACTGCAGATGCAAACACAGCGCAGAAACTTCAATTACAGCAAGGAATTGCAGAAACCCTGATTGTTGGTTTTGCTCTATACCATAGTAACCATTCCGCCTCCTGAATTCCGCCTCCTGAGTGAAGATTTGAGCCAGAATATTATATGAATAAATAATATTCAAGAACATTTTTTGATGTTATGCAGAAAGTGTGGTTGAAAATAAAATAGTATACATATACTCGATGGGAAGCTTCATTACTGTCTAAAGATTTTATTTATCTCGACGCTACGCGTCTCGATAAATAACAATCTCTTCCGAAGATTTCCCATCTTGTATTGTAATATACTATTTTCCAGCAAAAAAGTCTTGTGACGGGCAGGGATGGAACGTACGTCAATAATATGTTTGGAACTGTAACTACCGTGACAGACACATCTCTAAGAATCATGGTGAACAGGTTAGTAACATCGAACAAGACCATCACGTTATCCTTCGGTAATTGCAAAAATTCAGAGAATTCTTAACACTATATGTTTGGGTTCGAAATATGTGATTTAAATTATTAGATATGGTATGGAGTTGAAAAGTACACTTACACGGAAGTTTAAGCGAGCCTTAAAGTCTGGGTACTGAAGGTTCCTTGGGAAGATGGATTTAGAAACTTCGTGGTCATCAAAAAATGGAGATAATGTTTTGATGATGTTGGATTTTAGAGAAAGTCTCTTTTCCATTCTTAGACAGAAAAAGTTGAACTTGTTCAAGAATTATTATTCTTAGTAATTGTTGAGAATTGACTCAAAATAAAACCAGAACAGTTGAGCACTGCAACGAAAACATCCCATGCACTACGTCTGGTAAACCTACACTACTTATCATATATCGTTCTTTTATACAACATATCCACATTCGTTGTAATTAAGCCACGTTATCGCCCCCTCAAGGATAAGCTCTTGTATCTAAATTGCAAAATCGTAGCTACCAGCTAGACTGCAGTTTCCTTAATGAAGCAGGTGTATATCAGACAGCTGAGTGGCGACCGTTATCGTTCCTCCGGATATTCCGGCGAAAGTGCCACCGGAAATTCGAAGCGAATGTGTCAGGAGGAGTCGAACTGTGCTAAAAAGCTCGCCGTCGTCAAACATTTTCTTTTCAGTTGGAAAACTACTTTCTTCTCAAATAGTAATAATAAATAAATCTATTCTCCAAACCAATTCCGGAGTTTTAATTGGAGTCGAGTTTAATAACAAGTTTGACAACTTAATCGCAAAGACTACACGGAGATATTCGCACTCTTCATTAATAAGTTTGTTTTGCTTCTACCAGAGCCTTGCTCATTAGGGATCAGAGGTTACAGTTTTTTATATAATAAAATCGTTGATTCTTTCATGTCAGGGGTGAGTCAGCAAGCAGTAAGAGAAAGTCTGAGGAGGAACTGACCGAACGAGCTCAAACATCAATCATACTCCATATCACTGAAACGTGCTCTATCATTGAGGGATCGTTTTTAATCCAATATACCGCAATTAATAATTTTTATCGCGTTTGTGTTTCGGATTTTTCCGTGATGATGTTCGATAGAAGTTGACATTTTGGGTTAAATTTTTCTCTCTTGCGTGCTCAGAATTCCTACTAGAAAAACAAAAAAGTAACTTTGCCCGCAATTTTGCCCAGCGGGGGTATCCAGTTAAAACGAAATACCAAACAAAAGGAATCTGCATAAGCGATAAGGGTCCCTAATCCCTTTGACTTGAAAGAATACACACGCGAAATATAATTGATCGGTTCTCTGGGGCTTAATTAAAAATGTCTTTCAATTAGCGAGCTGACGCTCCAAAAAGCGTTTCGCTCCTCACAAAGTTGTCCATTTCGCCTTCGTTGCCACCTCTTTGATGGAGAGACATGTTCGCCGCGCATTATGGGTCCGACACCTTTGAAGTCGGTCCGGTTAATTTAACGTAGTTACCCCGTTTTAATATCGAACCGGAATTTTGTCTTTAAGCTCGCCGCCGATACACGCGCGTGACAAACTCCCACCCTCGGGGGCCAGGGGGTGTTCGGGAATAAATTAGGGCCGTTTAATACAATAACCCGCTCTCGTGTTAGTTTTGGCGCCTTCCAGATATGCCCGGATATTTCCCGAATTACGTCGCACGACATAAAAGGCTCAGTTTGTCAAATTAACCGAGTTATTCCCCCGGATTTCGCTACGAGAAATTCGCTCCGAGTACGAAGATCTGGGATTTTAAATCCGGAACGAAGGTGCAAATTTTATGCTCCTAGTAATTGAGAACTACAATATATAGCCATGCAAACGATATTGTAATTGGTAAGTTAAATCACACCCTTTACTTTTCTCTTTAACTTGACATAAAAAATAGCACCATTAGAGGAACTGTATTGGTGGGAGTAGTAGTAAAGTTGAGGGTCCCTATAGAGGTTTTTCGAGTTTAACCGTGAGGATCTCGGTTATTAGAAGAGATACATAGAAGGTTGAATTAGGGCAAATTTGCGCAATTAGATTTCTATAAAAATGACGTTTTCAAATTTCGAAAATTCCGACAGGGTACGGAAATATTCGCAAAAAAAAAGAATTAAAAAAAAAACGTTTTTATTTTTATTTTAGTCTTAATTTAAACAAATAATTAAAAATAATTTACCAATTTTTGCTTTCTTCAACGTGAAATTTTTAAATTTAAAATCCGACGTTTTGTTTTCATGCAACCATCATCAACTTAATTTTTGTACGTACTGGATTTTGTATATCGGGTTTCTGTATCTACTTGCAATTCTCCATTCCGTGACATGCAACGAATATCACGATTACTTACGAACAGAATAATTGATTGAGTGATTGTGTAAATTTGTGTGTCGGGTTGCGATCTTTTTGGTCACTGCAGACTGCAATTCATCGGCAGATAATATAGCCGGATCGGGTTGATCTTCACACACTTCAACAAATTTTAATAATGACATCTCTCCCTTTGCAGTATTCCATGTTCTGACAATTTTGAATATTTTTAGTTAAATTGATTATATACAGGGTTTTACTCAATGATAACTCGTAATTCCAAAGGGGCATTCCTGAACTATCCGTAATAGCACAATGACGTACAAAAAAACGTTTAAGGACGTCCACTTTTAATTGGAAATCTTGATGAGGATCTCTTCTGGAAGTACTACTGTCAGAACCTTCGGTGGATGGTTAATGGACGTAAGTGTCACCGATGCGGGCATCCACAAGACGTCCTTTTTTCAGGTATGTAAATCTGACTATTTTAGATCTTATGGACGTCCCTAGGTTTGTAGTTAACAGTCCAAGTCCGTATTTTAAACGTTAGAAAGGAGATCTAAAGGATACCTGAACAACACCCAATATACGTTCGATTGATGTCCATTCAGAAGAGGTGGGACCAGAAAAGCATTATGATAGGTATGTTGGATTGATAGAATCTACCATGAAACTGACAAACTTAGAGAGGATGAATTATCTTAAAATTAAGAATTAATTAAATAAAGGACTTTATAGCATATTCTTTAAAATTTTGAGAAGTGGAATCACATTTTGAGAAGTGGTCTTCCTTTCCAGCTTTATTGATTGCTTCCAGGTTTATTGATGAACGAAAGACAGCTATCTGCTTACAAGAATTGGGAAATACCTAAAGTTGCATTAGTTTAGGGATAAGAAGGAGCTATAATAAGAAAAAAGTACACAAATTAACATAAGGAGTGAGAAAAATGTTTCAGCTCCAACAGAGATGAGAAACGTATAGGGACATGAGTTTAGTAGTGACTAAGTAATCTATTGAATTTCCAGCAGAAAAGTCAATGGTGGCTTATTTTGTTCCTGTTTACTCTCGTGCTGACCGAGGTCACGTACGCATTTTCGCCTGATGCAATCCATCAAAAGTCGTAACAGTTTTCGCTGCATATATGATTTTGGTCGAAAAATTACGGATTTCAAACGAAAAATCATATGTGAAGAAAATTGTCAGACTATTCTTGCGCCTCTGCTATTCTTATTGAAAATTTACCTCCTCACACTTTTGTGATCCTAATACATGAGAACTTGATTTTGGTCGAAAAATTACGGATTTCAAACGAAAAATTATCTGTGAAAAACGCGCAGCTATTCTTGCGCCTCCGCCATTCTTATTGAAAATTTACCTCCTCACACTTCTGTGATACATGAGACCATGACTTTGATAAAAAAATTGCGGATTTGAAACGAAAAAATTTTATATGAAAAAAATTGCTCTGCTCTTGCGCCTCCGCCATTCTTATTGAAAATTTGCCTCCTCACACATCTGTGGTCCTGAGACCTGAGACCATGATTTTGGTCGAAAAATTGCGGAATTCAAATGAAAAATTATATTTATCAGGTATCACAGACCCTGATTTTGGTAGAAAAATTGCGGATTATAAATGAAAAATTATATTTGAAAAAATTGCAGCTATTCTTGCGCCTCCGCATTTTTATTGCAAATTTACCTCCTCACACTTCTGTGATCCTGATACCTGAGACCCCGACTTTAGTTGAAAAATTGCGGATTTCAAACGAAAAATTATCTGTGAAAAACGTGCAGCTATTCTTGCGCCTCCACCATTCTTATTGAAAAATTACCTCCTCACACTTCTGTGATCCTGATACCTGAGAACATGATTTTGTTCGAAAAATTTGCGGATTTGAAATGAAAAATTATATTTGAAAAAATTGCAGCTATTCTTGCGCCTCCGCATTTTTATTGCAAATTTACCTCCTCACATTTCTGCGATCATGATACTTGAGACCCCGACTTTAGTTGAAAAATTGCGGATTTTAAACGAAAAATTATCTGTGAAAAACGTGCCGCTATTCTTGCGCCTCCGCCATTCTTATTGAAAATTTGCCTCCTCACACTTCTGTGATCCTGATACCTGAGACCATGATTTTGTTCGAAAAATTTGCCGATTTGAAATGAAAAATTATATTTGAAAAAATTGCAGCTATTCTTGCGCCTCCGCATTTTTATTGCAAATTTACCTCCTCACACTTCTGTGATCCTGATACCTGAGACCCCGACTTTAGTTGAAAAATTGCGGATTTTAACGAAAAATTATCTGTGAAAAACGTGCCGCTATTCTTGCGCCTCCGCCATTCTTATTGAAAATTTGCCTCCTCACACTTCTGTGATCCTGATACCTGAGACCATGATTTTGTTCGAAAAATTTGCCGATTTGAAATGAAAAATTATATTTGAAAAAATTGCAGCTATTCTTGCGCCTCCGCATTTTTATTGCAAATTTACCTCCTCACACTTCTGTGATCCTGATACCTGAGACCCCGACTTTAGTTGAAAAATTGCGGATTTTAACGAAAAATTATCTGTGAAAAACGTGCCGCTATTCTTGCGCCTCCGCCATTCTTATTGAAAATTTACCTCCTCAAACTTTTGTGATCCTGTCACCTGAACCATGATTTCGATCGAAAAATTGCGGATTTGAAACGAAAAATTATATATGAAAAAATTGCACTGTTCTTGCGCCTCCGCATTTTTATTGCAAATTTACCTCCTCACACTTCTGTGATCCTGATACCTGAGACCCCGACTTTAGTTGAAAAATTGCAGATTTTAACGAAAAATTATCTGTGAAAAACGTGCCACTATTCTTGCGCCTCCGCCATTCTTATTGAAAATTTACCTCCTCACACTTCTGTGATCCTGTCACCTGAACCATGATTTCGATCGAAAAATTGCGGATTTTAAACGAAAAATTTTATAAGAAAAAATTGCACTGTTCTTGCGCCTCCGCCATTCTTATTGAAAATTTGCCACCTCACACTTCTGTGATCCTGATACCTGAGACCCTGATTTCAGTCGAAAAATTGCGGATTTCAAATGAAAAATTATATGTGAAAAAATTGCAGCAATTCTTGCGCCTCCGCATTCTTATTGCAAATTTAACTCCTCACACTTCTGTGATCCTGATACCTGAGACCCCGACTTTAGTTGAAAAATTGCGGATTTCAAACGAAGAATTATCTGTGAAAAACGTGCAGCTATTCTTGCGCCTCCGCCATTCTTATTGAAAACTTACCTCCTCACATTTCTGTGATCCTGATACCTGAGACCATGATTTTGATCGAAAAATTGCGGATTTAAAACGAAAAATTATATATGACAAAATTGTTCTGTTCTTGCGCCTCCGCCATTCTTATTGAAAATTTGCCTCCTCCCACTTCTGTGATCCTGATACCTGAGACCCTGATTTTGGTCGAAAAATTGCGGAATTCAAATGAAAAATTATATTTATCAGGTATCACAGACTCTGATTTTGGTTGAAAAATTGCGGATTTCAAAGGAAAAATTATCCTTGAAAAACATGCAGTTATTCTTGCGTCTCCGCCATTCTTATTGAAAATTTACCTCCTCACACTTCTGTGATCTTGATACCTGAGACCATGATTTTGATCGAAAAATTGCGGATTTAAAACGAAAAATTATATATGAAAAAATTGTTCTGTTCTTGCGCCTCCGCCATTCTTATTGAAAATTTGCCTCCTCACACTTCTGTGATCTTGATACCTGAGACCCTGATTTTGGTCGAAAAATTGCGGAATTCAAATGAAAAATTATATTTATCAGGTATCACAGACCCTGATTTTGGTTGAGAAATAGCGGATTTCAAAGGAACATTTTTTTTTTAAAAACATGCAGCTATTTTTGCGCCTCCGCCATTCTTATTGAAAATTTACCATCACACTTCTGTGATCCTGATACCTGAGAACATGATTTTGATCGAGAAATTGCGGATTTAAAACGAAAAATTATGTATGAAAAAAATTGTTCTGTTCTTGCGCCTCCGCCATTCTTATTGAAAATTTGCCTCCTCACACTTCTGTGATCCTGATACCTGAGACCCTTATTTTGGTCGAAAAATTGTGGATTTCAAATGAAAAATTATATTTGAAAAAAATTGCAGCTATTCTTGCGCCTCCGCATTTTTATTGCAAATTTACCTCCTCACACTTCTATGATCCTGATACCTGAGACCCCGACTTTAGTTGAAAAATTGCGGATTTTAACGAAAAATTATCTGTGAAAAACGTGCCGGTATTCTTGCGCCTCCGCCATTCCTATTGAAAATGTACCTCGTCACACTTCAGTGATCCTGTTACCTGAACCATTATTTTGGATCGAAAAATTGCGGATTTGAAACGAAATGTGTATATGAAAAAATTGCACTGTTCTTGCGCCTCCGCCATTCTTATTGAAAATTTGCCTCCTCACACTTCTGTGATCCTGATACCTGAGACCCTGATTTCAGTCGAAAAATTGCGGATTTCAAACGAAAAATTATATTTGAAGAAATTGCAGCTATTCTTGCGCCTCCGCATTCTTATTGCAAATTTACCTCCTCACTCTTCTGTGATCCTGATACCTGAGACCATGATTTTGGTCGAAAAATTGCGGAATTCAAATGAAAAATTATGTTTATCAGGTATCATGGACCCTGATTTTGCAGCCATGCAGCCAACTATTACGGATTTGAAACGAAAAATTATATATAAAAAAATTGCACTTTTCTTTGCGTCTCCGCCATTCTTATTGAAAATTTACCTCCTCACACTTCTGTGATCCTGATACCTGAGAACATGATTTTGGTTGAAAAATTGCGGATTTCAAAGGAAAAATTTCCTTTGAAAAACATGCAGCTATTCTTGCGTCTCCGCCATTCTTATTGAAAATTTATCTCCTCACACTTCTGTGATCCTGATACCTGAGATCCTGATTATGGTTGAAAATTTATGGATATCAAACGAAAAAATAAATTTGAAAAAAATTGCAGGCTATTCTTGCGCCACCGCCATTTTGATTGAAAAATTTACCTCCTCACACTTCTGGGATCCTGATACCTGAGACCCTGATTTTGGTCGAAAAACCGCGGATTTCAAATGAAAAAATTATATTTTAAAAAATTGCCGACTATTCTTGCGCATCCGCCATTTTTATTGAAAATATAGCTCCTCACACTTCTGTGATCCTGATACCTGAGAACATGATTTTGGTCGAAAAATTGCGGAATTCAAATGGAAAATTATATTTATCAGGTATCACAGACCCTGATTTTGGTCGAAAAATTGCGGATTTCAAATGAAAAAAGTATAATTTAAAAAATTGCCGACTATTCTTGCGCATCCGCCATTTTTATTGAAAATATAGCTCCTCACACTTCTGTGATCCTGATAGCTAAGATCCTGATTTTGGTTGAAAATTTACGGATATCAAACGAAAAATTATCTGTGAAAAACGTGCAGCTATTCTTGCGCCTCCGCCATTCTTATTGAAAATTTACCTCCTCACACTTCTGTGATCCTGATACCTGAGAACATGATTTTGGTCGAAAAATTGCGGAATTCAAATGAAAAATTATATTTATCAGGTATCACAGACCCTGATTTTGGTTGAAAAATTGCGGATTTCAAAGGAAAAATTATCCTTGAAAAACATGCAGCTATTCTTGCGTCTCCGCCATTCTTATTGAAAATTTATCTCCTCACACTTCTGTGATCCTGATACCTGAGATCCTGATTATGGTTGAAAATTTATGGACATCAAACGAAAAAATAAATTTGAAAAAAATTGCAGGCTATTCTTGCGCCTCCGCCATTTTTATTGAAAATTTGCCACCTCACACTTCTGTGATCCTGATACCTGAGACCCTGATTTCAGTCGAAAAATTGCGGATTTCAAATGAAAAAATTATATTTTAAAAAATTGCCGACTATTCTTGCGCATCCGCCATTTTTATTGAAAATATAGCTCCTCACACTTCTGTGATCCTGATAGCTAAGATCCTGATTTTGGTTGAAAATTTACGGATATCAAACGAAAAATTATCTGTGAAAAACGTGCAGCTATTCTTGCGCCTCCGCCATTCTTATTGAAAATTTACCTCCTCACACTTCTGTGATCCTGATACCTGAGAACATGATTTTGGTCGAAAAATTGCGGAATTCAAATGAAAAATTATATTTATCAGGTATCACAGACCCTGATTTTGGTTGAAAAATTGCGGATTTCAAAGGAAAAATTATCCTTGAAAAACATGCAGCTATTCTTGCGTCTCCGCCATTCTTATTGAAAATTTATCTCCTCACACTTCTGTGATCCTGATACCTGAGATCCTGATTATGGTTGAAAATTTATGGACATCAAACGAAAAAATAAATTTGAAAAAAATTGCAGGCTATTCTTGCGCCTCCGCCATTTTTATTGAAAATTTGCCACCTCACACTTCTGTGATCCTGATACCTGAGACCCTGATTTCAGTCGAAAAATTGCGGATTTCAAATGAAAAAATTATATTTTAAAAAATTGCCGACTATTCTTGCGCATCCGCCATTTTTATTGAAAATATAGCTCCTCACACTTCTGTGATCCTGATAGCTAAGATCCTGATTTTGGTTGAAAATTTACGGATATCAAACGAAAAATTATCTGTGAAAAACGTGCAGCTATTCTTGCGCCTCCGCCATTCTTATTGAAAATTTACCTCCTCACACTTCTGTGATCCTGATACCTGAGAACATGATTTTGGTCGAAAAATTGCGGAATTCAAATGAAAAATTATATTTATCAGGTATCACAGACCCTGATTTTGGTTGAAAAATTGCGGATTTCAAAGGAAAAATTATCCTTGAAAAACATGCAGCTATTCTTGCGTCTCCGCCATTCTTATTGAAAATTTATCTCCTCACACTTCTGTGATCCTGATACCTGAGATCCTGATTATGGTTGAAAATTTATGGATATCAAGCGAAAAAATAAATTTGAAAAACATTGCAGACTATTCTTGCGCCTCCGCAACTTTTATTGAAAATTTACCTCCTCACACTTCTGTGATCCTGATTTTGGTTGAAAATTTACGGATATCAAACGAAAAAATAAATTTATAAAAAAATTAGTGCGTCTCCGCCATTCTTATTGAAAACTTTCCTCCTCGCGCTTCTAAAATCTTGAGATACATGCGATCCTGATTTTGTTCGAAAATTTACGGATTTCAAACGAAAAAATTAATTGCAGACTATTACGGATTTGAAAAGAAAAATTATATATAAAAAAATTGCACTGTTCTTGCGCCTCCGCCATTCTTATTGAAAATTTACCTCCTCGCGCTTCTGTAATCCTGAGATCATAATTTTGGTCCAAAAATTACGGATTTGAAACAAAAAATTAATTATATTTGAAAAAAGCAGCTATTCTTGCGCCTCCGCCATTTTTTTTGAAAATTTACTTCCTCGCACTTCTGTGATCCTGATCTTGGTCGAAAAATTGGAGATTACAAACAAAAATTTATATTTTTAAAATTGCAACTATTATTTCGCCTCCGCCATGTATATTGAAAATTTACCTCCTCGCACTTCTACGATCCTGATTTTTGTCGAAAAATTACGGATTTCAAATGAAAAATTATATTTTAAAAATTGCAGACTATTTTTGCGCCTCTGCCATGTACCACTTTTCTAGGACCGAAGCATCAAGATTTCTTGAAAGGGTGTATTCGCCAATTTGCCTACCTTAAATGAAATTACCAAAAAAGACAGCTATCTACTCTCATGAGTTGGCTTAGTTTAGGGAATAGTGTGATAAAGAATATTACATCAAGAAAATAGTTAAAAAGAAAGATCCGATGAAGGGAAAACCCACAAAATAAGTAACCCCATTAACAAAAATCAATATTACGGGTTATGAGAGATATCTAAATAACTTAAGAAACTTGATGGAAGAAGGCAAAGTTGGAGAAGATGACGTTGTAGCACAAAATGGTTACTTGAAGAAAACCTTGCTAAAAAGAATTTACCAAACCTAAGGAGTCAAAACGTAAAGCCTCGGAAGAGAAATATGTACTAAAAGGAAAACAAATAAATACTGCAAAGAATGTTACAGAATTTTAGAGAAATTTCCTTAGCTGTTTTAGAAAAATCTGAACATTTTTTGTCTCAAAATTCTTAAATACTGAACAATCAACAACTTCTCCATTCGAAGAGTCAAATATTGCTGCACCTGAAGATATGAGTTCTTACCAAGAGAAGCTTCAAATTTTTGAGTATAAAGGATTGTTAGAAAAACTTAAAGCTGAAGGATTTACAGCTCTAAAAACTTAAGGCATTCAAAAAATGTCATTACCTTCTTCTATGATATTTTACTGTAATAAAATTAACGACGATGGTATGTTACCAAGCTCATACTTCGGATACCATGGAGTGAGCTGGGCTAATCTGGAAAAGCTGGGAATGTGAATTTGGCACAAGAAGTATGAAGAACAAATTGTTTATGTTATCGAAGAATTATAGGTTAGTGATCAGCTGGTTTAAAAGGCCGGCTCTTTGCACCATCAACAGTGGAGTTCTACTAGACAAATCTTTAATTTGCAACCATTACGGCCAGGTGCTGGTCAACGCAATCGTCAATTAATATGTTAGTTGGTATAGCTATCGAAATTAGTCTCAGTTTTCCTTGATACTGAGCAGAAATTAGCCTATTAATCTTTGCTTAATTTGGATTCGTTCGAGTTGAATGGTATTTAATCTACACACTCTCTGAGAAACTAAAATTGAGCGTACAAAAAATAGACTTTAAACCACAATTTTCCCCCATAGATAACACAAATAGCGACTAACAAGGGTAAACAGTAACCCATAATAGGGGCTGCAGACACTGACTTTACATTGCTAATGCCAACATTATCCACTTTGTTGTTAAACAATAGCCCACGGTCCTCAGTGCTGGAATAATAGTTTATCGGTGCACAAATAAATCTAATCTATTTATAGAAACGCCATTGTATATTTTGATTATTAATTTAAATTTAAAATGGAAACAATGTATGCAAATGAATGGGGGATTGTGTTACAAAGGCGGTTTTTGAATTTGAGCAGTTTTATGCATGTATATACATATTATTATGTAAGAAGGGTTGTGTCGAATTTTGACTCGTATTGTTGTTGGTAAAATTGAGGTTTTTTTTGGATTGAACTGGATTATATCGGCCATGTGAATATTGATCGTATAGACAGAGTTTTTTTTGCTTGTAAGGTACGAATCTTACAGCTTTATAGCAAGTGACCTCTAGTTTATTAACTCAATCACGTTTATGCAAATTACCGTTATCGCCCTTTGATTTTTGCACAAGAAATGGGAAGTTTACAGCTGAAGGCTACACAAGCTTACTAAACTGAAAAAGATTGATTGCCGCCGCATTCGTTGTAAATTAAAACCGAGCCCTCCGACACTGACCGGTAAAACCATCGCTTTCATTAGGGATTAACGTCGATTCGGCCAGTGATTGTATTAAAAATGTATAACGCAACGTTGTTCTTCTATTACAAATGACCTCGTCTTTCTAATAAAAAGAGGACTCTCCAATGATAAATTACCGAAATCAAGGAAGGGTTGCCGTGGGGGAAAGCCGCACGAATGGAACGTAAAAGTGAAAATACAGCCACTATTATAACAATAACACAAAGCGGAATCGATGAAGTAGGGAACATATATATAGGAAAAGATGTGTATTTGCCCGGAAGGCAACACAATCGTAGCCGCCCCCCTGCAGATTGGTCTAGAGACCATAAAAGTAAAATACTCTGCTGACGTTTTCAACTGATAAGATGGAGTTTTCCCCAGCTTTGTGTTTTTCGATGGAGCTATTTTGGGGACAAGGCAGCTGTGTATCTGGTTTCATTTGTTTACAAATAAGGGATTGTTTGTGTCTCACTTCACGTGTACGTGTCTTCTAGTCCAGTCAGACTAGCAATCGTTATCTCGGGCATAATAGTTCTGTGGGCAATGCCACCTCAACCGAGCCAATGCACACCGATACACACAACAATCACTTATTACAGATGGCCTAGCTGATATCTGGAAATTGTTATTACTGGAGAACGACCGCTCAGTTAACAATATTACGGTTAATGGCGCGAACGTTCTGTATTGGCCATTAAGGAGGGAGTTGGTGGCTAATGGAGGGGTTCGTTGCGACTTATTTTATTAAATTTCAAAAACTATAAAACACTTTTTGTAATAAATCAGTATTCGTGTTTGGAGTTGTTTATGATGTTTAGCATTATCACCAGTTTTTGGTATTGGAAGACACCTTTTGTATTTGTACCGGAAACGGTTCGAGTTCTACTACTACTAGGTACAACCAACATAGTTAGGACGAGTATACTTAATCATGGGGTTGTGTGTAGAGGTAGTACCTTTCATCAAGGACGGTCGGACTCACCGGACCCAATTCTCACTTATGGCTCCACGTGCCACACCCCGGGCAACTGCTCGATTGATTTTATATGAACAACCAGGCGAAGTGCTAATCGCCTCCAACAAAATGAAATCAATCTTATTATGGGAGATTTCAATGCTAAAATAGGCAAAGGTCGTAGATCTAGCCTAGTGGGTGAACACGGTCTGGGTGAGAATAACGAGCGCGGCGACAGACTGTACGAATTTGCTCAAGGGCACGATGTGGTTATAACGAACACATGGTATAAACTACATAAAAGAAGGCTATATACATGGACCGCCCCAGGCGAAACACAATAAGAAACCAAATCGATTACATACTGGCAGCTAAAAGGTTTAGAAACTGTGTCACAAGGATCACCACCTATCCGGGTGCAGACATAGGATCGGGCCATAACCCACTAGTAGCCGACATAAATATTAAACTTTAAAAAGTAAATTAAACAACAAAAAAATAAAGTTTTCCATAAACGAACTGAACGACATCCTCGCCACAATGACAGTAATTAATAGCAATACGGTAAACGAAACGTGGAAAATATTTCGAGAACACATCATATCGTATCGTATCAGATCGTCACACGACGATTTGATTTTGCACCAATGTCAAGTTTATGAAAATTAGTGTTATAAGGTACCAGCACCAATCAGTTGTGTCTAGCATATGAAATACGTATTTATATTATATTATATATTATATATTCGTACATACACATTACCTAACTCTATAAATGCTGGTGTTCGAATTCAAAAATGTCGACAACTTTAGATATTTATAAAGACAAAAATTGAAAAAGAAATTTAATGAAAAACCGAATTCTCAATCCCTAGTGATGTTGTAATTTTGTAAGTTTCATGAAGCAAATAATATTATTGGTGCTACTGCTGGTTTTAGCATTTTGCAATACGATATTGTTCAGTGTTGAGCATGTGAAAATTAGTGTTGGAATTTGAAAATTGATACTTTGACGCCCTTAGATTCAGAAACATGACACATATTAAAAGTGCAGTTTTAACTGAAAATGCTGAATATGAGTATGTAGCTCTGAAGATAAATCCTATGAATTAAATAATATGGTTTTTTGAGAATGTGAAAGTTAGTGTTGACATTTGAAAAAAATCGATATTTTGAGCTTAGAGCCTACTCGTTCTTTCTTCACCAGACTTCCTGAGTCCCAATACAATTATGATTGTACATTCCCATTTTTTTTTACAATACGATAGTGTTATATGGCTGGTTGTTATCTTGGGTTCTGGTTCTTTTTTTTTTTGATTAAATTAAGTTACAGCGGGTGGTTCTAACTTCGTTGTTTATTTTGACGTTTCGACACAAATTGGTGCCTTCATCAGAGTACACAAAACGATGTACTGTTTTGGTTCGAAGTTTGTTGCAGTTTTTTTCCTTTATGTATTGTTAATTTGAAGTCGAGAGTTTTTTTAATTAAAATTTTGAAAAAACAAATGTTGCATTATTGCTTTGTACATGCTGTTCGCCGTGTCGAAACCCTGCGGCTAACCGTCAGAGATATCGTACGGCACGCAGCATGTACTATGGGGAATTGGCTATTCCCCATAGTACATGCTGTATTGTGTCGAAATTGGCCCAATTTGTGTCGCAACGTCAAAATAAACAACGAAGTTAGAAGCACCCGCTGTAACTTATTTTAATATAAAAAAGGACCAGAACCCAAGATAACAACCAGCCATACAACCACAAGGGTCCAAGAATCTAGAAGCCTACGTGCGAACGATAGTGCTACCCAATAATGTCCCCGCACTTAGCAAGTGGCTTAATCCAACTTTTATTCATCAAGCAATGGAATAACCAGGAGGATATCATAGTATTCAATGATGGAAAATTAGTGTTCCAAGGTTGCAAAAATTGTCGCCATTATAATACAAAATATTTTGTCTGCGGTGGGTTAATTTCTTACTTGCATCAGCAGCAAAATTTTGTATCTACTGTGTTACAGTTGTAAAAAGCCAAGCTGGGTGCATTTTACCCTTAAAATTTAAAGCAGATAAAAAAATTATTTTTTAATTAAAAAAAGCTGCAGCGTCTTATCTATCTATAGTGTCGGGCTTATAAAATTGTGAAAAAAGTGTTTCAATGTTTAAAAAAATTACTTTAATGTTGTCATTTAAAATTTAAATATTTTCACACTACACAAAACATTAAAAATGAGAGTGTTGCAGTTGTGAAAAGCCACGTTGAGTGCAACTTGCTATTCAAATTTTAAAATATTAACTTGTAAGAAAATCAGATAAAAATATTTATTTCTATTAAAAAATCTCCAGTATTTTTATAGTGTGGAGCTTATGAAATTTAAGCGTCCCGAGATTTTAAAAATTACAATAGTAAAGCGTTGTTGAAAGTTTTCTGAATATGAAAACTAGTATTTCAAGTTAGCGAAATTTGTTTTCATTTCGGAATACATTTTGCCTGCAACAGCTTAAGTATCTATGTAATATCCAAAATATTTTAAATACTAGTGTTGTACTTATGAAAAGCAATGATATATGCAATTTGTTTTTACAATTTTAAAATGTTAAATTTTAACACGGCCTAGTCGGGTGAGGTGGTTTATTTCTAATAAACATTCAGTAAAGTGTTTATAATGTCAAGCGTATACGATGCGATATGAATCACATCGCATCACACGCGAAATAATGGAAGAGAACACAGCAGTATGTAGCTCTGAATATAAATCCTATGAATTAAATAATATGGTTATTTGAGCATGTGAAAGTTAGTGTTGACATTTGAAAAAAAATCGATATTTTGAGCTTAGAGCCTACTCGTTCTTCCTTCACCAGACTTCCTGAGTCCCAATACAATTATGATTGTACATTCCCATTTTTTTTTTGTAATTCGGTAGTGTTAGCTGGTGCTGACTGAGCATGTGAGAATTGGTGTTCACATTTGAAAAGTAGGTTTTTCTGATTTCTCAGGTTTCACGTTATTAAATTAAGAAAGATAAAATATATCAAATATAAAATTTTAAACTGAAAGTGCCCAGTATGAAAAATAGTGCTCAATCTGTAAAATTTTATATATATTTATGCCATGTAAGGGAGAAAAACCAAAATTTGCTTTTATCATAAATGAACATCATGTTTTTCAGCCTTAGGATCAAATCCTTGCAAACTGTTATCTACATAATTCAAGAACTTTAATCAGCCTGAAAATATGAAAAATAGTAATTCTAGAATCGATGATTTTTTACTTTTTTTTAGAGACTTGTAGAGATTGAGAACTCATGATGTTCTATGTATCTAAGCGTCTTTGAGCCTGGTGTAAGCAAACCTTCAAACTAAGACCTTCTTCCATGCCCGCACTTAGCAACTTGTATTCATCAAGCAATGGAATAATCAGGAGGATATCATAGTATTCAATTATGGAAAATTAGTGTTCCAAGGTTGCAAAAATTGCCGCCATTCAGCCTGCGGTGGATTAATTTCTTACTTGCATCAGCAGCAAATTTTTTTATCTACTGTGTTACAGTTGTAAAAAGCCAAGCTGGGTGCAATTTACCCTTCAAATTTTAAAGCAGATAAAAAAATTAATTTTTAATAAAAAAAAGCTGCAGCGTTTTTATAGTTTCGGGCTTATAAAATTGTGAAAAAAGTTACAATGTTTAAAAAAATTACTTTAATGTTGTCATTTAAAATTCAAATATTTTCGCACTACACAAAACATTAAAAATGAGAGTGTTGCAGTTGTGAAAAGCCATGTTAAGTGCAGCTTGCTATTCAAATTTTAAAATATTAATATATAAGAAAATCAGATAAAAATATTTATTTCTAATAAAAAATCTCCAGTATTTTTTATAGTGTTGAGCTTATGAAATTTAAGCGTCCCGAGATTTAAACAATTACAATAGTAAAATATTGTCAAATTACAATAGCAAAGCGTTGTTGAAAGTTTTCTGAATATGAAAACTAGTGTTTCAAGTTAGCGAAATTTGTCTTCATTCCGGAATACATTTTGCCTACAACAGCTTAAGTATCTATGTAATATCCAAAATATTTTAAATACTAGTGTTGTAGTTATGAAAAGCAATGATATATGCAATTTGTTCTTACAATTTTAAAATGTTAAATTTTAACACGGCCTAGTCGGGTGAGGTTGTTTATTTCTAATAAATGTTCAGTAAAGTTTTTATAATGTCAAGCATATACGATGTGATATGAATCACATCGTATCACACTCGAAATAATGGAAGAGAACACAGCAAAGAACACCAAACCAAAAAACCAACGATGGATGACTGAAGAGATTCTGGAACTCATGGAAGAAAGACGAAAATGCAAAAACAACGCATAGGAATATAAGAACAAACAAAAGGAAATAAAAACAAAATCAAGAATGCAAAAGAACAGTGGATGGCGGATAGATGCAAGGAAATGGAAGAACTGGAGAGAAGACATGATATCTTTATCATGTACAAAAAGGTCAGAGAGGTAGCTGGTCTGTTTAACAAAAGAGCCTCTGGTATCTTGGTGGACAACGCAGGCAAAACCATTATAGACGAGGAAGAAGTTCTTAATGCATGGAGCCAATACATAGATGACCTGTTTAAAGTCAACAGACCAACCACGATGACTGTTATAGACGACAACTAATGACCTGAAATCCTAAAATCTGAAGTCCTATTTAATATAAAATCTGCAAAAACAAAAAAAGCAACGGGACCAGATGACATTTTAGTGGAATTCCTCCATATTATCAACGAGAAAAACATTGATTATCTTAGTTAAACTCTTTAATGATATATATAACACGGGAGAAATACCAGAAGAATGGCTGAAATCTGTATTCATAATAATTCCCAAAAAACAACAAGCCAGGAGGTGCAACGATCACAGGTTAATAATGTTAATAATAAAGTTGGTCAGCAGAAATCTTGAGTTGGTTTGTTTATGGTGTGCTTTAAGTTGGACGCGTTGTTTTTAATTTTTTTTTTGACTACGCGGAGCCCTCATAATTTAGGAAATATCCGAACGTTGTGGGCAAACGGCTGCAGAACTTTTTGGTAGGTTGAAGACCACGCGCGCGGAGCGCCCATAGTTTAGGAAATATCCGGGCGTTCCTCTAATATAGCTCAAACTGCCGTAAAATT
This sequence comes from Taphrorychus bicolor, assembly GCA_951812265.1. Taxonomy (NCBI): domain Eukaryota; kingdom Metazoa; phylum Arthropoda; class Insecta; order Coleoptera; family Curculionidae; genus Taphrorychus; species Taphrorychus bicolor. The sequence goes on along the minus strand of OX638300.1, from coordinate 29,914,107 downwards.
ATCAACAAAGAACCTGATGATACCTAAAAGTAACTGAAATATCGAAACGTTTGAAATACTTTATTTAAAATTCGCAAATTTAACAGTTTTTGAAGAATGGTAAAAAAGCTGCTAAAATTCATAAAAAGATATAAAATGGTACCACGAGTATCCATATCAAGGTTCCCATTTATGACACATTGTTTGTGATTGTGAACAGAATCTACACTTGAAATTTCAGTTTTCTAGCTTTGATTGTTCCTAAAAATGTAATATTTGCCAGTTTTTGCGTCACCCTATAGTATCTAAATCAGAAATCAAGGCACTGTTTTATAATAAGGGAATAAAACTTACAAAAATATTGGTAAACAAAAAAAACTAAGGTTAAATGTTGCAGCATTATTTGGGACACCGTATACAATTTTAAACAGAAATAAACGCTCTATTTATCATAAAACTACTGTAATTTACGCAATAAATTAATTGATATCGATTACATGCTAAAATAAAAAAATTTCATGTTACATTTTTTTGGGCCACTCTATAGTATCCACATCGTAAATATATGACTATTTGTCATAAAACTACTAGAACCTACTAATAAAATCATTTACTATTGATTTATATGGGAAAAGTCGATATTTCTATATTAAGCATATGAGGCTCTCTCCAACTGGCCCAAAAACCTAAATGTTGAGATCAAAATTGTGAATTTCAGCCTTCAACAGCTTACATCGCGTTTTCATGAAGATTTATCCAAAAAGCTATACGAGGAGCCAAAAAAGTAGAATAATTTTAGTGTTTTTTAACAATTTGTGGATAAATTGGCGAAGGTATTATTTCGCAGTAAATACTCATATCTGACAACACCAGCCTCCTTGCATAATTCAAATTCCTTTCATTGCTCAGTTTTTATAGCGCTTTCGTCGCCTATATCTAACATTTTATTCTGCCTTCTCTAAGTACATACTAAATAATCCACCCTTTCTATATAAAAGCCACACTACTTATGGACCTTTTCTGCATTATTAGCCACATCATTTTTAGAGCCACCCTATACTATCTAAAACATAAATTAACGTCCTATTCATTATAAAACGACTGGAAGTAACAAATAAAATCGATTACTATAGAGTTATATGACACATATCGAAAATTTTCTGTTAAACATATGGGGCTCTCAAACCGACCCAAAAACCTAAATTTTGTGATCAAAATCGTGCCTTGTGGCCTTTAACAGCTGATATCTCGTTTCGATGAAGATTTATCAGAAAAAATATAAAAAGAGCTAAGGAAGTAGAAGAATAGAGCTACACGTAGAGCCCATTTTCGAAGCTCTGCCTAGAACAGTAACTGAGCACGGGTGGCCCAAAAATAAGGTACAAATTTTGCACTTTTTTTTTAATTTTCTCGAAAACCGTGAAAGCTAGCTTCTTTCTGAATCCTGCATCTTATAGCCCCTATACTAACCTAAACTAACATGCATATCGAAAAACCTTACCGTTTCCAAGATAAACAGAAAAATGTAAAAATTTCAAAACTTTCAAAGGGAGGGTCGTGAAAATTCTCGACCGAAATTCTTTGTCATAGATTTTATCAAAAATAGTCTCATATGAAAGAGGGGACAAAAAATATGTAAAAAATTTGAATTTTTGTAATTCTCAGTAATTGCCTTCCCCTTCAAAATGGCGCCAAAAACGTAATTTGTCCACTTTTTATCGACATTTTAATACTTATATCTATATAATTCAAAAAATAAACATGGCATAACGATGTTATTGACACCAATGAATAGAGCATTCTCGACTACAAAATACCTGCTTAATTTGTCGTTCAAGGTTTTTAATTTAGTTGACATAATGCTAAAAACATTAAGTAAATTTTACAACATTTGAACAGTTTTTCACTTCCTATAAGACCGCTGATAAATAAGCCTGATGAGTCACACACTAAAGGTGTTCCTTAACATTATACACGCTCCAATAAGAAACAAATGCGAAAGTGATTTAGACGAGACGCAGTTTGGCTTTAGAAATACCCTTGGTACCAGAGAAGCAATGTTTGCTCTGAATGTTCTTTTCCAAAAATGTCGAGACCAACGTAAGGATGTTTTTGTGTGTTTTCTTGATTATGAAAAGGCCTTCGACAGAGTGCAACACGAAAAGCTCATAAATCTATTGAGAGATACTGGTGTTGATGGAAAAGGTTTACGTATAATTAAGAACCTGTACTGGCGACAGAAGGCAGTCGTTCGAGTGAATGGAAAATTTACAGATGAACATCAAATCCAACGAGGCGTTCGACAGGGATGTGTCCTGTCTCCACTGTTGTTCAACCTATATTCTGACAAAATCTTCAAAGAGGCTTTATATGAAAAAGAATTCGGGGTCAAAATTAACGGCGAGCTGATTAACACCATTCGCTATGCTGACGATACGGCTATTTTATGTGATGATCTTCAGGGTCTCCAAAGTGGGACAGGAAATGGGACTGAATATAAATGTTGTTAAGGCGTTGCTATAAATGTTTACTAAGAAAGTTTATGGTCTTTAGCTGTCAGCCATACCCAAACGCGTCACTACAGATAAATGGACAGAACGTTGAGAGAGTATCCAATTTTAAATACCTTGGATGCTACATCACCGAGCAACTCGACCCGGATAGGGAAATTAGATGTAGGATTGAAACAGCCCGTACAACGTTCCGGAAGATGAGACACTGTTTTGTAATGACAGCCTGAACATAGATCTGAGACAAAGAATGATTAAATGTTACATTTGTTCTGTGCTGTTGTATGGAGCTGAAGTCTGAACACTGAAAGCTGCCAGAATCAACCGTCTAGAAGCATTTGAAATGTGGTTACATAGACGGATGCTAAGAATACCATGGGTGGCTTTGCCAAGAAATGAAGCAGTCTTAGACAGGGCAATTACAGTTCGTGAGTTTTTGACAACAGTTAAATGCCGAAAACTGGCATACCTCGGCCATGTTCGCAGAGGAAATCGCTACTGGATCCTACAGCTTATAATGAAGGGCAAAACAGAAGACCGCAGGGGCGTAGGAAGAAGACAAATCTCCTGGTTAAAAAACATCCGGGAATGGATAGGCATACATAGCGGCGAAAAATTGTTTAGAGTGGCTGAAGACAGGGATCAGCTCAGGTGGCTGAAGACAGGGTTCAATAAGAAGAAGATACTTAATGATCTTACGAGGTATCTATTTATCTTTTTCTGAAATCCTCTGTTTCAGTTCAATGGATTCCCAAAATCAGCAATTGTAACGCTTCTAACGCAGCCCTTTTTTTGCCATAAAGTCTGACGCATCAAGTGCTAGAAATACGCTTTTCAGTTTTCAGTAAGTGATTATACCAAGGCCAGCTGATTCTCCCCAAACTCTTCTACCAGTTTGCTGCTCATGAGATTAAAAACATTCGGACTCTGACCCCAGAGGGGTATTGCAATTTTTGATCAATTCAATTCGGAGAAAACACGTATGTGAGTTCAGTCAGCACAATACATAATAATAGTAAACATACAGCAATAGTAAAACATTGGTTACCGACTTTATTTCTTAATATTGAGCACACAGTCAATCAAAAAAAAAAAAAAAAAATACGTTTAGACCTAAATTTTCCAATAACTGTTTTTTCTTCGCTGAGTACCTCACAAAGCCTTATACACACTGACGGAAATAAACATTTTCTTTTAAGGATCCAGGCCAGTTTGAAAAGCGTTTCAAAACTATGCCAACTTATTGGAAGTCAATGCAATAACTTGCAATAAAAAACGGAAACGTTTTAGTTTTCAACTCGCTTCTCTTGTAATCCTCCTATATCACTCTACGGGCCCAAAGTCTGGATGCTCTGAATTAGAAACGATCGGTGGTTTCCAAGGCATAACAAATGCTGGCAGAGAGACAGGCAGGGCCGGAATTGGAACGCACGAAGCCTCTGCAATTAGCGACGTTGTCTTGAGCCCATTGTTGCTTACCGGATCGACACGTGACCAGAATCCTGGGTACCTACTTGCAAGCATGCCATGTGGGAGAGGTAGGAGAAGAAACACGAAAAAATAGTTGTAGTTTTTACACTAAATCAGTTTTCTTGATGGAAACCAGAAAAATAGTGACTTTTCCCATTTGGGATTCAATCCTCTGTCAGGCGTAATCAATAGGCCACAAATCGTGTCCCCGCTTTGGCGAGTGTATAGCATCGAACACGTGTAAACAGTGTTCCGTTCTTGATAGATTGTGGCATGTTGTAGCCCATTTGTTATTGAGGGGGGTGCCGGGGCTCCTACCCTCAGGTGTAATTAGAATTATATCCAAAATGGCGGCCATTCATCACGCCCAGTTCGCTCTTGGCAATTACCGGTTTAAGTATTGGTAGTTTGTTATGGTGGGGCATTAATGGTGCACCAATATTTCACTTGACTAAGTACCTGATGCACACATATTGTGTCTCACGTATGTATATGGTGTAGTCGGGCTGAATTTGCATAATTACCGTGGCTTCAGTATACAAAATTAAATAATGCGAATGCCCAATTAGGGGATTTAATTGAAAGATATCAATGCAATTAATTATAATATTGCAGATTGAATTGTTTAAATTTTAATGAATTCCTGACTATTATTACAACAATGTCTATTAATTACTCAGTAGCTGGTGAAAGTTTAATTAAATTACGGTTCCACTTGTGGCCCTCAAAATAGAATCCAATTTCGATTTGTTATGCAGGGGGGAGGCAATAAAACATAATGCAATAAATAAATTTCTACATAATTTAAATCTTCACTATTCAAACAAAGTTTTTCGTGCTAAAACTAAATTAAAATTTGCATTAATTACCGCCAGAATCAAAATTCACCGTAAATCTGCCCGCGTGTGAGGGTGTGTTGATGTTTCCCCTAATGGCAGCAGTAACATTGGGGATAATTGAAATTACTGTCTAGGTATGCAGAAATAATTCATATACCATTCAAATGTGGAATTTAGATTATTTAGTTAAATCATTTTAAGAAATTTTTCCTTGACGTGAAATCAATGTTTTCTTGTCGCGTAGCCTCAAACAACAATTTTCCATTACCTGACAGGTGCATCCATCAATTTATGATCGCTTCGCGTCACGTACGAAACCCGCCGGAATTCCGAATTTCCAAGCAATGTCAGAGTGAGTTGCAAACTTAACCGGGGCAAAAGCCTCGAGGAATTGAGACACAATTATTGTTTCTAACGTTTCGTGACGGCTGGTGGGTTCCCCAGGTGGGGCCTTTGATTTCTGAATTTGCCGTGACAATCGTCACACAATAAATAAAATAGATTATTAGTTTTTTTTTATATTCAATCAACAGTTGTGTTTATTTGCAAGTTTTTTGATTGAGCTCAGATATTGATTATTTAAAATAACACTCTAAATGATAATTAGAAATGGTTTACAACATAAACGCTTACAATAAGCAGGAATGGCGTTGTTAATGCAAGAAGTTGATATTGATGTCATTATTTCCCGAGCCCTGTGGCCATCATCGGCGCTGCAATTACGGCTGTCAATAATGTCATTGCCGCCGCTGTCATCGGCAATTTTTTAATAGCGTCTTCGGGCGGCCGCTCTAAAACTATTCCCGTCATTTGTTGTCTTAATAATGTTACGGGATACGGGTTCCAATAATTTATCGTCAATTAACTACTCGCTTTTACTTACTTTTAACTAATATAACACGATTAAAACACAATTACTCTCTACTAACAATGCGCACTGTTCGCTTGTCCTCTTATTTCGCTTATTTACTACACTGCACTATCTATTTGATCCCATCTGAACACACTCTCGTACTTTCGAGAACGGAGACGACTGTTCTCAGTTCTCGTTTGGGTCCCCGGGGTTGCAATCGGCGCTAGGCGTTGCCGCATTCATACTTATCAACACTTGTAAAATGTTATTTGAACTAATACAGGATAAACAGAAGCACATCGTATGTCAAAAATTATACGTGTTAAAGCACCTCCTTAGAAGGAGAGAGGAGGAAATTACGTTTCTAAATGTGGACTAGAAACGTGTTCTACAGCACATACTTCATTTGCGCCGAAACCCCGCGCCACCTCTACCCCCACGCCAGTCATTCCAATGCAGGGCGACCGAGGGGAATAAATACCACGGAGCTCACGAAAGTGGAATCAGTCAACGTAGGAGAGCATCGAGAGATTTAATTTTTCCACTAACCCTAAACTTGCATGTTTAAACGCTTTGAGTCATTTTGAACTGACTTTGGCCTTAATTTTTATCTGAATTTCTCTAAAAAATCCACATTTACATTTTTTGACGGTTTGAGTTATTTTTAACCAATTTTTGCTTATATCAACCTGGATGTCTCTTCCAAATTTAAATCTTAAGTTTCGCCAAACTTGCATTTTTAGAAGCTCCAAGTTATTTTTAAACGGTATTGACCCTAATCCTAATCTGAGTTTTTTCTAAAAACTCAAATTTGTATTGTTACACATTTAGAGTTGTTCTTCAAGATTTTTTGTCCTAATTCTAACCTAAATTTCTCAAAAAACAACACACTATTATTTATAATTTTTAGGCGTTTTTGATAAATTTTATTTTTTCTTGGTAAAAGATAAATTTTACCAAAAATAACAGATTATAATATATGTCAGTTTTGCCTGATTTTGTCCTAAATTTGAATTTCTACAAAAACATCAAGATTTTGATTTTTAGAGAATGTAAGTAATTTCTAACGAATATTAGTCTTGATTCATTCAAAAACTCCAAATTTACATTTTTGGAAAGTTTGAGTCAATTCTAACCGATTTTAGCTCTTATCTTAAAATGAATTTTTCCAAATTGGTATTTTTAGAAGCTTTAAGTTATATTTAATCGGTATTGGCCCTATAATCATAAGTTTATCCAAACACTTCAAATTTGTATTTTTCCACTTTTTGAATAGTTTTTCAAGAGATTTTGGTCCTGACCTGAATTTCTCAAAAAATGGTACACTTTAGTCGTTTTTAGACAAATTTGCAAATTTTACTTATTTTGTAAATTATAACATTTGAATTGGTTTTGCCTGTTTTTGTCTTTTTTTTTCAAAAAATATCAAAGTTTGAGTATTTAGAGATTGTAAGTAATTTTTTACCGATTTTAGTCTTAATTGTAACCCGATGTTTTCACAAACTCCAAATTTTTATTTTTAAACCCTTTTAGCTTTTATCTTAATCTAAATTTTCTATATATCTATTTTTAAAAGTTTTAAGTTATTTTTAAATGATTTTGACCCTAATCCGATAAGTGTTTCCAAAAACTCAAAATTTGTATTTTTTCGAGCTTTGAGTAATTTTTCAAGATTTTTGGTCCTAATCCTAACTTAATTTTCGCACCTTACTTATTTTAGCCTTAAAATTGTATTTTTTCAAAACAATGAGAAATTGCATTTTTAGACCATATGAAAGTCATTTTTAACCGATTTTAGTCCCAATTCCTGAACTTTTGCACGTTTTTTTCGTCCCAAGTTTTTACATGAGTTGCTCCAAAAACTCCAAACTTATATTTTTGGACGGTTTGAGTCATTTTATACCGATTTTAGCTCTTGTCTTAATCTTAATTCTGAAAATCTTAGCCTGAGATTTCCCAAAAACTCCAAATTTGTGTTTTTACGCTCTTTGAGTAATTTTTCAAGATTTTTGATCCTAATCCTAACCTGATTTTGTAGGAAACACTACATTTTTATTTTGAAAGGTGTCAGTCAGACTTTACTTATTTTGGTAGTCAAATCAATCAAATATTGCATTTTTAGACAATATGTAAATCATTTTTAGCCGATTTTAGCCCATATTCCTAAATTTTTGCAAGGTTATTTCGGCCCTAATTTTTACAATAATTTTTCCAAAAACTCCGTTTTTGACCGTCAGATACCGTTTAAGTCATTTTTTACCGATTTTAACTCATAATCTTAATTATCTTAATCTGAATTTCTCAAAATTTTTAAAAGTTATATTTAACCGATTTTGGCCCTAATTCTAACCTGAGCTTTTCCAGTAATTCCAAATTTGTATTTTTGCACGCTTTAAGTAATTTTAGGTCCTAATCCTAACCTTATTTTTTCAAAAAGCCCGGAGTAATTATTTTTAGAGGTTTTAAGTAAAATTTCACTTTTATTTTAGCCCTAAAATTGATTTTTAACAAAAATTATTAACAATTGAATTTCTGGACAATATGTAAGTAATTTTTAACCTATTCTACCCTTAATTCCTGATTTTTTCAAAGGCATCTTTGTAAAAAAATTTTGGCCCCAATTTTTATATGAATTTCTCGAAATCTCCAAATTTACATTTTTGAATGGTCTAAATTTCTCCAAATTCGTCTTTTAGAAGCTTTAGTTATTTTTAACCGTTTTTGGGCCTAACCCTAACCGAAGTACTTCCGAAAACTCCAAATTTTTATTTTTAGTATCCTTGATTCGTATTTTCACACAAACTGAAGTTTTTTTACACACTGAATTTTGAGAGGCCTTTAAGTAAAATTACTTCTTTTAATTCTAAAATTGAATTTCCTCATAACCAACAAAAAATGCATTTTTAGACTATACTTATGTAAGTCATTTTTAACCGATTCCAGCCCTGATTTATAAATTTTTGCAAACGCGTTTCGGCCCTAATTATTACATGCATTTCTCCAAAACTTCCAAATTTACATTTTTGAACGGTTTAAGTAATCTTTTACCAATTTTAGCGCCTATCTTAATCTGAATTTCTCCAAATTTCCGCTTTGATTAATTTTTTGAGAGTTTTGGTCTTAATTCTAATCCAATTTTGTCGAAAAAACACTAAGTTTACATAAAATTCAATTTCTCCAAAACCAAAAAAAAAATGCATTTTTATACAATATGTAAGTCATTTTTAAAAGATTTTAGCCTTAACTGCTAATTTTTTAAAATGGATTTCAGCCCTATTACTTGAATTTCTCGAAAACTTCCAAATGCCATTATTTGACGGTTTGAGTCAGTTTCTTTAGCTCGTTAACCGGTTTTTGGCCCTAATTCTAACTTTAATTTTTTCAAATTTGTATTTTAACGCGCTTATTTGAAAATTTTTTCAGGGTTGTTGGTCCTAACATAGTTTGCTCAAAAAAAAACATACAAAATTTTCATTTTCAGAAATTTTATGTAAAAATTCACTTATTCTATCATAAAATTGAATTTCTCCAAAACCATCAAAAATTGCATTGGCAGACAATACGTTCTTCTAACATTTTTAGCCCTACCTAGTAAATTTTTGCACGGCCATCTTTGCAAGTCATTTTGACCCTAATTTTTATATGAATTCCTCAAAAACCTCTAAATGTACATTTTTGATGGCTTAAATCATTTTTTACCGATTTTGGCACTTATCTTAATCTGAATTTCTCCAAATTTTCTTCTTAGATTTATTGTTAGCCGGTTATGGCCCTAATCCTAACTTGAGTTTCCCAAAACTCCAAATTTGTATTTTTACAAGCTTTGAGTAATTTTCAAGCTTTTTGGTCCTAATCCTAATTTGGTTTTTTCTCGCAAAAACACCAAAACTTTTAACTTAAAGCGTATCAAAATGAGACGTGTTAAGTTAAATTTTACCTATTTAGCCGTAAAATTGAACTCCAAAATCATTAAAAATTGTATTTTTTGACAAGACGTAAAAGTCATTTTAGTCCTATTTTTTTCTGGTCATTTTGACTACATTTTCTAGACGTCTTGACGTCCGCGGATAAACGATTAATGATATATCTCACCAGAGCACTAGTGTGACGTCACGCCGCGGGTACAGAAAAAGAGGGAACTGGGCCGTCCTGTCAGTCTAGCGTCCTTGATCCCGGATGGCCAGTACATGTTTTGTTATAATAGCTTGTTTTTTAATAATAAATAAAAGGAAAAAGTTTTATTTTACAGTCCACAACTTTTATAAATTTTTAGTTTAATTTCAAGCATCGTTTTACAGGCGTTTTTGGTTGAGTGAAAAGTTTGTTGTAGTGTTTCAGCTTTTTTTCGTTACTAATAAAGAATAAATGTGTCTCGTACATTTGTCGAATTTGATATACAGGATGCATCGTTTTTAGAGTTAAATTTATCTTTGTGAATGTATTCCCCTTCCCTCCTAACACCCAACAACGTTAATACTAACTAGTTTATACTAAAGAAAGAGTTCTATGGCTTAGTGGTCAGAGCATCTGACGGAAAAGTGGAAGATATGGGTTCGATTCCCTGCAGAAGCTCGACTTTTTTTTTAGTAAAATTTATTATATTCGATTTAGTAGTAAGTACATCCCATTTGTAGTTGAATCTCCCAATTATGGTCAATTTATCTCCACCCACTGTAGCCTTGAAGGAGAGAATAAACGTTGCCAAAAGCTTGGTTCCTTGGTTTAATTAAGAAGTTTTTCTTTTTAACGTCTGGACCCAAGAAGTTTTCTTCTGTATAGTGCCGTCGTAAGGTGAACTCCCGTATTTGAATCTAGGAAAAATGGCCGAAAATTGCATTTGAATTTAATTTGGTTTTATAGCATCACTGTCTCACTTTTAAATGTTAATTATGACCATATCGAAGTAAATTTTCATTAAAAAATGTATTTCTATTAAAAAGTGTCAATTGAGTGAAGTTTTTATGGAATAAAGACCCTTACGGGTACAAGCTCTAACAAATTCAGCCTAAGACACTAAGAGAAATCCTGGTTGTTGAAACGTACTTTATTTTGCTTTTGTCACATGACTATTCTAGGTGAAATAATTAAAAATATCTATATAATTCACGTAAATAGCGAAGAAAGAATGGCGTTTGCCTATTGACGCCGTTGCTTGTTCTCGTCTTCTTCGTTGCGTGTGCCTCTTCGGTGGTGGTTCGAGGCCAGGTTGCCGGCTCCACCATTAGCTCCTAGTTTTGCCGGAACATACACCCCCCATTGAAAGACTCGCTCTTTCAATCCTCGATCGGCAAAGGGCAAATGCGCGTAAAGTTCCTTTTCACCACTCCTCTGGCAGTCTTCACAGAAGCTACACGGGCTACCCCATCGGAACCAGGATGAAGCTGCATCACACGTCCCAGCCTCCAATCGGTCGGAGGAGTGTTTTCTTCCTTTAGCAGTACCAAAGCTCCCTCAGAAAGAATGCCCTTGCTAGCTTTCCATTTGGAACGTAGTTGCAGCTCTGCTATATATTCCTTACTCCATCGTCGCCAAAAATGCTGGCATATTTGCTGCGTCAGCTGGAATCTTGTCAGGCGGTTGCTTTGTATATGCTCCAATTGTTCGTCAGGTGCCGAAATTAATGTTCGACCAATAAGAAAGTGAGCCGGGGTTAATGAAAGGAAATCATTTGGATCGGACGATAAAGGAGATATCGGTCTTGAATTCAGGATGGCTTCTATTTGACATAAAACCGTAGCAAACTCTTCAAACACAAGCAAGGCATTTGATAACACGCGCTTCAAATGATGCTTGACGCTTTTAACTCCAGCCTCCCAAAGACCTCCGAAATGCGGGGAGTAAGGCGGGATAAAAAACCATTCAATGTTATCATTCACGCAGGACTCGATCAATTCATTCTTACTTTTCTCAAGAAACCGACCCAACTCGCGCTTAGCTCCCACAAAAGTAGTCCCATTATCTGAGTATACTTTAGCAGGCTTACCCCGTCTGGCAATGAATCGACGAAACGCCTGAATAAACGATTCTGTGGACAAACTAGATATTAATTCTAAGTGAAGCGCTTTTGTAGCAAAGCATACGAAAACCCCAACATAACATTTCTCAGAAACGCGACCCCGCTGTCTGCGAATTAAAAAGGGCCCGGCGTAATCAATTCCAACTACTTGAAACGGACTAACAGGTGACAAACGATCGCGCGGTAAATTGCCCATAACAGGCTCAACCATTTCGGGCTTGAATCGAAAACAACGTAAACATTTACGCGTAACAAAACGTGCCAAATTACGACCCCCTATAGGCCAAATTTTCTCCCGAATGCTTGCCAATAACAATTGCGGACCTGGATGCAATAAACATCTATGTTCATGCTCAAAAATTAACTTTGTGAATGGGTGTGCTGAAGTTAACATAATCGGATGCCTTTTCTCTGTGGGAAAATCTGAGTGCTTTAAGCGCCCCCCACTCTTATTAAACCTTGATGGTCTAAAAATGGACATAAACCGCGCAATTTATTAGAGCTAGATACAATTCCGCGTCTCAATTGGTTAATTTCAATTGAAAAGGTTTGAGCTTGAGCTGCCCTAAGCAGACAAAACCACGCGCGACGCAATTCACTCACGGTAAGAGGACCTTTGGACCTACCAGATGGGCCCTTCGCACAATTGTCTTTAAATCTCAAAACATAAGCGGTCGTCCGTTGCAACCGTAACAAAGATGAAAAACGTTGAAAAGGATAATCATTTTGCATGGTGGTCGCTTCACCCGCCATCAAGGCTGAAACCTGGTGTGACCTTAATTCGGTTATCTGCTCAGTTCTTGGTGGGATAGCAGGCCATTCCGATTCGTCTTTGTAAAGCCACTCTGGACCCTGCCACCAAATTGAGCTCTCCAATAGTTTGCCGGGCAACAATCCTCTAGACGCCAAATCCGCTGGATTGGACTGGCCTGGTACATGGCGCCACACGAATTGATCGGTTAATGCTTGTATTTCTGCAACTCGGTTGCCCACAAATAACCTTAAGCAGCTCGGACTGGTTTTCAGCCATGCCAGCACAATAGTAGAATCACTCCAAAGCACACACCTCTCAAAATCAGAACGAAAAGCCAGAACAATATTGCTTGTCAACCGCGCCAATAGGAGAGCACCACACAATTCCAGTTTAGGTATTGTCACCGTCTTCATGGGCGAAACCCTCGACTTTGCACACAAAAGAGCAATCCTCACATTGCCCAGTTGATCCGTGGAGCGTAAATATATGCAGGCACCGTACGCCCTTTCAGATGCGTCAGCAAACCCGTGAATCTGTACCGAAATGGAATTCTGAAGCACTGCATGACGCTTGACTTTCAAAAAATTTAATTTTGGCAACTGACGGCAAAATTCACTCCACTCTTCGTTCAATGATTCCGGCAACAAATCATCCCACGACAGTTTGCTTGACCAAAGACGCTGCACAAAAATCTCTGTCAGGACCGTACAAGGTGTAAGAAGACCCAGCGGGTCAAATATTTTAGCTATAAAGGAAAGAACGTTTCTCTTGGTACACCCTTTTTCATCCAAAGAATCTTCAATTTTGTACAATAAAACGTCATCATGAGAGGCCCAGGTAAGCCCTAAGACTTTAGAATTTTCACTTGGTGAGAACTGCAAAACTCCACACGGAACATCTGTACTAGCGAAGTCTTTTAATATTTCTGGTTCGTTGGACTGCCACTTCCTAAGCTCGAAGCAACCTTTCTTTAATGCGATGGACACCTCATGACATACGCGTTCTGCCTCCTGGATGGACTCCGCGCCCGTAAGCAAGTCGTCCACGTAAAAATCATGTCGAATGACCTCTGCAACAGCAGGAATTGTTTCTTCACATTCGTCAGCCAATTCAAACAAACATCGAATTGCCAAATAGCTGGCGCTAGCTTGGCCATAGGTGACGGTGTTTAACTCGTAGGTTTTCAAATCTTCATTTGGACAAGCTCTCCATAGAATTTTTTGCAACTTTCTTTGACTAGGCTCCACGAGTACTTGGCGGTACATCTTGGCGATGTCCGCCGAAACCACAAAAGCGTGCTTTCTGAAACGGATCAGGATGGAAAATAAGTCGTCCTGCAAAACTGGCCCTACCCTTTGGATGTCGTTCAAAGACAAACCGTTGCTAGAAGGAGCTGAGGCATCGAACACGACGCGCAACTTTGTGGTCAAGCTTGTCTCGCGTAAGACGCCGTGATGCGGCATATAATACTCAATATCCTCTCCCTCGACCGAGTCAGGAGCACTTACAGACATGTGACCCAGCCTTTCGTATTCTGCCATGAAGTCAACGTAATATTCTTTAAGAGACTCATTCCTGCTCAATTTTCTCTCTGTGGAATAAAATCTTTTTTCAGCCATTTTCCTTGAATCACCAAGAGCTTCTGCAGGCTGCTTCAAGGGCAAGGTAACGATAAAGCGTCCTTCTTCATCTCGACTTGTTGTTTCGGTGAAAATGTTTTCACAATCAATTTCATCCCTTGACAAAGCCCTAACGCTACTTACCTCCTCTATCTCCCAGAATCTCGTGAGTGATTTTTCAAGTTCAAGGTTAGCAGTATTGCATCGCGGATTACTCCACTCTCCATTCGAAGCATCTTCCAGAGCCATCATTCCTGTCAGAATCCAACCTAGTTGTGTGCTCTGTAAGGTTGGCAAACCCTTTCCTAGTGAAATCTTGTTATGCCGTAGAATACTCCAAAATACGTCTGCTCCAATTAAAACATCAATGGGGCCAGGTTCTAGAGCTTCTGGATCTGCTAGTTTTAAATTGCTAGGGATGTCTAGGCTTGCCATTTCGATGCCATGGGCAACTGAAATACTAGTTACTTATGGGAGGACATAACATGTTAAAGTAGCTTCAAAATCATTGTACAAAGATGCAATTCTGATTGAACATTTGCTCTTGATACTAGAAACTCGGTTAGCCAGACCGACAACAGATACATTGGTTTGAGATTCCTTTAAGCCCAATCGCTCACACAAGTCAGCTGAAACAAATGACGACTGAGACCCGCTGTCAAGCAACGCGCGAGCATAAAAAACTTTATGGCTCCTATCAAAAACTTTAATTCTGGCTGTTGATAAAAATACGTAATTCGGGGCTCTCGAGATGGCTTTATTAGCTGTCGCCGAAGTGGTCGACTCTATGAGCTGCTCTGTTTCAAGGTGCTCTCTCTCATTTTCCTGATCATTTATTTTCTTGTTATCGAAAGGTTGTTTGTAGCGATGCAAAAGTGTGTTATGAAACGAATTGCATTTCCTGCAACGGCCCATGACGCACTTTTTCCCGATATGATTATCGCGTAGACAATTTATGCACAATTTTTTAGCCTTGATAAACTTAAGTTTCTCTTCGTGCGACAACGTCGCAAATTTATCACAAAAGTAAATGGAATGCTCACAATTACAAAAATAACACAAAACTCTATTTCCCACTAAACCTGCTTGCCTAATTTTTGGGTGGTATTCTTTTATATGCTTAACTTTTGAAAGATCACTCTTTTGCTCGATAGTTTCTAGCACATTAGCTTTATTTTTTAGAAACGTAATAAACTCCAAAAGAGTAGGGGAATCGCTTTGCATTGAGAATTTTTCCCAATCAATGGCCGTTTTGTTATCCAACCTGGAGCTAAGCATGAATATTAGAACGGTATCCCAATTATGAGTATCGCGTCCTAACTGCTTAACAGAGCTTAAATGCTTGGAAAATTGATCAATCAAATTTCGGATATTATGAGATGACTCTTTGTTAATGGTTTCTAATGAAAAAATGGCCTTCAAGTGATTGTGAATCAGCAATTTTGAGTTGTTGAACCTATCTATTAGGGTGCTCCACGCAGTGGAATAACCCTGTTCTGTAAACTCCACCGACCTAATGAGTTCTGCAACTTTGCCTTTTAATGAAGCCCTTAAGTAGTGAAACTTTTGAATGTCCGACAAGTCACCATTGGAATTAATTAAAGATTCGAAGGTATCCCGAAATTCTAACCACCCTTCGAAGGAGCCATCGAAACCGGGCAAAGGAATATCTGGCAACTTAACAGCAATTTTCATCTGACTTCCCGTCCCGGCAGCGATGCTGCCACTCGAATGCTGGCTAACATGCGACCCACCATCAACAGATGCCTCGTCGCTTCCTTGCTCAACTGGCAATAATAATTTTGCAATCGCAACACACTCGTAATAAGTATCTTCGAATTTAAAACGTTCCTCATACTGTGCATTTAACTCATTCTCTTCAATCACACCTTCAATATCTCCCTGCACTTCATTGAATTGAGTAAAAACGTCTTGCATTCTAGCCAATCTCTCGCGCAAATTTATAATTTGAATATCGGACAATGTCTGCCCTGCTTGTTGACAAGTCTTAACATATTTAGCGAAACTTGTTAAAGAAGCTTTTAATGAGCCTCGTTTTCTAGTCAAAGCGGTATCAACCATTTTGCCAAATTGGAATTTGATAATTACTAAAAATCAGAAACCCAATGCTTGTGCTAAAGAGCAAATACCAAAACAAACGACAAAAGTTTATTTTATTAGCTATAGAACCACAAAATAAACAATCCTGAGTTCTCGGTAAATTGGACTGGGACAAAAGGATACGGCTCACTTACCTTGCCTATGCTTGCTTGCACCCTAAAACTGCTTGCTCGGGCGAATTGACTGGAACCGTCCGCGCCCCTTGTTGCTAGCTGCTGGCGACTCGTCGATGGGTACGGAACGGCTTAAAATGGCGACTTCACACACCAATTTCTTAGGTTTTTGCTGGTCTGGACTGTATCTATGCGGCTCGAATGGACCATATGTTGAAACGTACTTTATTTTGCTTTTGTCACATGACTATTCTAGGTGAAATAATTAAAAATATCTATATAATTCACGTAAATAGCGAAGAAAGAATGGCGTTTGCCTATTGACGCCGTTGCTTGTTCTCGTCTTCTTCGTTGCGTGTGCCTCTTCGGTGGTGGTTCGAGGCCAGGTTGCCGGCTCCACCATTAGCTCCTAGTTTTGCCGGAACACTGGTATTAACAAATACGGTTATATTTCTTAAGAAATCTAGGTTTGCTATAGTTAATACTTGTATTTAGATAATTCCTTGCAGAATATCAAGTTTTTCCTAAGCATAATGAAGATAAAAACGAAATGCATAACAATATTTTTATTTATTAAACTCTTAATCACAACACATTGAACGTAAGATCCACACATCAAGTTGAGCCGTAGTGAACCAAAATAATTTTTTTACACAATAGCTATAGAGTAATTTAGAAGAAACGACAGCAAAAAAACAATTAGATACAAAATAATACCTAATAATTAATAATAAATAACATTATTTACTTTTGCTGGAAGCTCCAACCAAAATTTCTTTCTGTTTTCTGGGATCATATCGCCCAAAATGTTGTTTGTATTTTCTTTTTTGTGTCTTTCAAAACCATTGTGTTCTGCTTTCATTGAAGGCATAATGCGAATATTTCTTTTTTGCAAAAAGTCAAGTGTTAGCCACTCTTCGTTGGTTTTACATTTATAATGTAAAATAAATTCATTGCGTTTAACCAAAATCTCGGTTATTGTGGAAATTAAATGAATGAAAAACTTTGCTTTTTTATTTTACCAGTGGAGGACAAATTTTTCCCCAATTGAAAATCTTCCAAGGTCATTTGTTTTACGTGAACTCTACCTTTATTTGATGCTTGTACCGCCTTAACATAATCTTCAAAGTCACAATTTTTTTTATTTCGTTTAAATGATTCCTCAACCTGATGATGAAAAGAATCCGGCGACTTAACTTCCGTTCTTGCCAACGAAACTAAGCGTTTTTCTTTACTTTGAGATGTATTATTCATTTTTGTTTGCTTTTAAAAAGCAAACGATAATAGCAATACTTAACGATTCCTCAGAGAAACTCGACACTCCTAGCGGTAAGATGGAAGACCTTCATTATTATTATTATAATTGTAACCACTAAATACTTAAAGATAATGCCGCCAACTACCGATACAAATAACTCGTATTTACGTGTTGTATACCATCGTGTTCTATACATACTAAGCCAAAACTACGTATTTGATTGAAAATACGGGGCGGCTGCTTAGGAGATTCGATATACGTGATTTGAACTTAGCATTTTTTGACTAATAGTTTAATACGAATAATAAGTTAGTGATTTTACACCGGTTTAGGTTAAAATACAGTGTTGTAAGCTTGAAAATACTAGAGCTTCACGAGTCCGAGACCGAGACTTACATACTCTAGGTCTCGGTCTCGAATTTATAATTGAGTTTCGGTCTCGGTCTCGGTACTGTGCATGGAGACCGAGACCGAGACTCGCGTAATCTCGGTCTTGGTCTCGTAGTAGCAACTAGAGTCTCGGTCTCGGTCTCGAAAAAAAAAAGTAGTATCTCAAAAAATCTTATTATGTTTGAATTGTATATTCAATTTTCTTCTGAATTATTGAGTTATAGCGCACAGTTGACTTCTGTTAGTGGGAGATAAAAGAGGACATCAAGAAGAGCAAGAAACAGGCGGATATACTCCCATCGGTGCACTTGTTCTAAAGTTACAGGCGGTCAAACTTGAAAATAGAAAAAAAAGTCGTTATAATTCCCCCCCCCCATGGCCAAGTTCAAAAAATTTCAGAAATTTTTTTGCTGTATGTGATGAGAATGACACGTCTGCAATTCACTAGAAAGGTAACAAACTCAATTCTAATGTAATTAACAATTAAAGTCATTTTTTCAAAAATTGGCCAAAAACTCGATTTTAAAAGTGCCTAAAAATCGACCACCGAAACGGTCTAACTCCGAAAATGTTGTACCTATGGAAGTTTTGTTGGCGGGAGGTGAAAGAGGACATCAAGAAAAGCAAAAACTGTTGGATTCACTCCAATCGGTGCACTCGTTCTAAAGTTACAGGGAGTCAAAATTGAAAATTGAGAAAAAAGACGTAACAACCCCCCCCCCCTTGTGTCAATTTAAAGAAAAATTGGATTTTTTTTTTGCTATTTTTGATCGGAATGGTATGTCTTTAATTCCCTAAGAACGTAACAAACTCCATTCGAATGAAGTTAACTCTTGAAATAGTTTTTTTTAAATTGGCCAAAAGCTCGAATTAAAAGTGCCTAAAAATCGGCCACCGAAGGGGCCTAACTCAAAAAATGTTGCACCTACGGGTCTTCTGTTGACGGCAGGTGAAAGGGGACATCGAGAACAGCAAAAAAACAAGTCGATTCACTCCAAACGGTCCACTCGTTCTAAAGTTACCAGGAGTCAAAGTTGAAAATTAAGAAAAAGTCGTAACACCCCCTCCTTTGGTCAATAAAAAAAAAATTGGAAGGTATTTTTCATCGGAATGGCACGTTTGCAATTGCCGAAGAATGTAAAAAACTCAGTTCGAATGAACTATCAATCTAAAATGCACAAAACATTTGTGCGTGCATGAAATAGGGGGTGTTCGTTTAAAAAAGTCGTCAAGTTGGTTGCGAAATGTCAAAAGACAGGGATAAAGTAACAGACAAACGTCCCCGTAAGGGAATAATGGCTTTCATAAAAAGCTCGATTAATAATATGCTACTATCCACGACCAAGATTCCGTGTTTTCCTCAAATATCATAATTTATAGGTGTCACGAAAATAATTCATAATTTTAAAACCACGACTGGTTTGACTAATCGACGGCGCGACGTTTGATGCGTCAGATAGACGGCGGTCTAGTAGCCCGGGCATGTTCATTTCAATGCTACGAGGGTGGACGGTAAATCACTTGATTTTATGGACTATTTTAAGTATTTTTCAGTGAAAAGTACATTTTTTAGTGAAAATGAGACACTGTAACCTACATTTGTCTCAATACCTCCAATAGAAGGATAATTATTTGAATGAACCAGTGTTTTGCATGAACCAACCGAATTCATGTTTAGAGCATTTTTTGAGTTGCCAGCTGTCTACGACATGTTTCGTTTCCATGACGAATAATGAATAATGTTCATTAGTCACAAGTAAATAAAGATTACCATTAATTTTGAGAATGTACAAGAATAATGTAATAATTATAGATTGGTAATTGATAAAAATGTTGTTCTACTTGTTCCAGATCCAGATTATTCTAAATTAACGTAAATGCCAGCAATTTATAGCGAGATAAAATTGGGCTTAATGTGGCATATCAGTGTGAAGAAGGCTTTAGCTGAGAGCTCTAGAGGCGCCATCTGTTTTCCAGGAAAAAGTAAGATTTTTTAGGAAAAATACTGAAAAATTTGTCCTATTTGAATCGAGCACATTCTAGTCTTTAACAACTGTTTTTTTTTCCATTTCTTGTTGAACCCTTTTACCCCCCGCCACCGGAACTTTCGTAGGTATTTTTGCACCTACGATGTCTTTTTGAAAATGTCCAAAGGGGGGGGGGGGGGGGGTATCACGAATTTTTCAGTTCTTAAATTTGACCGTCTGTAACTTGAGAATGCTTTGACCGATTGAGGAGAATCCAACTCTTTGTTCCTCTTTTTGATGTCCTCGTTCACCTTCCACCAACGGAAGTTCCGTGGATGTAATATTTTCAGAGATAGACCCTTCGGTGATGGATTTTAAGGCACTTTTAGAATCGCGTTTTTGGACCATTTTAAAATGAACCTGTTTAGAAGTTATTTGCATTCGAATTGAGTTTGTTACATTCATAGGAGATATCCCGAAATTTTTTTGAAAATGTCCAAAGGGGGTAATATGACTTTTTTCTCAATTCTCAAATGTGACCGCCTGTAACTTGAGAACGCCTCGACCGATTGGAGTGAATCTAACTATTTTTCCTCTTCTTGATGTCCTCCTTTAACTCCCACCATCGGAAGTTCCGTACTTTCTCGTAGTAAAAATATTGTTCCTAACACTTGCGGAAGGTATCTTTTCCGCACTCGACTTCATGGCCGAATTCCGCTACGCGTGCGGACAAGTATCACTTTCCGCACTTGTTAGGAAAATAACAATTTCGAGTCAGACCCCTTCGTTTGTCGACTTTAAGGTACTTTTACTTATTACTTTTGCAATTTTCTTGTTCTTTTTTACGTCCAATTGAGGTGTTTCTAGATGGAACTAAAACCAGTCTAACGTGGTACAAGAAACAAAGATGTCGGTTATAAACGTTATATAATCTAAACAAAGTCTTACTTTCGCTATCCGTGAGGCAGGAATAATTATTTGCAACTCAGGATCGATAGTCAAGTCCATCCCTACTCCTACAAATTTATTAACTGTCCCTTAAATTTCGGGGAAAATTTGCAGTTTGAATAATTGACTTTCGACTCGAGTGGCGGGAGGTGAAAGAGGACATCACGAAAAAGCAAAAAACAGTTGGATTCACTCCAATCGGTGCACTCGTTCTAAAGTTACAGGGAGTCAAAATTGAAAATTGAGAAAAAAGACGTAACACCCCCCCCCCTTGTGTCAATTTAAAGAAAAATTGGGTTTTTTTTTTGCTATTTTTGATCGGAATGGTATGTCTTTAATTCCCTAAGAACGTAACAAACTCCATTCGAATGAAGTTAACTCTTGAAATAGTTTTTTTTAAATTGGCCAAAAGTTCGAATTAAAAGTGCCTAAAAATCGGCCACCGAAGGGGCCTAACTCAAAAAATGTTGCACCTACGGGTCTTCTGTTGACGGCAGGTGAAAGGGGACATCGAGAACAGCAAAAAAACAAGTCGATTCACTCCAAACGGTCCACTCGTTCTAAAGTTACCAGGAGTCAAAGTTGAAAATTAAGAAAAAGTCGTAACATCCCCTCCTTTGGTCAATAAAAAAAAAATTGGAAGGTATTTTTCATCGGAATGGCACGTTTGCAATTCCCGAAGAATGTAAAAAACTCAGTTCGAATGAACTATCAATCTAAAATGCACAAAACATTTGTGCGTGCATGAAATAGGGGGTTTTCGTTTAAAAAAGTCGTCAAGTTGGTTGCGAAATGTCAAAAGACAGGGATAAAGTAACAGACAAACGTCCCCCTAAGGGAATAATGGCTTTCATAAAAAGCTCGATTAATAATATGCTACTATCCACGACCAAGATTCCGGGTTTTCCTCAAATATCATAATTTATAGGTGTCACGAAAATAATTCATAATTTTAAAACCACGACTGGTTTGACTAATCGACGGCGCGACGTTTGATGCGTCAGATAGACGGCGGTCTAGTAGCCCGGGCACGTTCATTTCAATGCTACGAGGGTGGACGGTAAATCACTTGATTTTATGGACTATTTTAACTATTTTTCAGTGAAAAGTACATTTTTTAGTGAAAATGAGACACTGTAACCTACATTTGTCTCAATACCTCCAATAGAAGGATAATTATTTGAATGAACCAGTGTTTTGCATGAACCAACCGAATTCATGTTTAGAGCATTTTTTGAGTTGCCAGTTGTCTACGACATGTTTCGTTTCCATGACGAATAATGAATAATGTTCATTAGTCACAAGTAAATAAAGATTACCATTAATTTTGAGAATGTACAAGAATAATGTAATAATTATAGATTGGTCATTGATAAAAATGTTGTTCTACTTGTTCCAGATCCAGATTATTCTAAATTAACGTAAATGCCAGCAATTTATAGCGAGATAAAATTGGGCTTAATGTGGCATATCAGTGTGAAGACGGCTTTAGCTGAGAGCTCTATAGGCGCCATCTGTTTTCCAGGAAAAAGTAAGATTTTTTGGGAAAAATACCGAAAAATATGTCCTATTTGAATGGAGCACATTCTAGTCTTTAACAACTGGTTTTTTTTCCATTTCTTGTTGAACCCTTTTACCCCCCGCCACCGGAACTTTCGTAGGTGCAATATTTTTGCACCTACGATGTCTTTTCGAAAATGTCCAAAGGGGGGGGGGGGGTATCACGAATTTTTCAGTTCTTAAATTTGACCGCCTGTAACTTGAGAATGCTTTGACCGATTGAGGAGAATCCAACTCTTTTTTCCTCTTTTTGATGTCCTCTTTCACCTTCCACCAACGGAAGTTCCGTGGATGTAATATTTTCGGAGATAGACCCTTCGGTGATGGATTTTAAGGCACTTTTATTATTTACAACTCAGCATCGATAGTCAAGTCCATCCCTACTTCTTTATTTACAAATTTATTAACTGTCCCTAAAATTTCGGGGAAAATTTGCAGTTTGAATTATTGACTTTCGACTCGAGTGGCGGGAGGTGAAAGAGAACATCACGAAAAAGCAAGAAACAGTTGGATTCACTCCAGTCGGTGCACTCGTTCTAAAGTTACATGGAGTCAAAGTTGAAAATTGAGAAAAAAAAACGTAACAACACCCCCCCTTCTGTCAATTAAAAAAAAAATGCTATTTTTTTCTATTTTTGATCGGAATGGTATGTGTGTAATTTCCTAAGAACGTATCAAACTCCATTCGAATGAAGTTAACTCCTGAAGTAGTTTTTTTTTAAATTGGCCAAAAACTCGAATTAAAAGTGCCTAAAAATCGGCCACCGAAGGGGCCTAACTCAAAAAATGTTGCACCTACGGGGCCTACTGTTGACGGCAGGTGAAAGGGGACATCGAGAAGAGCAAAAAACAAGTCGATTCACTCCCAACGGTCCACTCGTTCTAAAGTAACAAGGAGTCAAATTTGAAAATTAAGAAAAAGTCGTAACACCCCCCCCCCCCCCCCCCTCCTTTGATCAATTAACAAAAAATGGGAACATTTTTTTGGTATTTTTCATCGGAATGGCACGTTTGTAATTCCCGAAGAATGTAAAAAACTCAATTCGAATGAACTTTACCCTTAAAGTAGTTTTTTTTTAAATCAACCAAAAGCTCGATTTTAAAAGTGCCCAAAAATCGTCCACCGAAGGGTCGTCTCTCCGAAAATATTGCATCTGCGGGACTTATATTGGCGGGAGGTAAAAGAGGACATCAAGAAGAGCAAAAAACAGGTGGATCCACTCCTATCGGTGCACTCGTTCTCAAGTTACAGGCGGTCAAACTTAAAAATTGAGAAAAAATTTGTATAGTCCCCTCTCCTTTGTTCAAGTTAAAAAAAAAATCAGAAAATTTTTTTGGTGTTGTTGATAGGAATAGCACGTTTGCAATTCTCGATTTTAAAAGATGACGTCAAGAAGAGCAAAAAATAGTTAGATTCACTCCCATCGGTCCACTCCTTGTAATGTTACAGGCGGTCAAACTTGAAAGTTGAGAAACGGGTCATACTCTTTGGTCAAGTTCAAATAAATTTCAGAATTTTTTTTGCTGTTTTTGATGGGAATCTGGACGTCTGCAATTAAATATGAACGTAACAAACTGAGTTTTAATGAAATTAACCCTTAAAGTAATTTTTCCAAAAATTGGCGAAAAACTCGATGTTATAAGTGCCTAAAAATCGTCCACCGAAGGGGTCTGATTTTTAAGATTTAATATCGGACTATCTATTAAGAACCTTTTGACGAATTGCATCTTTTTTAATTTTGCTTTTTTAGTTTAGTTTTAAATCCTTTTTTGCCTCACATTCTTTTTAGCCTTCTTCTGAATTTTTAACGCATTTACATTTTCTCTATACTGTTCTTTTCCAAGTTCTTATTATTTGTCCTTTTTTTGGTTTTTCATACATCTTTTCACCCTTTACATATCTGTTGATTTATATTTATTCATCAACCTCCACTTCTTTTAATTCTCGCACTGCTTTTGACCTGCTTTGTTCTTTGTATGATTAATTTGTATTGTTTCTAATCCGTGATATTTTCCATATTTATAAGACATTTGCTTCACTTACTATTTTTTTAATAGTCATTTTAGGTTTTCTATAATTTGAAGAAATTTTTTGAATCATTTTTCAGCCTCTTTCCTTTTATACTTTTTTATTATTACAACTCATTTCCTTTTCCCAATTACATTCTGTAATATTTTCTGTTTTTTTTTTTATAATTGTGGCTCAATTGCTCCCCTTTTTAATTCCTGTATCTTTGATAATTTTTTCTCATTATAATTTACTACCAATAAAGTTTCTTTCTTCGTTTTTGTTTTTTTTTATTACATTTCTTCTATCTAGTTGGTTTACGTTTATTCTTCCATTCGCAAAATTTTTACTCGTTTCTATTTTAGATCATTTACTATTTTTTCTATTACTTCTTACTTTGTTTTTGAGCGTACCATACTGTTTTTTTTTCATTTGCTTTTTCTCTCAATTGCCGTTTTTTTATGTTCTTAAATTTAATTGGCTCTCCTTTTAGCTTTAGCTTTCCTTAACCTCCAGATTAGTTCAGGTTAGTTTAATGTAAAACTGCATTAGACCTGCCCGTAGCTTGCCACTGATGCTTCTAAACATATTTTTTATAAAAAATATGCGTTCTGTCTTAGCTATCGACACATCTACAAAACTTCATTGAAAATATGAAAATATTTCAAATCAGGTTTTATATTATGAATTCGAATATGCATGTCGAAAAAGTGCACATGCTGCCAATGGAAAAATTCCTATTTTTTTAGCTTTATTTTGTGGTAGAATGAAGTAATTTAAACTAACTTAAAAATTACGCTTAAAAATTACTCTGTACAGAAATAATACAATACTTTTGCAAATACAATAATTTCATCATCATATTGTTAACTGGCAGGCTAGTCACACTTAGGAGTCCAAAGAACTTATTTAAACATAAGCAAATAACATAAAAAAAACCCATTTTTAATAATTTTTTCAAATAAGGGGATTTACCTTATGACGGCAGTATGGTAATAAACACCAAGTATTTAGTTCCGTTAGAATAGACAAATTAATCATCACCAAGTTGGTTCCTTCTGCTGGGGATGCTACCCTTAGGAGTTTCATGCTAATTCCTTTTATTTCCTCCACAATCTTTTAGCACTATTTCCATGAATTGGAATTTAGCCCTGGTACACTGTAGTGATTTTAAGTAACAAGAAGTCTACTATACCAAGAGTGTGTCAGCTTTACCATTCAGGTTCAAATTCAGAAAGCAAAGACGGGGTTTAGGTTAGTAAACATTTATCAACCCCCTTGTCAAACGTGTTGTATAGTGGTCCTCAAAGTGCTCATTGCATTTCATGTGGTGGATCGCTAAATTCGAAAAGGAACACAATACCGTATAGGGTTACCAATTACACTCTGCGAGGCTAACGGAATTAGCGTCGTTACGTCCTGCACCCGCTCCTTCCATACACCAAATAGAAAACTTTATCCGGCCAACCCTCACGTAAGTTCACTTTTTCACTGAGGCCCTTATTGAATTTTTCTTGGATACGTTACACGAATGAACGGGACGATGTTATAATTGAGGAAGCCATCCGGAACTACATCTTATTCACTTATTATTGCCATCCAAGAAGTTTTTTTTATAGCATATTTTAAGAGTATGCGATAAAAATGTCGAAGTATATTGTTTTTTTTTATATATATATCTGGCAAAGTGAAATACAAATTTGACCCGAAATAGTCGACACGCAAGGTAAACAATAAGGAAGTATCGACACCAGACGCACTCAAGTCGTATTTCCCCTTGTGACATGGCGTTCAAAATAAATAAGCAGGTATCAGTGTCGCAGTCCTGCTTATATTGGGGTCGGTAGTCACGCATCTCAAATAAATATTAAAGGAAAACAAGTCCAAATTACCTGGTGGAAGGCAAGATTAGGGGGAAATCAATCCCTAAAATGTTATTTTTTGCCTTTTCAACGAGGCGCGTTTTAATTCCAGCCGACATCTCACGAGCAGCAAGCGTAATTACCAAAAATGGTCAAAAAGTTCCCAGGCCCATCTTTATATTCCGGGTCCGGTCGCAGAGTATTTAGGTTAATTAGTAAACCGGGACACATTAGGGTCCTTGCGATGTTTAGGGATGATTACCGGGCAATATTATTTCAATTTGGGATACTGAGATAGAATGAGTATCAAAGACATGTCACAGCAGCCACCATGCACAGAATTAGGACCCTTATCAGCACAAAATTTCCTCTAAAAAAAACACACCATGAACATGAGATACAGTAATCATGGAGTGAGTTTCTTATTGTGAATTGGGTTACCAGTTTAAGAGGACCTTGTGAGCCTGTTTACTCAATATCGCGCCAAGACCACACAACATCCAATAATTGGCATGCCATGTTCCAGTACACTGGACCGATTGGGAGTGCAATAATCTATTTATCGTTGTATCTATTACAAGCAAGCTAATCTGCGGTCGAGGTTCGTTGTTCTATTAGTTCGAATTTAATTGGCTCCAACCTAAAACCCCCCTCTTGGCCACCACCAGCTTGTGCACGAACTGGAGACAAAGCGCCGCTTTAAAACGGTCGCCTTGCAATGTTTGTCTTCGTAAAGCAAAAGCAACTTTCCAGTTCCATATCCATACACACACAGACGGTACGAATGAATGTGTTGGGAGCGAAGAATTGCCGGCATAAACTTCCAGAAAAGAAACCGACTGTATGAAGGCGTGACACAAAGATAAATATGCTTTTAAAATAGCTAAATACGGACCAACTGTTGGGAATAGGGCTCCGGCGAATTCAATGGCCTGAATAATTTATTATTTGTACGCTCTAAACGGCCCGCTAACTCTGTTCTTATATTCCTGTCATATATTATTTATAAAGTAGTTCAGAGTGTTTTGGTTGGTGGGCGCTTTTTTCGTAATCTGTACGCATAATCCTACTACATCCAAAAGGCTTTGGTCTTCCCCTTCTTAAAAAAAACAATGCAAAGGTCTTAACCAAAGTAAAACTCTGCTCCTGGATACCTTGGAAAAAAATACACAGCCGTCAGTCATGTAAGCAAAAAATTAAAAGTCATTGAATTCATCCAGGAAAATGAATTTTCGGAAAATCCCTTGCAAAAAAAAGACTCTCTTGAGTATATTTGAAGGGTGTCAGGTGAAAACCAGGGATGTCCCCGCGACCAAGTTTTAAGTAATAACCATTTTTAGTTTAAAGTCGTCATAACTTGATTTTATTAAGAGGTAATACCCGTATTTTTGTTTAAGAAACATCTTATATTATTGAAGAATCAATAAACAATGACAAATAAACTAAAACATAAAACTTCTGTCAAAAAAGCTGTATTTTATGGAGTAACGTCTGCATTTTTTGCGTGAAAACGGGGACTGTCCATCGTATGTATCTGTAATAAGGAAATAATATGTTATCAATCTTAGAGTTTGAGCATTTATTTTTGTACTGTCTCTTGCTTAAGTAGAAAGCATTTTCCAGTGTATTTGACTATTAGATAAAAACCAGGGACTGTCTGTGTATATGTAACAACGAAAAATAATCTTAGAATTTAATTATCAATTTTTCGCTTTTTTTTCTTACCTAAGAGATTTCTTGGGTGGTAAGCTTCTTCTTGAACGTACATTTTCACAGTTTCTATCTTGGACCAATTTCAGTTTCATTGTTAGACATACGTACACGATTGACAGAATTTCCTATACGTTTATGACCGCATGACGACGATTTTGCAGCATATGGAACAGAGGCACAAAGTTGTTTATTTTGTTCGTGAGATGGGCCTGCACGATCTACATTAACAGATCTTCTTGTTAGTCTTCGACTTGATATTGTTTCATGATCTGGAATACTGGCGCAAAGTTGGTCTACATGTCCTGAAAGGAAGCTGCTTGATTAACAACTTTTCTTATTTGTTTTTCAGCATGTGGAAGACAGGCATAAAGTTGTTTTACTTCCTCACACTGGCAAAATTTCAATAATGAGATGAGGTCTTTATGTTTTTTTGTATCTATAGGTATCAGTTCGAAATAAGATTGGGAAGGCAATATAAACTAAAAACGTGTGCTGCTTGGGTTGAGTTTGGGGATAAGTTTATTACACTGTTTTACAGAGAGGATGGGAGATTCTAACATCGCTTCATTGTAGGTGTCACGATGTGATATAAGTCGTACATGCACATTAGTCGCCTTAAACTCTCTCATTTTTTGAATCGGGAATGGACACTTTTTTGCATATTTTGTGGAGAAAAACTCGGTCCACTTCTTAACATAACTCTGATCTACCGAAATTACAGTAAATGGCATTGGCTTTACTCTAGCTGTTAAAATAGTTTCTTCCCAATCTCTGGGAGATTCCATTCTCAATTTTGTATTAATCAGTCCCATGTTCTTATCGCATTCCAAGTACGAATGCCCACGAACCGGATACGTCAACTGTATAGTGTCAAAACGTCTTATAACGTTTACCATGTAGTGAGTAAAACGGACAAAGGTGAAGTTTTTATTTTGTCCTCCTGCAGGATCGCAAAAAATATGCAAATTTTTCACTTCTGTAGGCAAAAAATTCATACAAAAATCGAAAAGAAAAGAACACACTTCATCAGCTCCTTTTTTTGCTATGTATTGAGGATACGTGTAAAAATATGATTGGGCGTTGGAAAGTATGCGAATATTAAAGGAGAATATGGAGAGTTGACGTTTGTAGTACCAATGTCTATACACATCTAGTCATATAATCCAATGCTCTTCAATTCTCGACGCTTTACCGCTAAGCTGTAAAAATAGGCTATTAAAGTTTGATAAATTTGCGAAGTAATCTGTTTCTTAAGGGAAAGGAAGTTCTTTATCGATTTCCGTATGCAGGCTTCCGAGGTGCCATCTTTGGTATGGGGCGAAAAAATAGGTACCAGGTCAGTACTTACGTTATAGGTAGTTATAGAATGGTTATAGTTATGTTTGTGTTATGTGTCTAATACGATTTTATAATAATGATTAAGCAATGCTGAAGCAACAATTTTCTAGAGATCTTTAGGGGGAGAACTTAAATCGGGAGTTGAATTTGTTATAGTAATTATTGAAACGTGAACAACTTGTATGATTAACACCTTTATTTTAAACTATTTGATACTTTGTCCAAGGCTCTGTAGGGTGTTTCTGAGTTGTGGTGACAAAATCCTCGGGCAGATTCCTCTGCCAAAATAGATCAAAAAGTTCAAGAAAACATGTGTCCCCAAGTGTTTCGATCTCGAGATACAGAGTGTTAAAGTTTGAATAAAAAAATACAAATTTATCAATAAGTATAACGTAATCCGCACAAAAAGTTTTGACGAGATGTTGGTGGTGTTGATACCTAACAGTAATACCTACATATTTTACGATAAAAATGGTGTTTTTAGTTCCAACAGTAGGGCGCGTTAAAGAAAAAAATTACAACACTGCTTTTTTTACCATAAAAATTATTTTTGATATGCCCGTTCAATTCAGAAGAGAAAAGGTCGCTTTTGTATTTTTTCAAAAAATGCAAAATTTTTGAATAAAAAAATAAACACTGTTGTTATGCTCGTCTAAAAGCAATGTTATTATTTTAATTTAAAATTTTAAATTACTGAACAAAACAATAATTAATATTATACACCTGCTATATGCCTGTATCGAGGAAGGAGGTGCTCAATTTGAATATTTGTTGTAATTGTAATAATGCATTTTATTAATAGATTTGTATTTTTTTCAACACACTGTATATCTCGAGAGCGAAGCACTTGCGGACACATGTTCTCTTGAATTTTGCTGTATTTTGGCAGAGGAATCTCCCCTAGGCTTTTGTCACCACAACTCTGAAACACCCTGTATAAAAATGTATGCATCATTTTTGTAAATAGTGAATGGTGATATAAGGGCCATATCATCTCAATATCATCATAATCTCAATATTCTTTTTTTTTACTAAAAATTAAGATTTTTAGCAATATTTATCATTCAAAGGCTGTCGACAAAGTGTAGTATTTCACATATATATGATGAGCGTCATTTCCTTAGGTGAACTCAATTCATTAGCCAAACTTCATCATCGTTCCTAACACATTCGTGCCGTTGTCCGAACGACGAAAAGCGGAATGAAAGTATCACTTTACGCACTTGTTAAGAAATGGTATATTATTTACCAAATTGTCACCAAACTCGGCTTCGCCTCGGTTGTATTTCTTTCAAAAATTAAGGCGCATCATTGTCAACATGACACCTCGACTGTCAATAAGTTCGGTTTGGTCAAATTTCAACACTTTGATTCATTTTTCTGAGGCCCGGGCAGGCATAAAATACATATTTTTTTATGATATCACCATTTTCCATGGTGTTTTATAAGATTAGACCAGTTAAATCGCAATTAATAGGCGATATACAGGCGAAATTAGAACAACAAACTTTCGTCACTAGAGACGAAAGTTAACGTTATGGGATTTTCTCTCACTAGAGACGAAAGTTACGTTTTCGACTAGGGCAAGGTATGACGAAAGTTGTTTATTTTTATATGCTCGTAGAAAAAAGTCTTTCGCGCACACCGTCGATACAGGGGTAGCAGAAAAGAACTGTGAAGCTTAATCATTTATAAAATCGTTAAAGATGTCCCATATTAGTGGAAGGTGGACTTTTATACGGTTGTAGAAAAAATGTTGTTCCTAATTCTTGCGCAAAGTGTATTTCGCGCACTTGACTGCTACCCAGGGCAACGGCAGTCGCGTGCGCGAAAGTGTTACTTTGCGCGAAAATGTTACTTTGCGCACTTGTTAGGAAAATAACTATTCGCGTGCGCTCATCATCGCGCATCATTAATCATGCATTTCATTCAAATTAACAAAACAAGATCTGCACCCGGATTCTTGAAATCTCAAATCGATTTCGATTGTCAATACGTTTAATTTATTTGCGTAATTAATTAACATTCGTCAAAACTAAACAAACATATTTCAAGATCACTGTGGATAATAAAACCCCTTTCAAAGTTCTCCACATTTCTCTGATAGACTTTTTCTTAAAAGGGCTATTTACGTGATAAATGACAATCGAAATCGAAACTACATTTCAAGAATCCGGATATAAAGAACTGAATAATGGTCAGCCAAATCTCTTTTTTAACTTTAATTATCATAACCTACTAGTTAATTGTTGTAATTAGCGTCCTTAAGTTGTAAGTTGTTGGTGAAGTTAGCGGGATTAGGACAAATAATGCACCTCTTCTTTATTCGAAAATTGCCGACGTTTCGACCATTTATTTAGTCTTCATCAATTTGCGAATAAATTTATTCGCAAATTTTGAACCTTAGGCAGCGGACGTGTGGTTTGTCGAGCCTAAGATACCAAGGTCACCGAACAATCAAATGGAGTTTGCTACCTTAACTATCTTGAATCGAATTTTAACTGACTACCGTCTCTAAGTGAGAATAGCCCTGATGAAGACTAAATAAATAGTCGAAACGTCGGCCATTTTCGAATAAAGAAGAGGTGCATTATTTATCCTAATCCCGCTAACTTCACCAACAACCTACTAGTTAATAAGAATAATTATGTTACATATAATGAATAAGAATAATTATTATGCTATCCAAAAGTTCTGAAAAAAAATAATTAAATACGGCCCTGCACTCTTAAATACTGTGCTCCGTGTTATCGAGTCTTTCAACGAAATTCGGCCGGTCGGCCAATAAATTTGTAAACAAAAGTGATAAGGCAAACAGATGGAGCGGTACCAAATTCCCTCATTTTGGGAAATAGTTCAAAATATATTACTATCGTTCTCGTCGCGACATCTACTGTGGTCTTACTTAAATAGTTTAGGGCGAGAAATGCAGCCATTTGGATTATCTAACTAGATATACTTAAACAATGGTAGTACACATCATTGGTAGGTAGTTATGTTCGGAAGAGAAATGTTTTTTTGATAGTTCATTGATATGGCTTCAAATTCTATGTCTCTTCGAGCTATATTGCGGGCGGTAGTTTTTCGATCATAAAAAGTTTGCGCTTTGCGCATGTGAAGCTCTTTTTCAGCATTAAGCTTTGTAATTTCTACGCCACTTATGAGATCCTTTTCAGCAGCTTTTATTTTAAGTGAAAACTGATCGCACTCACTGCAAGTATCGGATCTAGGATATCCAAATCCAGTATTGAAATGATCCCGAAATATATTTCTATAGGACTGATAACATGCTTTTAGATTTGGGTAAAGATCTTTGAACATCATGTACATCTTTGTAATGGTTGGCATGTAGGCTTCTGGATTCTTGGACCCTTGTGGTTGTGTGGTTGTTATCTTGGGTTGTTATCTTGGGTTCTGGTCCTTTTGTTTGATTAAAATGAGTTACAGCGGGTGCTTCTAACTTCGTTGTTTATTGACGTTTCGGCACAATTGTAGTACTCTGATGAAGGCACCAATTTGTGTCGAAACGTCAATAAACAACGAAGTTAGAAGCACCCGCTGTAACTCATTTTAATCAAACAAAAGGACCAGAAGCCAAGATAACAACCAACCATACATCTTTGTAATGTTAAGTTCCTCTGGGAGATATGACCTGTTTTTATTATCCTTCAAGCTGTAATGACTTTGCCTTGTCTTGAACGAAGCAATATGTGATTTAATACATTCCAAAGTATCACTTTTCATTTTTTTGTAATTTTTTCCTCACGTTTATCTTTTGGAGCAAAACCAAACTTTTTTAAAGAACCCTGTAAGGACTCAAGTTTACTTTTGGAAATTCCGTGTACCGCTTTGAAAAATTTCGCACATACTTTTTCTTCTTTAAAAATATTTTCTGTTTTAATTCTTACCCGATACTTATAGCTACTATCATGATACTTCGCCAAGTGTTCTGGTGCCCTTGACCTTCTACGTTGAATTGTAGTTACTGACATCAGAGAGCACAAATAGGAATTTTGGTCATTGTTGGACTCCAGAGAATTAAAATAATTAAGAATAGCTTGTCTGTCAATTGGATTCACTTTTTCCGTACACTTGAGTCTTCTACATTTACAAAAAGTTCCAAATTCGTGCGATTGTAGACGTAACCTTTTAGCAACTTCATATATTCTGACCGGTTTGTTACTAAAATTGCCAGCCATTTTTTTAAACAAACACCCTCAATGAGACAACATGTGTCACACCAAAACTTTGTCGCGTGTTTAATTAACACACTTTCTGACAATAATTTTGTGACTGTCACGTTCGGATTGTTATGGTAATCAAAACATACGCTTGTATGTGTGGCCACCTTTTGAAACATAGTTTGTGGCCATCTACTAAGCAATTTTGGGATAAAATAAAATACATTTTTAAACGAAAAACTACATATTTTTACAATTAACGCTATTCCGATCGCACAAAAAATAGTATAAGTTTCTCGAACATTAAGGAATTTACCGGTTTCCTCCAATGTTGTCGACGACAGGTAAACTATCGTTACTGTTCTTACTACTTAATTTACTATAATAGCTTTGATTGAACATTCCCGGTTTATTACATTTTCAGTTGGACAATCCCTGTTTCCTCCGTATTAAACATTTTTTAATAACGTTGCAGAATGTGACACTACTCGTTTTCTCCTGATCTGCTTAAAGCATGAGTAAATACATACATATCGCAAGCGGATGACATATTTAAGAAATTTTATTTATAAGATATAATTATTTAAGAAAATGATGTAGTAAAAGTATGTAAAATCACTTCACTTAATTGCAAAGGATAAAAAAGCTAAACTTTTTCAATTCTTGTCAGCACCATTTCGCTCATTGGCTGAAACAGTGGCACAACTCAAAAAAGTCGAAATTCCAGATAACAAAATGTCCCAACTAAAAATACCAACCTCTAACTTAGAGCCAAAACTGGCACAAAATTATTTCTTTTAATGATCGTATTATACATAATTTATTTTCAAGTCAAAACAGTGTCTTATGTATAATCCAAATCTTAATTATTGATTTTCTCAAAACAATGTTTTTTGAGTTGTGCCACTATTGCAGCCAATGAGCGATTTGTAACTAAAATCAGTTGATCCGAGCGCTTCTTATTCATTTGCTTAAGGTTTTCGACGCGTCGCGTCAGATGTAACCAATCAAGCGACGCCTGATAGAGGTTCTTAGGTGAAAGTCGCTCTGTGACGCCTGAGCCACACATGTTCAGTATCAGTGTACAGGGTGTCCCAAATTCGATGGGATTTGGGGTTTTCTCGGAAATGGGTAATCGTAGAGAGATGCGGTTTTCGAGAAACAAATGATGGTGCGTTCCAAATTTTTGGAGCAAGCTTCGATCGGATAAACAAGTTTTTTTTTTAAATCTGCATTTTGGAACTCCCCTTGTAGTTCCTTCATTTCTAAACCTGTGGGAAAGATGAAAATGGGTTCCTATAGAGAGTTTTCGAAGAAACCAGTGGCGAACTCAGTTTTTTTCTACATTTGATAGTTTTGGAGTATGAACCAAACTTAGGTTTTTTTTAAATTGGGCACCCTATATACTTTTCAGATTCCATACATTTTTAGCTTTCTATAGCACACTATATGTTTATTTTCGATAGAACAGGCCTAATTTGAGTTTTTAATTTCTAATTTAGATGGCTCTGCTCAAAACAAAATGTAATTACCTCAAAGGTGGATTTGGTTTTAACGTGTCGTGATATTAGATATTTGCCTCCCACAATTGCTGGATGAAATTCCATTAGCACGCTTCAAAACATTTATTTTCAACAAGATGGTGCACCTTGCAATAACACGGCTTTAGTTAGGGAATTTCGGAACCAACATTTTGGCGATCGGTGGCTAGGTAATAATGGACCTATTCAGTGGCCAGCAAGATCGCCCGATCTTTCCGTAATGGATTTTTTTATGGGGATTCTTAAAAAATAAGATATACCAAACCCGTCACGATACTTATGAACAGTTAGTAAATTCAACTAGGGCAGCATTTAATGATTTAAGGCACACACTATGCACTTGTTCAGAGCAATTGAATGTATATTTCGCAGATGTGGCGAATGCCTACAACACGATGGAAATCAATTCGAGCAGTTTATAAAATAAATGTTCTTTTCTACATTCTAATTAATTTTAGTTTGTCATGTAAACTGCTCAACTTAAAGTTCGGCACAAGGAATTTTTCGTGTAATTTTCAATTAGCTGTAATTTTGTAAGCAATGAATCGTTTTAAATACAACTTGCACGGTCTGAAAACTCATTTCCTCTAGATTAAGAAAGCGGATAATTTTGACAAAAAACCGACATTATCTTTATTATATGGGGTGTGAGACAAAGTGATGCAAAAATTTCAGAATTTTGATGCTCTACTATTTCGCAATAAGCTTTTTTTCATTATTGTTTTTAGGTCAGGAGTAAGCCAACATCCATATCTCGGGATCTTTTCGCCAGATTTTTTATTAAAGCACTCTAAATTTTTATACAG
Organism: Taphrorychus bicolor; assembly: GCA_951812265.1. NCBI lineage: Eukaryota > Metazoa > Arthropoda > Insecta > Coleoptera > Curculionidae > Taphrorychus > Taphrorychus bicolor. Next base: position 29,878,261 of record OX638300.1, on the reverse strand, counting down.
AGCGAAACGTAAAATGTGTGAAATTATTGTTGCTGATATTTTTAAATCGTCGTAGTTCGGAAAAGCGGTAAATAATTTCACTGTGTAATCCCTCATTTGTTGACATATTGTCTGTGGATTGTTAGGTACTCATTCAAAAAATTAAAAAATAAGTGCCGGTTTTTCTACTATACGAGCTCTCAAAAAATATGATAACATTATTGTTGATACTCGTAACTATAATAGCAATATTAAATAAAATAAAATAACCTTTCTAGAGATAAGAGGAAATTGAGTGATGCCACCGCAGATAGCCAAGAACAATATGTCTAGACGTTTTTGTCATTTTTTGTTTTTAATTTATTAGAACCTATACAGAAGAAATCAAAATATTCTTGAACATTTCGTTAGTAGTTTTTTTCAAATCGTCGTAATTCGCGGACCAGTTCATGAATTATTATTATTATTCTTTGGATCAACAGCATTATCTGCAAATTGTTTCTCACCAAGAGGGTTTTCCAAAAGTGGTTACTGAATTACAGGTACGAACTTGACAAAATGAATATACGGAGCGAGTCATAATGGGTCGTCGAAAATGAAATCCCACATTCTTTGGCCGATTTTAAAGGGGGTCTGTCATACAATTGTGTTACCTAACGAGCTTCGTTAAAAAGTTACAGGGTGTTGAAATTAGAATTTCAAAATTCATATGTATTGATTATTCCGAAAGCATAAGAAACATTTTATTGAAATTTTGTACGTTTTGACTGCTATATAAGGCGCACTTTTTGCAATAAATAATTATTTTTATTTCCGCCAGTGGCGCGCTTAACAGCACGTCGACATATACTATTTGAAAAAAAGTGAGACGTTACTGGTTTTTCGAAAAATTAAATTTAGTTTTTGAATGCCCTTAAAATACTATTGGTTTGCAACATAATTCAAGCCATAAATAATCGAATATTTTAGATTTTTCATGAAAATGAAATTATTTGCGGCTTACAATGGGTTTTATTTATTTACTCGAAAACCGTGCATCGTACTGAAAAAACCGAAGAGGGCTCTTTTCTTTATAGTAGAATGGGTATTAAAAAAACTATGTTTTATTTTGCAAAAAATCAGTGACGTGCTACTTTTTTTTTAAAAAAATGTGAAGCGACTTGCTGGTAAGCGCGCCACTGGCTGAAATAAAAATAAATTTTTATTGCAAAATGTGCCCCTTTCATAGCAGTCAATACGTACAAAATTTCAATCAAACATCTCTTACGCTTTCGGAATAATCAATACATATGCATTTTGACATTCTAATTTCAACACCTTGTATTCATTTTTCATTATGATTCACCCCGTATACTAATTTTACCTTAATTCAGTAATCGCTTTTGGAAAACTCCCTTGTTGAGAGACAATTTGTAGATAATAATGTTAATCCAAAGAATTAGAATAATAATCCGTCAACTTGTCCGCGAATTACGACGATTTAAAAAAATTACTAACAAAATTTATAAGAATATTTTGATTCCCTCTGTATAACTTCTAATGCCTTAAAAACAAAAAATGACAAAAACTCTATAAAGGTTATTTTATTTAATATTGCTATTATAAGTCACGAGTATCAACAATAATGGTATCTTATTTTTTTAATGTTAGAATACTAGAAAAAACGGCATTTATTTTTAAATTTTTTGAATGAGTAACAATCCGCAGGCAATATGTCAACAAATGAGGGAAACACAGTAAGATTCTTTACCGCTTTATCGAACTACGACGATTTAAAAATATCAGCAACAAGAATATCACACATTTCACGTTTCGCTCTGTATAAAAATTCAGAGGGCTTTAATAAAAAATCTGGCAAAAATTTCCCGAGATATGGATGTTGGCTTACTCCTTACCTGAAAACGATAAATAAAAAAGAGCTTATTGCGATATGGCAGAACATCAAAATTTTGAAATTTTTGCATCACTTTGTTTCATACCCTACATAACAAAGATATTGTAGGTTTTTTTTAAATTATCCGCTTCTTCAATCTAAAGGAAATGAGGTCTCAGACCGTGTAAATTGTATTTAAAACAGTTTATTGCTTAAAAAGTTACAGCTGATTGAAAATGACACGAAAAATTGTTTGTGCCGAACTTTAAGTTGAGCAGTTTAGTTAGGATTTTTTAAAGTTAAATAATGCTTTGTTGTGGTTGTTTGTTCTGTTGTTTTGTCTTTAATAAAAATACTGTAAATACATATTTAATACTGCAAAATGTGACATTATGAGAGTATTTAATTATTATAATGTTATTGAGGATAACAAAAAAAAAAGGAAATATATATAACTGGAGTTTCCAAAATTCGTAGGTAATGATACACTTTATAAACTGCTCTCGTGTATTCTTAAATCTCCCACAAAAACTATTAGAAAAAACAGGAAAACGCGAATCCCGCCTGTTCTATCGAAAATAAATATTATATAGTGTGATACATGGTTGGAAAGCTAAAAATGTATGGAATCCGATGGGTAAAAAGTATATAGGGTGATCCATTTAAAAATCCAAAAATATCGAATGTAGAAAAAAACTGAGTGCGCCACTGGTTTCTACGGAAAATTCTCTATAGGAACCCATTTTCATTTTTCCCACAGAAAATGAAGGAACTACGAGGGGGGTCGAAAAATGCAGATTTTTTAAAAAAAAACCTTGTATATCCGATCGAAACGTGCTCCAAAAATTTGGAGTGCACCATTATTTGTTTCTCGAAAAAGTAGCCAGGGGTCGTGAAAACCGCATTTCTCTATGATTAGTCATTTCGGAGAAAACCCCAAATCCCATCGAATTTGGGACACCCTGTACATAGATTAAATTTTCTAATTAACTTGCTTAATAATTATTTAATTAATACAAAAATTTTAACGTTGTTTACCCTTAAGTAAATTACGTGATTCCCTATAAGAGTTGACTTATATTGCTTTGACACGATTTGACACGATATGAGAACTGCTTCAATGAAAGTTCTCACAGCAACATCCCGACGAAACTGCTCTCTATTAAAGAATTTATTGCAGTGCATTTATTGTGTGTTATAACTGTGCGTATTTGTGTACAAAGTTGGTTAAATCGCCTCAATCAGTTTTGGTTAGGCTAGTTTGTCTAGATTGAGACACTTTATCTTATCAGTATTAGACAACTTGAGTGAGAGACACTCTAAAGGGACACTAAAAGTGGCAGTAGTCCACCTCTCACTTTCCGATCTTTAAGACGTTTCCAAGTATTTGATATTAAATGTTGAAGATATTTGAAAAACCCACTTTCTATAATTAGAAATGTTCCGGCGACTTGTTTTCAAGACAAATTCTATAGCGCTTTCCATCTATCTTAAAGCAGTTTTGGTTAGGTTAGTTTGTTTAGATTAAGACACTTCGTCTCATCGGTATTACACAACTTATCAGCGACACCCTTAAAGTGACCCTAAAAGTGGCAGTGGTTAAACACTGACTTTTCGGTTTTTCATACGTTTTGTCTCAAGTAGTTAAGCCCTTTTCTCGCAGTTTTTTATCATATGTCTTTAAAAGATGATGTATCAAAAAAACTACTTTAAAGCAGTTTTAGGTAACTTAATTTAGCTAGATTTGTAGCTTTGTGATTAGCAGATGCCGTTGGACTGTGGATTGCCATTTTCAGGATAGACAAAGATTTAAATTTTCAGGCAAGGCGTTAAGTAGCTGGAAATTATTGACCCTCAATACAAACTATGCTATAGACTACGCCCAAGGTCTAAACCTTGGGCGTGATCTGTAACTGGTTTAAAAATGAAGACACCTCAAAAAATCGTTTACAAATGCCCCACAAATTGCACACAGATACAATAAATGCTTTTTTGTTAAAATGGTTCTCTCTGTTTAATAAAGTATCATCCCTAACTCAATTTTGGGGTCTGGTCAGTTTTAAGCATTACGGAATTTCGAGGTTTTTTGTAATTTACAAGAAAGAGGCCATCAAATTAAGTAGTTTAAAGCGAAAAAATTTGCGGAATATTCATATTTGTACCAAAGAATATTAAAAAAAAGTAATGTATATACAATAGGATCCTATACCAAGTAAAACAAAACAATAACTTGCAGCACAAAATAAGGGTTATGGGGGCACAAAAACTGGACTAAAATGAAATTCTTTTAATCTATAAACCTTTTTTTAATTTCATTTTATTAAATAATTATTACTAAAAGAGAAAGCAAATTGAAATTATTTTATTTATTTTTGTCCTCCAACCAATGACAGATCGTTGTAGTGCTCCTGCCGCTACGCAACGTCGCAAAATTTAAAGAAAAATGGAAAATTAAAAAAATAATCTGGACTGACGTAATTTCAATTAACCAAACGAAAGAAAAAAAAGTAACTAAACATAGTAGTAGAACATGAAATAATGTAACAAAAGGCAAAGTAAAACTAAACTAACTGTGACACGGTGTCGAGGGTGTCCTTGGCCCGCCGTAAAGGACAAGTAAACCTGAACTAACCAAACCAAAGGAAAACATAACTGAACTCACCTAAACAAAGGAAAAACAGAACTGAACTAACCTGAACTAAGCAAACGCAAAGCAAAACTGAACTGACCTAATCAGCAGAGCCACATTTATATGCAGCAATCAATACGCTCCGTAATGGCCCTAGAGAGCTGCTGAGACATACTTAAAGCAGACGCGGCCCTAACGGGCGGCCTTAAAAGACAACGATACCTGGAATGATCAAACCCAAGGAAAAGCATAACTAAACTAACCTAACACACTTAATGTGTAGCAAGCAAAAAGCTGTGTAGCGGCCCTAAAGGGACGCTGCAACAAGAAGCAGAGGCGGCCCTAACGGGCATAAAAGACAAGTAAGACTGGAGTAACCAAATCAAACATAACTAAACTAACCTAAACAAAGGAAGAATAGAACTAACCTAACCAAGAAAGCCCACACTTAATGTGTAGCAAGCGACAGGCTCTGTAGCGGGCCTAGTGCTTCACGAGACCACGAGACCGAGATCGAGGCCGAGACTTTAATATCGACTTCGAGACCGAGACTGCCTCGGTCTCGGTCTCGGTCTGCGAAACCAAGACCGAGACCGATACTAGCCGATCGAGACTCTCGAGAGTCTCGGCCTCGAACAACATCATTCGTTTGCAAGATATTAGTTATTATAATCTGCAGGCGAGCAGGTCCTTATAATAGTGCGTTGCCTATAGTTATTCTTAGTATTAAAAGACACTTTAATAGAAGTACTCTAGTACATACTTACCTGAGTTTTTTTATTTTCCTCATTTTTCAAATCGATTCAAAGTGAGTAAGAACCAAAGACGATTAAGACAAGTGTAAACGGTCACTTTCCGCCCTTTATATTTATAAATAACTATCAACTATCATAAATAAGTTCCTGCCAGTTAACAATATGATGTAGTGCCTGCCAGTTAACAATATGATGATGAGGTTTTTGTGTTTGTAAAAGTATTGTATTATTTCTATACAGGGTAATTTTTAAGTTGGTGACTATTGTGACTTACTTCATTCTACCACAAAATAAACCTAAAAAGTAGGATTTATTCGTAGGATCGCTCGATATGATTGGCTGATGTCTGCATAAACGCATTCGTTCATCGGAATAGATGATAGTTCAAGTTCAGTTTTCGTAAGTAAAACATCGCTGTCTCCCTGACGGGAAGTGTTTCAATCAAAAAGTAGGTCAGCAAGTTGTCTGAAAGTTCGATAAAGTAATTGTTTCTTGTTCATTTGGGTTTAATTGCAGTCTTGTGTAATGGATTAAGTGTGTTTCTGTTATCTGCGCATCCTCGATGATGTGTAGATTTTCTTCTCGTGTTTTGCAATTGATAAATGTGTTTTGTTTGCAAGTAGGATTACGAAAAACTAGTCAACAGTTCGTCAGACACAAGCACAAGTTTGACGTCATTAAGCGGTCATTCGCTCTGAATCGAGGTGCTTAATATAAAAAAATAGGGACAAAAATTAGAAAGCTTATTCTGCTTAATTCTACCAATCAACATGTCTGTTATGTCACGATCATACTCTTTATTAAGAGCAATCTATTCAACAGTATCAAGAAGCTTTTTGAAATTTTCAGCAAACATGAAGATACTAAGAATTCTATTAACATTAAAAGCATTAAAATGCTGCCATGTCATGTTACAGTGTGCTTAGCTTTTAGTGGACTATGATCTGCTTGAGTCGATAGAGAGAGAAGTTGAGCTTGCTGTCTAGTTAGTGGTGATTAGATTTAAAAAAATGAGAGCACTCTTATATTGAAGGAGAGTAAGGATGAAGTTGTTGGAAATATATAGGACGCATATATATTTTATAAAAGATATGTTCAGTAGTATCAGTGGCGAACCTACGCGCAGGTCTAATGCAGTTTTACATTAAACCAACCTGAACTAACTTTATGCACAAAAACGGAAATTTCTGTGAAAACTGTGCTTTATAACTCAATAATTCAGAAGAAAATGGAATATGCAATTCAAACATAATAAGATTTTTCGAGATACTACCTTATTTTCGAGACCGAGACCGAGACTCGAGTTGCTACTACGAGACCAAGGCCGAGATTACGCGAGTCTCAGTCTCAGTCTCCATGCACAAGAGAGCATGGAGCTCTCTCCGGCTCTCTTGATGCCCCCTTTACTGCAAATTTCAAAAAACTTCGAAATTCCGTAATCCTTAATATCGACCAGTACCCAATTTTGTGTTCTGAGGACAGCCAAATCCAATTCGGAACAGGTTTTCATAGAACTTCGTCCCTTACTAAACTAGTTGAAGAACACTGGACTGTATGAATAAAGTTCCAGGTTCAGGTTGTTTTGAAACTCAAAGAGCTTTTGGATGTTGTAAATGCTGAACGTCCAAGACCAGGAAAAAGTTCCACAACTGGGTTGTTAGGTATTAATAGACCCAAATTGGTACTTCGAATGGACGAAAAACTTCGTTCTCATATCCTATTCGGTACTAGTTCACTTACATTGACCACAATGTTAGTTATGGTCCATTTTGTACCACAGAAATTGTCCATTGTTCAATAATAAAAATCTACGTAGTTACGAAATGGCAACTGCTTGGATTCTGCAAGTGAATGGTACAGGAAAAATTTTATTGGGGGCATGCATTGAAACTCACAAGATACGAACCTCATTCTCTAATATACTCTATGTGACAAACTTGAAGTGCCAAACCAAAAGTGGAAGGGTGGAATATGCATTGAATAAGGGGTTATGTGATAACAGGAACGGCTGTATCGTTTTGTTCAAAGTTTCTGCCAAATTCAATCGTTAAATTCTCTAAAATAGAGATCGTTCAGCTGTATTCCAGGAAAACTGTAAAACCTACAGTCTTGTTTGGAGACGATAACGTTCTATGTAATAACCTTGCTCAAGCCTATCAACATATACTCAACTTCGGATTTGAACTTCAAATTTGACGTAAACTACATTGTCCATCTGTCAAAATTTTCAATATGGCTTCAGTGCTCTAATTCTCGAGATTCGTTGAGTCGTTTTCAGGAACATATTCATCTAGCCAGAAATGAAAATATCGGTTTTGTAGTGGCAGCCCTTCTTCCAAAAATTTTTCAACTGACGCTTATGTTTTATCCTTGTTTTCCGCACATATTTCGAGAAAGAGAGCATTATATTACGTCCGTCGGTTCCTTGGAAGCATCTTTGTCATATCTTTGTAAATTTGTAAATACGTATTGTGAATGTAATTCCCATATTTCTTTTTTTCTTATTCCAATTTTCGTGAGTAATTTTCAAATAACTACACTACCTATCATCGTCAAACAGTTCTTTATAGTACTACTTTTCTACTCAACAACTCATATAGTGAAAGCAGAAAATGAGATGAGTTTTCAGGGTCATGCGATGAATTGTGTTAATAGTTCTGGGTGGTAGTTAGTTGCTTATTAAGCCAGTTTACTTTTCCTACATTACAAACTCAGAATAATAATTGGATTTGAGCAAAATTTGAGAAATAAAGAAGTTATGTTTAGGAATTACAAAATTTGAGGTTAAAATCCGATAAATGCGTTCATTAAGGTCGCTTCGCACCAATCTCCGATCTAGTAACTTTTCTGGTAACTTTTCAATTGTTTTTAAAAGGTGCGTTTACAATGTCATGGGTGGCCAGATGAATATGTTCCTGAAAACGACTATATCGACAAGTTCCGTATTCGAATAACGTCACAACAGAGAAGTATCTGACACCTTGCCGTTAAGAATCCGTCATTTATGTGTCATTCTGACATTATTCGAATATGAAAATTGATTGCTTGAGTTTAAGTTGAAAGTAGGCTAGTTGACGTCAGAACAGTGAAAATGAACAGTCACAATTAGAAACTCTTGAAACTTGGCATAATAGATTACCCGATCAGATTGTTGTGAATAATATAGAGACCTTCTATTTTCTTCTCCGAAAAACCTGGAAAAACCCAACCCTCACCAAAAACCCCACGAATCTCTTTCTTTTCCAACAATCAAATACAGCACACGGCCTCTGACCTCCACCAATCGGTTACGCGCACCGTTTCACACTTTATCCCAGCACAACACCCCAATATACGGGGTGTTCATCATAAAACTTCATCTAGTTGGCTGTGAAATGTCAAAAGAAAAGGATGGCGAAACAAAAGTCCATTTATTTTGATTATGTCATCATTTTCTGTCAAAATTTCATAGCCTGCTAGTTTTATAATGAACACGACGTATATGTGTAAATGTTGATATCAAGTGAGGGTACAAAATATGGAAGAACTAATTGAGCTGACATCATTAATTGAAGAAGATGTGGCCACAGATTTCTCAATGGGTCAATTAACCGAATTAACCCCATTCAGTTGAAGAAAATACTGGGTACTCCTGTTCTTCTTTACTTATCTAAGAGAAGAAGCAGGAAAGAATTTTGAAATGGAACATCAAATTGCAAAAAAGAAACAAAATGCTGAAGAAAATGTGATTTCTATTATTTGTTTTCATGAAGAGAATAAATAGGAATTTTCTTACCCAAATTCTTGTTACCAATAATTTTGTTTGAAGTGTGGATGGGCGGAGGAAATTATGTTCTTCGAAGGAAAATGATGTCATTTTTTAGGTATTCAGAAGGGGGGGGGGGGGAAAGAGGAGGCTCTCTGGGCTTTCGAACAGGGACAAAGACGGTTTCCGTATATTCCTACAGACGCAAGTGTCGAGAATGTCCCAGAGAGGGGTCACCTAGCCCACTCTGGTGATCTAGGTGATCTTGCCTGCTCCAGGTGTTCTTGAGGATAATCTTAAAGATTAAATGCAAGTATAATCTCCGACAGCCTTAATATAAACGTTCACGATTTGATAATTTTGATATTTGAAACTGACCTTTGAACTGAAATTGGTCAATTTGAAGAAAACTTTAGATATTTTTTTCTCAGTTTTTGATGGGACGTTTGCAATCTCCTAGGAACGAAATAAACTTAGTTCGGAAAAAATTAGCCCCAAAAGTTATTTTTTTTTAAATTGTTAAAAAAGTCGATTTTTAAAGTGCCTAAAAATCGACAACCAATATATCTTCGGGATTTTTATTGGTGGAAGTAATCGTTCGAAAGTTAACAGATTAGAAAATTGAGAAAAAAATTCTTAATTAAAAACCCCCTTTTGGTTCATTTGGGGAAAATTTTAGATTTTATTTCCAGTTTTTGATCAGATAAGTCATTTGCCATCTCCTGAAAGTGAAGCGAACCTAGTTCAAAACTTAACCTAAAAAAGTTTTTTTTTTAATGGCAAAAAGTCGATTTTGAAAGTGCTTAAAAATCGACTACCAAAGGGGTCTATTTCTGATAGCATTGCACCTACGGGACTTCCATTGGTGGGAAGTTGAAGAGGACATCAAGAAAAACACTAAATAAACTGCTAACGGAAAATATCGATACAGCAAAAGCTTTTGTCACTTTTGGGGGTCTGTATCTCGGAAATGCCTTAGCCGAAATTAAAAAACCTAAGAGATTTTGAAAGGTCGTTTCTTCTAGAATCATGGCGGGAGATTGATGTTAGTAAGTTATTCTCTAAAGGGTATACAGAGTAAAGAAAAAAGCACTGCAAAATGGTTGCATTTCTACCCACTGCACTTGGTAGGTAGCGTAATTTCAGAACATTCGTTGTTATGACATTTAATGGTATTAGTTGGTATCTCGGGACATGTTCGGCAGTTTTCGGTTTTTTGACCTACAAAATAAGTTACTGGGGTTTTTCAAAACGTTGACGCTCTTTTGTAAGTCACCCTGTATCGCGAGAATGCCGCAGCCGATTTTAATAAGATAAATGATCTCTAAAAGATAACTGGTTGTAAAATCAGCGACGTAGACTCATAGTTAATAAAACAACCATTTTGTACAAGGATGGCAAAAAATCTAATAAAAAACGGATTAAAATTGTGTTTGCTACGATGTCATGACGCGAGCCTTAACTTTAAGCCTCTTTTTGTAGTGACATTTAAGGGTTTTTTGCCTACTAAATCAGTTATAGGGAGTTTGCAGTAAGTTTGAACTTTCTTGTAAGTTACAATACAAGGTATCCTGGAATTAATGGGGAAATCCCTAGGCAAAAATAGGGCACAATATTCATACAAACATAACCCGCCAACGCTTCGTCTCTGAGATACAGGGTGTTGAATTTGTTTTTTTATTTTTTCTTTATAGCTCTTAGAGTTTTTGAGATATTTAACTCAAACTTTGTAACCATTTATTATCTACGTCGTTGGATATATCAACCGCTATCCAAAATCGACAGGGTATTATTTTTTCTCGGGTTGTATCCCTTTTACCCTCACAAACATTTTTGTAGCAGGCCACTGATCGTTTTTTTTTTAAGTCTGATTTCTCTATTCAATTTAGAAACTTTCTTGCCTCTTGCATCCTTGTCTTATCTCCCACCTTTTTCGAGAAATTTGCAAAAGTGAATCGCTTTTCCATAAGCGACTCTTTTTCATCAGTATCTGGGAATTTAAATAGGCACGCACAAAACAGATATTTCTTATGGAAAATTATGGGCATTCCTAAACACTTTTGCAAATTTCTCGAAAACGGTGGGAGATAAGACAAGGATGCCAGAGGAGGCAAGAAAATTTCTAAATTGAATAAAGAATTCAGACTTTTAAAAAAAAAACGATCAGTGGCGTGCTACAAAAAAGTTTGTGAGGGCAAAAGGGATACAACCCGAGAAAAAATTAGACCCTGTCGATTTTGCCTAGCGGTTGGTATATTCAACGAGGTAGATAACAACTGGTTACTTATATTCAAAATTTGAGTTAAATATCTCAAAAACTCTAAGAGCTATAAAGAAAAAAATAAAAAAAAAAATTCAACACCCTGTTCTCGGATACGAAACGTTTGCGAGTTATGTTTGTATAAATATTGTGCCCTATTTTTGCCTAGGGATTTCCCAGTTAATTTCAGGATACCTTGTGTTGTAACTTACAAGAAAGTTCAAACTTTCTGTAGACGCCCTGTAACTGATTTAGTAGGCAAAAAAAAAACAAAAAACTGCCAAATCCGTCCCGAGATATCGACCATACCTTTTAAATGTTATTACAAGAAAAAGCCTTAAAGTTAAGGCTCCCGTCATGACATAGTAAACAAAATTTTAATCAGTTTTTTATTAGATATTTTGCCATCCTTGTACAAAATGGAATAAAATTATTTTATTAACTATGAGTCTACGCCGCTGATTTTACAACCAGTTACCTTTTAGAGATCATTTATCTTATTAAAATCGGCTGCGGCATTCTCGCGATACAGGGTGACTTACAAAATAGCGTCAACCTTTTGAAAAACCCCTGTAATTTATTTTGTAGGCCAAAAAACCGAAAACCGCCAAACATGTCCCGAGATACCATCTAACGCCATTAAATGACATAACAATGAATATTCTAAAATTACGCTACCTACCAAATGCAGTGAATTGAAATGCAACCAATTTGCAGTGCTTTTTTCTTTACCCCCTATATCCTTTAGCGACTAACTTATTTAAGATCAATCTCCCTCCGTGATTCTAAAAGAAATGACCTTTCAAAATCGCTTTAGGTTTTAAATTTCGGTTGAGGCATTTCCGAGATACAGACCCTCAAAAATGACAAAAAATTTTGCTGTATCGATCTTTTCCATTAGCAGTTTAGTTGGAGTCGTTCCAATACTTCTAATGTTACATGCTGTCAGTGTTAAAAATTGAGAAAAAAACGTAATACATCCCTCTATAGTCAATTTGAAAAAAAAAAATATATTTTTTTTATGTATCTGATCGTAGTGGGACGGTTGCAATCTCCTAAGAACGAAATAAACTTAGTTCGAATGAAATTCGTCCCAAAAAGTAAATATTTTTGAAAGTAAAAAAAAAGTCGATTCTAAAAGTACCTAAAAATCGAGCACCAAAGGGTTTTACTCCGAAAATATTGTACTTAGGGAACTTCTATTGTGAGAGGTAAAAGAGAACATCAAGAAGAACAAAAAACATTTCGTTCCAATCGAATTTTTCTAAAATTGAAGGAAGACGTTAAGACCCCCCCCCCCCCCGCCTTCCCGCCTTTGGCCAATGTGAAGAAAATTGTACTATTTTTTCCTACAGTTTTTGTTCGAAATGGGACATTTGTAATTTCCTAAAATCAAAACAAACTTAGTTTTTATTTCTATTTTTTTAAAATTTATTATTGATTTTTAATTTATTATAAGAATGAATTGGTTTAGGAAAAACTACAAAATTTTTTTTTACAAAGGCGGTTAGCTTTAAACTTCTAGTAATGATCGCTGGTCAGCTATTTGTGACTTGAAACATTTTGTAGTCATTGACAACGAAAGATGATCGTCGTGTTTTTTAGTATTTTAAAGAGAAAATGTGATGGGTTATGCGGGAACAGGATCACGAAATGACGAAGACAACTATTTGAATTGGTCTACGTTTCGCAGATATATTTCTGCATCCTCAGGACGAATTCGGTTTTTGTCTTCCTTGTTCTTAAATTTACACAGCACTTTAGTACAGCAGAATCTGGACTAACCATATTTTACACGTTTACTTGTTAGCGTTGTCTGTCTGTTTGTGTGTGGATTTAACTGTGTAGTCCCACTATTTTAAACAAAATTTTAAAGTATTTGTAATTGTCACTCTTCGGTCCTTGCTTGCCGACTCCAGAATATGGATACTCCAGATTCTGCTGTACTAAAGTGCTGTGTAAATTTAAGAACAAGGAAGACAAAACCGAATTCGTCCTGAGGATTCAGAAATATATCTGCGAAATGTAGACCAATTCAAATAGTTGTCTTCGTCATTTCGTGATCCTGTTCCCGCATAGCCTATCAAATTTTTGATCTTGAGGATCGATAACAACGACTAAATATTAAAGAAAATTGGCATGTTTGTGTCGCAATCTTTAGTTCAATCCAGTTTTTGGATCTTAGTCTATTAACACACTTAGCAACGAGTCAGTCGTACAGAAAAACCCTCTTTGCCACAAACACCTGGCAAAGCAGTTACATGAAACTAGTTTTTCACTATCAAATATTCATGCAGTAAATAGGTATATATTTCCTGTATAAATGATCAAACTCCCCTCGTCCCATGCCACAGATCCAAAAAAGCGGTTTAATAATAAGGCATTAAATATTTACGAACTTCTCACTTCGAAATTCCAGGGCTATATATAAACGATTTTTATGTAGAATAGAATTTCTTATTTACGTGTTCTTGGCTTTTTATGCGAAGTTGAATAGGAAATATTCCATATGGCCGGGAACCCCTTCGGAAAGGGGCGATAAGTCAGTCGAATAAATATGATATAAAAACTTTTGAATTAGGGTTCGAGTCGATAAAATACCGTCTAAACGCCTTCAAAGTGTTTTGGGATATCTGGGGCGAATTGAAACAAAAGACGTTAGAAACTGTTGTAGGGTCTTCGGTAGTTAAAAAACAAAATAAAATTTAACGGGAGGGTCCTTGAATGAGCAATCATTAACTTAACAGGGCGCTCTTTGTATGTATACTGTACGCGTTTCAACCAGCGGCAGAAGGTTAAATAATCCCTAACACGATGCATGGAAACCCAAACAATACCTTTTAACACGTATAAAAGAGCGTAATGCATATTGAAATCGAGGTGGTGCACAAAACGAATCCTCAAATCATACCTAGATTAAATTGTTCACTTGTTCACTTTATTATGCTCAGCCATTATACATCGCCCTTTGTTGGATGTCTAGGTGCTAAAACTGAGCCGGTTTCCATTCGCGCCATGCGCTCTCATTGTTCCGCGGGCCCTATTGTTATCCCTTTTACCCTTTTTTTGCACTTGAGATGAACACGTCCACACCACGAGTGGCAGTGACGTACGGCGGAAAAACTCAAAAGCCCGGAAATCTGATGTACTTAAATATTTACGTTGGATGTGTCGAGAGAAAGTGAAATTCGCAACATACAAGTCAAGTTCCATTTATCATGTAATGGCGACCAGTAGGTAGGTATCAGCAGAAAATAAAAATTTTTTTAAAAAAGTTCGCTACAAAAAAATGTATGGAAACTAAATTGCCTCATTTCCTTTGCCCAGTTTACACATGCCGCCAGTATGGTACATAAAAATAGGAAATGCATATGGAATTACCTAGCAAAACCCAAAAGTGCGCTCTGATAGTTGAAAGTGGAGCTAATTTATCGGAAAGCCCCTGCCCAGGGCTAGCTGTCCGTTTACCTTTAAATAATTTATAAAACCGACTTTTCAAAAAAACCGAGCAGTATTTTAACATAATATTCGAGCCAAGTTGGGTGCCAACCCAAAGCCCTCAAAGTATCCGGAATATATTTGTTAATGGCCGTATTTATCCATCAATAATAACGCAGAGAATTAACATGTGCCTTCGAACGCCACAGTGGAAAATCCATGAATATTATTCATGGATCAACCGGCAAATTTCAGGTTTGATATTTAAACCCCGCCGGCTGTATGGAAATTATGATAAAACTCAAATCCGAATTGAATTATTAACTCCTCTATTTAAACTACTGTAAAATTGACAAGTTCCATTAAAAATGCGCCCCTATAAGGTTAAAATTTACAGCCATTTAGTACATTATCTGTACCAACTATATATCGAAATTGATTAAAACATCGATTCAATATGCGTGACTAATGCAAAAATTTGAGTGCCACAAAGAACAACCATTTCGCGTTGAATAAATTCATTATTGCAATTCAAATAATGCACATTCGCAAAACTGCATTTATTTAGCAAACTCAAAGGGCATACTAATGCATAGTTATATTTAAAATAACATAAATAAATTAATATAAAATAGAAAAAAAGCAAATTTGCCTTAATACCGGCAGTTTTAATCTGGTTACTAATCAGATTGTGCATTAGGATGGTTTTCCTTAGTAACACCACTTGCATTTAAATGTTGGCCTTTAGCTAGTTTGAAATAAAAACGTGAAACTAGTCTAAACGGTTTAAATCGAAACGAATACAATCCAATTAAGGGCCTTAGGACGTTACACTCTGGGCGTCAGTGCTTTCGAGGTTAATCTGAACGTTTAATCGGTGGAAAGGATAAGAGTTTAGGGGTTATTTTTCGAATTAAGAAAATTTCAGGTCGGTTTGGCCTTTTTTTTCCTCTTGTGGTGGGTCGAAGTTAATTATTGTTTTGTGTTTATCTGATTGCTTAACTCGGAATAGTAAAAGAGCTCTAATGTAATTATAAGGCTACGCTAACGTCAATTTTAAGCAAATATTCTTTCAAATATTTTTGATTAGAAGAGCAGGCATTGGGTATTAAAAGAAGTCATCAAATTGGCTGTAAAATGTCAAAAAAAGGAGGAAAAACAAATGTTAAAGTGGGTTTATAAAAATATAAAATAAAAATATTATAGTTGAAGGTAATTGTTACCATGTAAATCTTTATAACAAAATTGACTTAAAATATAAAAAAGAAATAACTATAAAAGTTTTATAGTTATTTGACAAATGTAAGATGAAACGTCACACTCATCTCACAGATTTATCTGGATTTTCAACTTATTTCCAAGTTGTTTAAAGCAGAGATTTGTTGATAATAATTTTGCTAAAACATTTTATATTAAAAATTATTAACGATTGATTAATTGACGCCATTCCTCTAGGAATTGCGTCAAGAACTGATGTTGACATCAAATTAGTTTTAATTTTTTTTTGAACATGAATATCTAAAGTTTTGTTTATTGTAATAATATTTCTATTTCACAAAAATTATAAACCCTCCTTAATTGTATCCTTATCTACTACAGAAACCCACTTATCTACTTTGACTTAGTCAACCTTTTCTGGCAAAAATACATAGCCAACTTGATGTGACTTTTCCTAATAAATGCTGAAGCTCCGCAACTTTAGCCATTGACTATAGAAGGCAGCTTTTCTTGACTCTGGGAGCAACATTCTCTTGGGGAGTGACGTCGACTTGATGCTCAATAACAGCCCAGGCGGGAACGTGACGTCATAATAACGTCAACTTGTGGTGATGCGGCTTTGACTTATATGCGGCTCAAACAATTTATTAGATGCCAATGTCATAAAATAAAATTTTTAGCATCTTTGGCAAAAAACTCTAGTTTAAAATATGAAAACTATTGCTAAAATTATTCATTTTGACTATATTAAATTGGTCTGTAGCCGCTTTGTGTCACTAAAGTCAAAATTTTTAAATATCATGTTATTTTCAGACCAAATTTTCTTGTTACTAAGTCAAAATTTAAAAACATTGTGTTACGCTTTAGATTAATATTTCGTGTGACTAAAGTCAAAACTTAAAAATTTCATTTTACTTCCGGATCAAAATTTCTTGTCACTACGTAAACATTTTTAATTTTGTGTTGCGTTTAGGGTTACGTTTGGACCAAAAATTTCTGTTAAAAAGTCGAACTTTTGTGTTACTTTTAGAGTTTAGACTAAGATTTCTTGTTACCACGCCAAAATTCAAAGAATTCATGTTAAGTTTAGACTAACATTTTCAGGCAAAATTTTTAAATTTTGTGTTAAAAATTTGATGTTACTTTCGGATCAGTGTAATGTATTTCTGGTTTCCAAGATACATTTTTTGAATTTTGTGTTACGTTTAGACTACAATTTTGGGTTACTACAGTCAAAATTTGAAAATTTCATGATACATTTACATAAAAATTTCCTATTGGCAATGTCGAAATTTTTAAATTGTGTGTTACTTTTAATCTACAATTTCCAGTTACTAAGTCAAAACTAAATTCATGTTCAAATATAAAATTTCATGTTACTTTTAGACTACCATTTCAAGTCAAACTTTCGAGAATTTGTGTAATATCCAGACCAAATTTTCGTGTAACAAAATTGATACATTTTGTGTTACTTTTAGACCACAATTTCTTATTACCAAGTCAAAATTTAAAGATTTTGTGTTACTTCTAGACCAAAATTTCGTGTTACATTTAAGCTAAAATTTTCTGTTACCAAGGTTGAACCTTCAAGATTTAGTTATAGTTTAGGAACAAAGTTACAAGAAATTTTGCTCCTAAACTAACCTGAACTAAACAAATTTCTTTATTTTTGTGATACATTTAGACTATAATTTCGTCTAACTACAGTAATAATTTAAGAATTTTGTGTTACTCGCTCTTAGACCCAAATTTTGTGTTATTAAGTCGAAACTAAAAAAAAAACCTTGTGTTACGCTTAGACTAAAATTTCCTGTTACAAACGTCGAAATGTTTTAATTTTGTGTAGCTGTTAGAACAACATTTTTTGATGCCAAGTCAAAATTAAAAAAATTAGTTATACGTTTACACTAACATTTTAAGTAAAAATTTTGACATTTTAGTTACTTTTAGACCATATTGTTTCTTAGCTAAGCAAACAGTTTTAAATTTCGTGTTACGCTTTAAACTAAATTTTCGTCTTGCTACAGTCAAAAATTAAAGATTTGATGCTACTTTCGGATCAAAATTTCTTGTTACTAAGTAAACATTTTTTTCTTTTGTGTCACGTTTACAATTTTGTGTTCCTAAGGTCAAAATTCAAAAACCTTGTTTTCTTGTTACTGCTTAAACTACAATTTCCTGTTACTAATGTCAAAATTTTTAATTTTCTGTTACTTTTAGACCAAAATATCTTGGTACAAGATCAAACTTTAAAAAGTTTGTGTTATGTTTAGACTAACAATTCACGTCAAAATTTTGAGATTTTGTGTCAATTTCAGACCAAAATGTCTCACTGCTAAATAGAAATTTTTAAATTTCGGTTTAACCTTTAGACTAAATGTCTTTTACTAAAGTCAAAACTTAAAAATTTGATGTCTGTTAAAAATTGAAATCTTTGGATCAACATTTCTTGTTACTAAGCAAAAATTAAAAAATTTTGTGTTACGTTTAAACTAAAATTTCCTGTGTCTAAGGTGTTATTGTTAGACTATAATTTTTTGTTACCAAATCAAACATAAATAATTTTGTGTTACGTTTTAGACTAAATTTCCGTATTGCTAAAGTTAAAATATAAAAATTTGATGTTACTTTTGGATCAAAATTTCTTGTCAGTGAGTAAAAATTTTTATTTTTCTGTTAGGTTTAGACTACAATTTCGTGTTACTACATTTAAAATTAAAAAAATATGTTCTAGTTTCACACCAAAATTGTGCGTTATTACGTCAAAATTTAAAGATTTTGTTTAAAATTTAAAAATGTTGTGTTTATTTTAAACTAAAATGTCCTATTATATATTTTAGAGCTTACAATTTTTTGTTACCCAGTCGAAATCAAGAAGGTAGTAAGAAAATTTGGATTCCAGCAGCTTTTTAAGTCTTTGACGTAGCCAAAAATATATACCAGAGAAAATAAACCGTTCGTATCAAATATCCTAAAATAACGTCATTGTCACGTCGCAAAGTGGCGTGATTT
The DNA here is from genome assembly GCA_951812265.1 of Taphrorychus bicolor. Lineage (NCBI taxonomy): Eukaryota > Metazoa > Arthropoda > Insecta > Coleoptera > Curculionidae > Taphrorychus > Taphrorychus bicolor. The sequence goes on along the minus strand of OX638300.1, from coordinate 29,859,352 downwards.
TGACGTCACAAATTAACGTCGTTTGACGTTGAAAAATTACGCCATCGGTCTGTGACTTACGCCCGTCATTATGACGTTGTTTCAAGGTCATCCCATGACGTCTTTGGTAACCACAGCTTATCAAAAGTTGCGAACAAAATGACGTCACCTACCCGCCTGGGAGTAACCTCAAAATGAAGTATTAACAAATACACGCTATTATTGTGTTATTTCTAGGAGAACAGTGACGTAGCCAGCATGTAGGGTCGGGAGAGGCAAATATTTAGGTAGGTGCTGCTTCCTAAACCTTTCACATTTTTAAAAAAAAATTGTAACCGAGCGAAAACCATCGGATGCCAAAGGCACCCCTTTAAGGGCTACTGTGGGAGGGTCCAACTCACCATTTCCAAGAATCTGGCATCAAGAGGGTCCATACCGAAACCTTTTATGCCAAAGGACGTTTTATATCAGAGCAAATTCATTCCAGGCTCATTTTAAAGCAGAACCTTTCATTCTAGTGTGATAAAGATCAGTTCCTGCAGTGGCCCATGAGGGCCGCTAAGGGTTCTGCTGATTAATGCACATAATTGGGGGAACCTTTCGTTTCGTATTCGTACCAAATGAACCATTCGTACCAAAACGATTTATACTGGTAACCTTTTGCCTATACCTAGCTTTAAGTGAACTTTAGCTAGTTTAAGAGATTATCTCAGATTTTGTCAGACTCTTATTTTTCCTCGTTCTTGCTTCTAAAACCCCACTGGAAGTCATCGAAACTATCGACACTTGGACCGGTTTCTGCTCGGAGTTTCTCGGAGTTCGAGGCTACAAACTTGACCCGGGGCATGTAAACTGGTAACTTTCATATCGTTCTGTATAAAGTAGTGTGAAAACTTTGAATATCCTCTGGTTGCAAATGACTTCTGTAGACAGATTTCTTCTAAGCTCAGTCATAAGATAGTTCTTCAGGGTGCAAAACATTTAAAGAATAACAAACAGAACTTGACATTAAAGCGTCCCTTACAGGAAAAGCCCCTGTTATAAGTTTAATCAAGTTTTACGTAAGATAACTCCCAATTTTCTCCAAAATATTTCGATAGTTTATTGCGACCTTCTTCAAGGTTCTTAATACAAAAAACAAAGAACTGACTGACAACGTTAATTGGTTGAGATAGGTTGAGCAACTGTCTTGTTCTATAGTTCACAATAAACAAAAACTAAACCAAAAAGAGCTCTGGAGAGTTATCAGTCATCTTGATGATATACTAGCACTTTTAGTAGTGATCATCTTTCCGACATTTTCTGATGATCCTTCACAGCTTTTTTTTGGGTCTAGTTTTTTGTTCATTTTGAATTGGGCTACCAATCGCCAACGTTGCAGTTTACATTTGGTTCTTCTTCAGACTTCTTCATTATCCCTGAAAGAGGTCCGCTAGTCCAAGATGTTTTCGTAAGGTCGGAGTTCACGTTTTTTAAAACTTCCACTTACAGACTTAATTTATAAAGACATGTGGAAATTTTTGGTGAGTAAAGGAGATTTTGACTGGGATAGAAGTTTTTTGACAAGAAGATTGAAAATTGCGTTGTTCAGTTGATGAAAGACAGAGAAACTTCTCTGGAGGGTGGAGATTGTGGATAAACTACTACTGACTTGCAAGGAAAAAGCAAAGAAAGTTGGAGTCGATGGGCTCTTGACATAAGTAGGTACTCCACAGCTTTATCTTCACGAAAAAGGATTTCGATTTCAAATATCTCTGCTCATAGAATCTTTTTGTTCTTCACTGAAGTTATCACATCAAAGTGGTAAGTATTGAAAAAGAAAATGGAGTTTAACAGAAACAAAATAAGAACATTCAAGTTTGAAATTAGATATCTCCAATTCTACGAAAATAAGAACACTTTGTATAGCACTTTCTGTGGAGACAAACTAACTTTCAGACATTTTTGCCAATATGCTTAGGGGCTCAATGGACTAATCAGCCTTAACTCCGGACTAGAAACGTTGAGCAAATCGCAGAGCCCCAAGGGACAGTCCAAGGGTAATTTATAAAACTGGAGATGTTTTATATTCAGTGGAAAGTTGTTCCTAGTTGACAAACTTCGCATATTGAAAAAGCCCTGAGGAAGACTTCAATGAAGGTAGAAACGTTGGCTCTTTCACAAATGTGAAGTAGTTATTTCTGTCCTACATCCGCTATTTTCACTTCTATCGACCTGATTAAACGACGCAAAACGTATATGACCACTTACCTACTTTGACTTAGTCGTCCTTCTCTGTCAAAAATACATAGCTAACTTGATGACTTTTTCTAATAAACACCTTCTACACAAGAAGTCAGTATCATCCCAAAACTATCAAGCAAGTGGGCAAAACTAATATTCACAAAAATTAAATCTACATTAGTACAGACACGACAGTTTAGAACTTTTTGTCAAACAATCAAAATGGTTTTTATTGACCCCCAAATCTATAAGCCATTCACTTATTATATACATCAAGTAGATGATTAACATTTTTCTCGTGCCTTCTTGACAAGTGTCGAAAGAAGATTTCAAGAGTAATGAGATGACAAAAATAAGTGCTCAAGTTATAGCTTTAAGTAAGCTCCGCAACTTTAGCCATGGGCTATAGAAGGCAGCTCTTCTTGACTCTGGGGAGCAACATTCTCTTGGGGAGTGACATCGACTTGATGCTGAATGACAGATACTTCAAAATGAAGTATTAACAAATGCACGTCATTATTGTGTCGTTTCTAGGAGAACAGTGACGTAGCCATTTAGTGGTGGGAGAGGTAAATATTTAGGTGAATGCTGCTTCATTAACCTCTCACATTTTTAATAAATTGTAACTTGTAATCGGGGCGCACTGGGGATGGAATAGGGGGGGGAGGGAGGGCGTAGTGGCCTCTTTCTGGCTAGGTCATTGCAGTAGAGCCCAACTCACCATTTCCAAGAATCTGGCTTCAGGAGGCTCCATTCCATCCAGAAACCTTTTATGCCAAGAGACGTTTTATATCACGAAAGATTCATATCAGGATCATTTAACTGAATGTTTCATACTCCTGTAATATGGATCTTGCAGCAGCCCATTAGGACTTCTAAGGCTCCTGCTGATTAATGCACATAAATGGAGGCGCCTTTAAAACGATGTATACTGGTAACCTCTTGCTTGCATCTAGCTTTAAGTGAGCTTTGAGGTGAGCTTTAACTAGTTTTAAAGATCATATCAAATTTTCTGGGGCTCAACTTTTATTTCTCTTTGTTCCTGTTCCTAAAACCTCTCTAGAAGTCACCAAAATTATCGACTCTTGCTCTGCTTTCTAATTCTCATAGCTCGAAGGTACAGACTTCACTTAGGACATGTAAACTGGTAACTTTCGTATTTTTGTGCTCTTAAAAAGGATACAAAACCGTGCTTCATTAAAAGACGGTTCTTCATGGTGCAAAACATTAAAAAGACAAAGACAAACATTGAAAAGAAGAAAAACAACTCGGCATAAAACGTCCCTTACAGAGAGAGCACATGCCATGAGGTCAATCAGATTTTACGAAAATTAAACTTCAGTCCTTCAATTATTAATTAATTCGCCGAAATGTTCCGACAGTTTTGTGCGATGTTCTTCACGGTTCTTAATATCAAAAAAATAACATGACTGGCAACGTCAATTGGTTGAGAAAAGTTCAGCAACTCCATATTTCGTTCAAATCTACGCCGGACTCAAAATAAACGATAACTAGATCAAAAAAAGATCTGGAGAATCATCAGTCATCTTGATTATCAATTGGCACTTTTAGTACATATCGTTATGACTCTTCAGAAATTTTTTTGATTGAGTTTTTGTTTACTTTGGGATTTGAACCGACTATAGAGCGTCAGGGATAAGGCTAATCATCTTTAGCAGACATGCCCTCCTAACTGTATTAAGACCTTTGAAGGAAATCGTAGTAAGTGGCTCAAAACGTCGATAAGTTGATTCTACACCACATTTATTTTTTAATATTGTGACATTGAACTCTTTATAAGAATGTGAGAGAAATAAAATGGCTACTTTAGCATTATTTACCAACCAGCAAAGTTTCGATTTATAGTTGGGTCTTCTTCAGAACTCTTATTTATTTAATCATAAACAGAGGAGGTACCTGTAACTTTAGAACCATTGGAGCGATTTGAATGAATCTAAGAGTTTTTGATTCTTCTCAATATCCTCTTTCACCTCCTAGACTACTTACTTAAAGAAAGTCCCTTTGGTTCAGTAGTTTCGGAGATAGACCCCTTTAGTGGTCGGTTTTCAGGCACTATTAGAATAAAACTATTTTGCCACCTTTAAAAAACTTTTTTATGGGACTGCTTTGACTCGCAATACTTTTTTTACGTTCATAGGAGATTGAAATTATCACATTTCGTTCAAAAATGGCATAAAAAAAAAATTCAAATTTTTTTGAAACTGACTAAAGGAGGGTGTATTTTGTTTTCTTTTCTTTCCAATTTGACGGCCTGTAACTTTAGAAAGAATCAATCGATTGGAATTAATCCAACAGTTTTTGTTCTTCTCGATGTCCTCCTTCTTCCACCAACGCAAATCTCTTTGGTTCAGTAGTTTCGGATATAGAGCATTTCAGTGGTCAGTTTTCAGGCACTTTTAGAATTTCGGCTTTTTTGTCACTTTTGAAAAACTTCTTTATGGGACTGCTATGACTTGCAACAAGCTTGTTACGTTTACAGATAATTGAAAATATCCCATTTCGTTCACAAATGGAAAAAAAAATCTAAATCTTTTAAAAATGATCAAAAGCGGTTGTATTTTTTTTTCACTTTTTTCCAATTTGACAGCCTGTAACTTTAGAACCAGTGGATCGATTCTAATTAATCTAACAGTTTTGTATTCTTCTCAATGTTCTCTTTCGCCTCCCAAACTACTGAGCCAAAGAAACTCCCTTTGGTTCGGTAGTTTCGGAGGTAGACCCTTTTAGTGGTATCAGGTACTTTTAGAATCAAACTTTTTTGCCACTTTTAAAAAACTTTTTTATGGGACTGCTTTGACTCGCCATACCTTTTTTACGTCCATAGGGGATTAAAATTATCTATTTTGTTCAAAAATGACACAAAACAAATTTTCAAAATGTTTTGAAAATGACCAAATGTGTGTCTTTTTGTTTCTCTACTTTCCAACTTGACGGCCTGTAACTTTAGAAAGAGTCAATCGATTGGAATTAATCCGACAGTGTTCTGTTCTTCTCGGTGTCCTCTTCTTCTTCCACCAACGAAAATCCCTTTGGTTCAGTAGTTTCGGAGATAGACACCTTCAGTATGACCCCTACGTTCATAGGGGATTGAAATAAACACATTTCGTTCAAAAATTGCCTTACAAAAAAGACACCAAAAGGGGGAGTGTATTTTTCCTCTTCTTTCTAATTTGATGACCTGTAACTTTAGAAAGAGTGAACAGATTGGGATTGATCCAATAGTTTTTTTGTTCTTCTCGATGTTCTGCTTCTCCTCCCACTAAGAAAGTCTCTTTGGTTTAGTAGTTTCGGAGATAGACCTTTTCAGTGGTCGGTTTTCAGGCACTTTTAGAATCGACTTTTTGCCTCTTTTGAAAAACTTCCTTATGGGACTGCTTTGACTCGCAACAAGTTTGTTATGTTTATAGAGAATTGAAAATATCCCATTTCGTTCACAAATGGAAAAAAAATCAAAATTTTTTAAAAATGATCAAAAGGGGTTGTATCTTTTTTCACTTTTTTCCAATTTGACAGCCTGTAACTTTAGAACCAGTGGATCGATTCTAATTAATCTAACAGTTTTGTATTCTTCTCAATGTTCTCTTTCGCCTCCCAAACTACTGAGCCAAAGAAACTCCCTTTGGTTCAGTAGTTTCGGAGGTAGACCCTTTTAGTGGTATCAGGTACTTTTGGAATCAAACTTTTTTGCCACTTTTAAAAAACTTTTTTATGAGACTGCTTTGACTCGCCATATCTTTTTTACGTTCATATGGGATTGAAATTATCACATTTTGTTCAAAAATGGCACAAAACAAATTTTCACCATTTTTTGAAAATGACCAAATGGGGCGTGTCTTTTTGTTTCTCTTCTGTCCAACTTGACGGCCTGTAACTTTAGAAAGAGTCAATCGATTGGAATTAATCCGACAGTGTTCTGTTCTTCTCGGTGTCCTCTTATTCTTCCACCAACGAAAATCCCGTTGGTTCAGTAGTTTCGGAGATAGACACCTTCAGTATGACCCCTACGTTCATAGGGGATTGAAATAAACTCATTTCGTTCAAAAATTGCCTTACAAAAATTTTCAACATTTTTTGAAAGACACCAAAAGGGGGAGTGTATTTTTCCTCTTCTTTCTAATTTGATGACCTGTCACTTTAGAAAGAGTGAACAGATTGGGATTGATCCAATAGTTTTTTTGTTCTTCTCGATGTCCTGCTTCTCCTCCCACTAAGAAAGTCTCTTTGGTTTAGTAGTTTCGGAGATAGACCTCTTCAGTGGTCGGTTTTCAGGCACTTTTAGAATCGACTTTTTGCCTCTTTTGAAAAACTTCCTTATGGGACTGCTTTGACTCGCAACAAGCTTGTTATGTTTATAGAGAATTGAAAATATCCCCTTTCTTTCAAAAAAGAACTTTCTTCAACAAAGAAATTTTTCGAAAGCTTTTTGAAAACCAAATGAGGCGTGTTTTTTGTTTCCATTCTTTCCAACTTGACGGCCTGTAACTTTAGAAAGGGTCAATCGATTGGAATTAATCCAACAGTTTTTTGTTCTTCTCGATGTCCTCTTCTTCTTCCACCAACGAAAATCTTTTTGGTTCAATAGTTTCGAAGATAGACACCATCAGTATGACCCCTACGTTCATAGGGGAGTGAAATTAACTCAGTTCGTTCAAAAATTGCACAAAATTCTTTGAAAATGACCAAGGGGGGGAGGTGTATTTTTTCTCTTCTTTCTAATTTGATAACCTGTAACTTTAGAAAGAGTGAATCGATTGGGATTAATCCAACAGTTTTTTATTCTTCTCGATCTCCTGCTTCTCCTCTTACCAAGAAAGTCTCTTTGGTTTAGTAGTTTCGGAGATAGACCCCTTCAGTGGTTGGTTTTCAGGCACTTTTGAAAAAACTTCAATATGGGACTGCTTTGACTCGCAACAAGCTTTTTACGTTTATAGGGGACTGAAATTATCTCATTTCGTTCAAAAATAGCATAAAAAAAATTCTAAATTTTTTGAAAATGATCAAAACGGGTTATATTTTTTTTTCACTTTTTTTTCCAATTTGACAGCCTCTAACTTTAGAACCACTGTGCCGATTCGAATGATTCTAACAGTTTTGTGTTTTTCTCAATGTCCTCTTTCACCTTCTAAACTATTGAACCAAAGAAAGTCCCTTTGGGTTCGGAGGTCCGGAGGACCCTTTAGTGGTCGGTTTTCAGGCACTTTTAGAATCAAACTTTTTTGCCACTTTTAAAGAACTTTTTTAGGGGACTGCTTTGTCTCGCAATAAGTTTTTTACGATCATGTGGGATTAGAATTATCGATTTCGTCCAAAAAAGTGACCAAAGGAGGCGTGTACTTTTGTTTCTCTTTTTTCCAATTTGAGGGCCTGTAACTCGTTAGAGAGAGTAGAGCGATTGGAATTAATCCAACAGTTTTTTTTCCTCTCGATGTCCTACTTCTCCTCCCACCAACGAAAGTCTCTTTGTTTTAGTAGTTTCGGAGATAGACCCCTTCAGTGGTCGATTTTCAAGCACTTTTAGAATCGACTCTTTCGCCAATTTTAAAAAACTCATTAATGGGATTGCTTTGACGTGTAACAAATTTGTTACGTTCATAGGGGATTAAAATTATCTAATTTCGTTCAAAAACGGCATAAAAAACATTAATATTGTTTTGAAAATGACCAAAGGGGGCGTGTATTTTTGTTTCTCTTCTTTCCAACTTGACGGCCTGTAACTTTAGAAAGCCAGATGATTCCGTAGAGTCAAAATTCACTTTTTTTTTAAAACTCTACAACACAAACTATTACAACTCAGACATAATTTATAAGGACATGTTGGTAACTTTAGAACTTCTCCATTGGAGCCCAAGCATGTCACATTAACCAAGTTCAAAATGATTAAAGTTACCTTCCAGGCGTGCTCAATCTTACTTCCTTGCTGTGTTTTTTTCTTTTTTTAAGAGAAATCGTCCTTCTTTTAATTATCAGAAACCTATCAAAGTCTCTCTTTGTTAATGTCTGTCATCTTAGCAAAGGAGCCAGGTCTCACAATCACGACCAAAGGCTTCAGGCTTCAATTTGGTAACTTTTGGTGAGTAAAAAAAAATTGTGAATCGGAGAAGGCAGTTATTTGTTACGAATTTTGAAAACTTCAACACGTATTCTTCACTTGGCAATAGACAGAAAACCTTCTCTGGAGAGCGTAGAATGTAGACAAACTATCAGTGATTTTCAAGGAAAAGAGCGATACCAAAAAAGTTGTGTAAAGGTACTCCACAGCTTTATCTTCGACAGAGAGGTTTTCGATTTTCAAGACATTATCTATGATCGTATGAGCTTCTTGTTCTTTAGTGTAGTTATCACTGTCAATGGTTAAGTGTTTGCTTCGCTAAGATTATGAGACTTTTTATCAAAGTCTTTGGTACAAAAAAAAAACTGGAAACGAAATATAACATAAATTAGCTCCAGACTAGAAACTTTGAGCAAATCGCAGGGCCCCAAGGGGCAGTCTAAGGACATGAGGCCGGCGTTGGGAAATGAATGGGTCATTAAATAAAAGCACGAGTTTTTGGAACTACGTGCTTACTACAAAAGGTTTGCAGAAGAATTGTGTGAGAAGAAGGAGAAGCCTCGATTGCAGTCAAATGATCCCTTGTTCTAGTCGATTTTGGCTGACTCTATAAAGGAAGGGCTCTTAATTTTAAACACTACAGAGGAACATTGAGTGAGGCAGAAAAGCACTATTGCGTTGATAGAAAAGTGCTGTCAGGCATGATTAAGACAGGCAACTATTACCATCACTATTTATATGAACAAAATTTTTCTGTTTGAAATAGTGGTTACAAGTAAAAAATTCTGAAGAATGGATAGAGTGCTTTGAGCAATACAACTTCTAACTTTTCGCTCAAGAAGGTCGCAGAGAAATGCCCAAGCATTGTCTAGATAACTGTTTCAAGAAAACTGGCAGCATTGTCAAAGAAGAAAGCAGCGTGAAGGACCTCTTTATATAAGAAAGGCTTCGGTGCATGAATGTTGGTTGGACCGCACAGGAACAAACAAACAACCGAACAACCCAGGACTCATACTCTTGTTAAAAATTAATGATTCGAGGCCGGAATGTCGGAATATCATTGGACTCTTATCAGCTAAAGTCCAAACTCAATGGCGTTATGAGCTCAGTGGGACTCTCTTAGAATAGTAAATGGATTATTGATGATTACAGACAATAGGACCGTAATCAGTCAAATAGTTGTTCAGGCAGCAAGAAATCAGAAAGTACAATGAAACAAGTGGAGGTCACTTTGGAGTGAATAAGGCTCTGCCAAGAGTCAAAAAGTGGACCATTTCCGTAGACTGATTTCACCAATTAACTCTGAATCGGCCATTTTCGAATGACAACTTTTTTGCATCCCCAGTCGGATGCAATGGAATATTTGTTGTCAAAAATGGTGGCAGGTCATAGGCGTGATTGGGACCGGCATCCACCTCTCCTGTTAATGGCATATTGAGCTTCCATACACGAAGTGGTCATACCCCGGCAAACGTGGTGCCTGGAAGAAAAATGAGACTTTCGACAAAACTCTTAGGATTCTGAAGTCGATCTAAAAGAGCGGTTCAAAGTTGTTCAAGAGCAAGTCAGAAACTGACGTAAACTGCGGCTCTCTAAGACTTTGTGTGGAAAAGTCGCTCAAATTTAGAAGAAGGTTAATGACGTGGTCTGCAGAATCTTGCGGATTCCCAGGTGAAAGACATAGGTTGTTCATCTGGATATGAACGAGACACGATCGAACGTATCTATTGAGACTTAAGAGGAGGGAGTGTTTCAGGAATCGGGGAGAGGGGAAACTGCATAAAGATAACATTTTGCACCAGTTTCTACCGAGCATCTGATGAGACAGAGAATGCGAAAAGACTTTCAATACCATTCACCATAACCGTTTATTGAAGTTTTCAGTTATCAGTATAAAATAATTTTTTTTTAGTTTAAGGGCACAACGTCCTGATAGAATTGCAGTAGATTTCAAAGCCTGAAATAGAGCTACGTTTCTAATTTAAGACAAAACTTCCACATTAATAAATTTAAATGGTTGATGAGCGGGAATTAAGACTTTTCATTTATGAAAGAAAGGCGACTTTATCCTTAAAACTGTTGATACTGCGAGACAAAGTTCCATCAATCATCGGCTCGAATTCGGCGTCTCTTAGTTCTGAGTGCTCCCGACCAAAATTTAATATAATAATCCCCGTCGCACTTTCGAACTCTGGCTTGGTACAACAAGCCCTCTATATTTGCCATATTAAAAGCTATCTGTCATCTAGCGACGAGAAACTGAGAACGTCAATTAAGCGACTAATTGAGACAAACGCGTCTTTAATTATTCAGCCAAACCGCGTTAGTCAAGATTATGGATCAGCGCCGGAAGTTGGACTAACCTATAATTGGTCGGACGAAATATTGGTCAGCGTTTAATGAGATTTTGATAAGCGCCGCTCTGGAAGCCTCCCGTAGGCGACATACTTTAACACCGCCTCGGTTCCGATATGATCGATAATAATACATCATTTCCCTTTTGCCGGTTCCTAATGGATTTCCATTAATGGATCAGCGATAGCTAATAGGCACACACTTAAGATGCGCCCAATAATTCAAATATCAAGAAGAGTTGATTATCTAAATCCACTGATTACGTCAGCATGGTCGCCCGTAATAGAGCGCCACTGAATCTGAACTTTTTAAACGGGCCCATGTACGAGACGCCCTTCCAGAATCAAAAACAGATCCGGGACGCGTCCTTTTGTAGTGGAGCTATTAATTAAAAGAGGTATCACGTTCTCGGACTTTTTATTACATCCGCGGACCCTGCTGCAATTAAAAACCATAAATTGATCGTTGAATATTTAAAGGGCGTAGGGCCCTAAGCCCGCTTCACATTTTACTGCTTAGCTCTGCCGTAATTAATTCGATAATAATTCTCCCGGTTTAATACCAGATCCTGGCTGCTTTGGGCTGCAAATTTTGGTTTAGCCTCCGATGCACACAAATGAAATGCAAAACTATACAATGTTTTTGTTGTAGTCTTGGAGGCTACCGCGATGTACGTAATAGTAGCAGTTGTTCCTGATGACTATTAAATGTCTCGGTTACTTAAAATTGTTATAAACTTTTGTTAAAAAATCAGTTTACAAAAATGTTTAACTACCACTGGATTTTGTTTATTAAAAGTATGTATGTCTATGTAATGGTTTTGCAGGTGCAAGGACAAATAAATCTCCCTTGTCGTTTGAATAAAGGCCAACGTTTCGACGTTTAATTTACGCCTTCTTCATTCGTCTTTCGTCATCGTTGTTTGGTAGTGCCACCCACCACTCCTTGTGCCGAACGATATTAGTGCTCTGATGGTGCTGGCGTGCTTAACGTGTGACGTGCATCATGGATGTAATTTTGTTTATTGACGTCATCCTTTGTCGCCGAGAATAGCCATGAAGAAGACGTAAATTAAACGTCGAAACGTTGGCCTTTAATCAAACGACAAGAGAGTTTTATTTGTCCTAGACCTGCAAAATAATTACATCTGTAAATTGAGAGGACGCAATACATTATCATCAAGTATAAACCATTCACTTATTATTGCCGTCAAGTAGGCGTTGGAAATCTGACTTTGACATTTTTAGCCTATCTTCTCATCATGTGCAGAAAAGAGATGTGTACAAAAAAAATGAAGGTTTCAAAGGTAACGAGATGCCAAAAATAAGTGGTTATTGTATATATATGCCATTTAATATGCCTAATAAAAAATATATATGGGGTGATTCAAAAGTACTTTGACAAACTTCAGGAGGTGATTCCTGGCATTATTTTAGCAAGAGAAATTCTAATAAACGAGGGTCCTTAGGAGCATCGTTACGGAGATACAGGGTGTTAAAGCTTTATTAAAAAAAAAAATATCTTCGAGACTAGATGCTTGTATTTTGGTTGAGGGAGGACATTTCGAACAATTATTTAATTTAATTTAATTTAAATTTTTTTTCTATTTTCAAGTTTGCACTGAAATAACACGTTTAATCTTGTTGAGGTAACGATTCTAAGACGTGCATTAAAACGATTTTTTTTTTACTTGAAAATGACGCGCCTAACGAAGAAAACTTTTTTTGTTTAGAATTGAACAGGGAACAAAAGGGTAAAATTTATTTTTTGATAGACCAGTGGCGTACTATACTTTTCTTCAAAAAGATGAAGCGTCATTGCGGTACCCGCGCCACTGGTGGAACAAAAAAAATTTTTCGTTTACCATCTAAAAAAACTTTAACATCCTGTATTAGAGATGAGAAAATACGGTATTTTATTTTTAATTGTACAGTATTAAATTCAAAAAAATGGCGGGAAGAGTGTAAAAGCGAGATCTTATTGCATTTAAAAATTAACAAAATTATTAATTTTATTTAGAGAATGTATGATATTAGTAGTATAAGTTAAGGAGTTATTTTTATAATTCAAATCCAATTTTTCCTTTAGATCAAGAGTAACCAGAGTGGCCCACTCAGCCCACTCTCAACGCAGGATTCAATAGCCATTATTTTCAAAATGTAGTTCTAGTTGAAACCCTTCTACATACACGTTTACTTCACTACTAGTACTAATGATAAAATAAAATTTTTTCTTCATAAAAAAAATTAAGACAAATGGACGCAAATTAAAAAATGAAGTCAGTTATATGTCATTCAAGTCATATGTCATTCTCCTACAGCGTTGTCTACTCTTCACAGTGTTGCCAGTAATTTGTATAAAATGAAGAGGTTAAATACATACAGTATTAAACGGTATAATACAATGTATAATACATTTGTATTATACACTTTCATTTCACTATCCTGTATCTTCGTAACGATGCTCTTAATCACCTCCCGAAGTTTGTCAAAGTACTTGTGAATCACCCTGTATAGATATTAAAATACCAAAAGTCAAAGACATAAAAATTATTATTAAAAATATCAGTGGACCCTCCGAATAGACGGCTATGATAGCAACTGAAAAATCATTTTTACATCCTAAGATTGCTCATGTAATGATTAACACATAACGTAAGTCTGGTTCTTCTAGATAAAAAACAATCTAAAAATTGGTAAAAAAACCAATGTCAAAGGATCTTCAAAGCGCTCTACCTTCCTTAGGAAACATTTTTGGATAAGACGATTTTCTTCAAATCTTCGTTTGTCTGTTTAGTTTTTAGACACCCTGTATATTCACTGAGTTTTTTTCAGATTCACTACCAAATGCCCTTTAAACAGCGTGTCTCCAAAGTTGGTGTTACCGAAAAAGTAACATTAACGGAGATACAGGATGTCAAAGTTTTATTTAAAAAATAAAAATATATTAATAAATGCGAAACTATTTAAGTTTGTAGTGTACAAAATTGAAGTAAATATACAAAATTTTGTAGGTTTTAATAGTGCAATTTGACTATGACTTGCCATAAAACTTGTTGTACAGGGTGTTCCATTTTCAATCGTCACCGGATACGGGTTCCAATAATTTATCGTCAACTTACTACATACTTTTATTAATTTTAACTATTACAACACGATTAAAACACAATTACTCTCTACCAGCAATTCGCACTCTTCGCTTATTAACTACACTGCACTATTTATTCGATGCCATCTCGTGCGGTTTGCTGGTTTATATACCCGGCCTGAACACACTCTCGTACTTTCAAGAACGGAGACGACTGTTCCCTGTTCTCGTTTATTCTAGATGGATTCCCGGAGTCGCGGTCGGCGCTCGGCGTTGCCGCTTTGGCCCAAACCTCTGTGAACCGACGCACAGTGGGCGAAACGACCAGTTTATGTGGTCATAATTAATTGGGTCTAAGCTGTGACATATTTTAAAGATGTGATTTATAGCTATAATCAGCTGGATACAAGTACATAAAAGGGGGACAGAATTCTATAAAAATCGTAATTTGCTAAGAACTATACAGGGTGTCCAAGATAAAGATATCCAGCATAGGGATCTTGTAAACGGCAAGTGATAGAATTTCGGTTAAAGAGGAGAAAAGTTTGGAATTTTGGAGTTTAGTAAGATGATGTTTTAAAACTTGCAATCTTTTGAGTCGTTCCGAAGATATGCGAAAAAAAAAGCGAATTTCAACGATTTTTAAAAAATAGTCACTTTACGGTTAATGTTACATAAAAAGTAAGAGCACTTTATAGAAGCACTTTTTAACTTTATTTGGTATGGCGTGCAGAAATTGAAATCCGACGGTTCGTTTTTGAGTAACCATCATCAATTGCTAACTAAACGCTGTTGTAACAATTGCTTAATCAATTGTAATGCCGAGTTCTTTTAAAATCATCAATTTGGCCTTCAATGACAACTTATTAAGTAGATTTCTAAAACTTCTCAATTTATTTCGAAAGCTAAGTTGTATATACAGGGCATCCCATAATTATATGTACAGGGTATCCCAATAAGAAGTGCACGCGGCTGTTTCTCGGAAACTATTGATCGTAGGACTTCGGGAAAAAAATCTTCTTAGTAAATGTGGCCACGAGGAAACGTTTCATTATCAATAAAATGAAAAATGTCAGATAACTCTGAAATTTGCAATGAGAAGCTATAGTAAAAATACCATAAATATAATCTCCTGTTCTCTACGAACAACTTTGCTATTTAACTTTTTGCTCTATCTCTTCAAATAAAGTGGTGGGGGTGGTGCAAAGTTTGCTTTTAAAGAAATGGAATATCTCAGGAACGGTAGATCGAGGAGACTTCATCTTTGCGGCATTTTAAAGAGCATTTCTTGACCTACAGGGTGACCTAGCAAGAAGTCCAATTTCGTTTTCACAGTCGCCGGCCAAAATTCACGTTTTCCTTCTAGTTATTTCGAAAAAATCAAATGCAATACTAGAACTTAATTTTCACTTCATTTTCTGTAAAGAATTTGATAGTCTATTTTGCTGTAAAATGCAAGACTCTATCTCTTCCATAACACAAAATAATAATGAAAAACTACTAAAAAAAAGTACTGATCGTTGGTCTGATTTCATAGACAATGTCTTTCGCTCGCCCCCAGAGATAGAAGTCAAGGCACGTCAGATCTGGTGATCTAGGAGGCCAGGGAAGCAGACTCCCTCGTCATATCCAACGATTTGGTAAACGTTGTGAAGACATTGCCTGACATTTATTGAAAAATGTGCTGGGCAACCATCCAATTGCAAAAACATACTTCTTCTAGTAGCGCGCGGCACATCTTCCAATAAACCAGGCAAATCATTTTCAAGGAATTCGCAAAACACGTTTTCCGTTAGGACTTGCGCAAAAAAGTAAGATCCTATAATATTTTGTCCTATTATCCCGCATCATACGTTTATACTCCAGCGATTTTGATGCTGGACTTGTCGCATTTAACATGGATTTTCTGCCATCCACTAGTTCAGATTATGACGGTTAACGTTTTCGTCGCTGCGAAACGTGGCTTCATCACTTCACAAAATCTTGAATTAAATTGGGGTTTCGAATTTAACATCCTCAAGAATCAATGGCAAAAGTCCAGCCTTGTGTCGAAATCTCGTTCTTTCAACTCTTGGTGTAAAATCAGGTGGTAAAACGCCCTCTATCGGCGACTGTGAAAACGAAATTGAACTTTTTACTAGGGCGCCCTGTAGGCCTGGAAATGCTCTTTAAAATGCCGCAAAGATGAAGTCTCCACGATCCACCGTTCCTGAGATATTCCATTTCTTTCAAAGCAAAGTTTGAGATGAAAGAGATAGAGCAAAAAGCTAAATAGCAAAGTTGTTCGTAGAGATCAGGAGATTACATTTATGGTATTTTTACTATAGCTTCTCATTGCAAATTTCAGAGTTACCTGACATTTTTCATTTTAGTGGTAGTGAAACGCCCCCTAGCGGCTGATTTAGAGACCTGAAGATAATTTTCAGCATTTTCTCGTGGCCACATTTACTAAGAAGATTATTTTCCCGAAGTCTTACGATTAATAGTTTCCGAGGAACAGCCGCCTGCACCGCTTATTGGGACACCCTGTACATAGAGCTACGACAGACTTACTACTAAACGATAAAGACCACTTTTCTTTCAGCACAAAATACAATTCGCGTCGTTTCATCTTTAATTTTACCTGTCAAGTTACACTTTCAAGCGTCAAATATATAAGTGCACAATGAACTCATATCTTTGTTAAAAAGACGTGTATTAAAATAAAACTCAGTATAAAGGGGATAATTGTAAGATTGTGCATTAGTTCTAAGCTATTTAATACTACTTTGAGTACTCATTAGTTTATATCAACATAATAAGGACCCATATGAAGGTAAGAAAAAATTTCAGATAAATGTTCATTAGAAGGCTAAAAATTGAGTCGGTGAAGTTCTCAATATTATATTTTTAAAATAAGTGAAGTTAAAATAAATTAATTTGCTGAAGTTTGCAGTCTGTTTATCTGTCTTTACTAATAAAAAAAATCAAAAAGTTTACTTGAGGAGACCACCGCTTAACAATATTGTACCAAATATGTCATTTAATGTCGAAGATAAAAGGTTGCTATTTTCACGAAGTTTTGGTACTTTTTGGAGAAACTAAAAATGGCGCCAACAAAATTTCCATAGCTTTTTTGGCTTTTGAGATACAGGGTGGAATTGCTGAACATGATTTCTCTCTTTAATATTTGGATTAAAGTGATTTGTTCCATCTTTTTTCGGATACATTCCATTTAGAAAATTGCAAAAAATGTATTGCATATAAAAGAATAAGTATTTTCATTAAAGTTGACTATAGCAGGTTTACACTAAAGTAAAAAGACTCAGCCAGTACATTCATTCCCCCCTTGATACTTAATCCGGACCTTTAAAAATCCGACCCCTGACTGACGTTGGCCAAACAGTCCCATCATTTATCTTACCCTTTTATAAACTAGGTTGCAGTAATGAACTACAGAGGGCGTAACGCAAATACTCGCTCTTCTACGAGGGTGCCAACAATAGAGAGTTAAACCTCTTACATGGTAATGTTCTATACTGCGTTGCGGAAAATCACTCTTTATTCTTTTTTGCAGTAATCTTATTAAGGAGACCTGGTTAGCAGGAGGCTTTCAGCTGAATAAATGGTTTTAAGTTTAGATAAAAGGGTTTCGGATGACGAGCGTGGATCGAAGGCGGCGTAATCCTGCTGGTGACGTGTTAACTGGCGAATTGTTTGGGAGTGGGATATTTCTCGCATAGAGGGGTTATATTACTGACTATACACCGTCTCATATAAGCCAAACAATATTCCTTTTGGATCTTTCTTTCTCTTTTCGAATTGAATCATTGTGATTCTGCTCTTGCGCTCGCAGTTAAGCCGGTTAAAAATAAAAGCTCTGGCAGATATTTTTAGAAGTCTAAGAACCACCCACAAAAGTCAACTAATTCAATAAAAAAAACCGCGACAGCCTGAATTCCTGACACCGTTCGAATTAACGTCGCCCCGGAAGAATCGTGACTAGACTTCCCGCTGTCAAAATAAAATGCACCCCGCGATCGTGTTTTAACGTTTCCTATCTGGAAAATCTTAAACAATTCCCAAATCGAATCACAAGTATGAAATGTCCACATCTTGATATTGCCCCCTGAAATATGGCAACGACGGAAAAACCGAATTAAACTGTCATTTATACACAACGACGGAGCCGGGCACTTGGCGTAATCAATTTCAGTCATGTCACATTGTGACATACTGTATATATACTCCTGTTCCGTTCTAATCTCTTATCGGCATCGCAGACTGCTGTTTGAAAGGGCGCGATAAGCTTGTTAAGTCAAACTTGAACGGGGTTTCCCATAATACTTCCTGGTCGCTTTTTAAGCTTTACACCCGTGTCTAGGGGAGGCGTGAGGTGTTGCATATTGTGCATGTTAAGCAGTGCCAAGTGGGACTTTTTCTAGAATATTAGCGGTGTTTCGTCAAGAGATTTATCAATTATTGATAAAAAATAACGTACAATAGGGTGCCTCTTTTGAAGGACTGGTTTCGGCCCACACGCCATCATCAGCGCCCATAATTTTTCAAATTAGTAACTTCTGAGTAAGAAGTAACTTCAAATGAGATTAGTGAATCCCTTCAATTTATCTAATCTAGAAAGACAACTTA
This sequence comes from Taphrorychus bicolor, assembly GCA_951812265.1. Classification (NCBI taxonomy): domain Eukaryota; kingdom Metazoa; phylum Arthropoda; class Insecta; order Coleoptera; family Curculionidae; genus Taphrorychus; species Taphrorychus bicolor. The sequence goes on along the minus strand of OX638300.1, from coordinate 29,841,009 downwards.
GGTCCTAGATGAAGAGCAAATATTAGGGAATAATCGAAAGCTGAATTTAACTGAAATGGGCTATTTTTTTTTCTTAAAGTGTGACATTACTAGAGGAGGTAATTACTGAAGTCCAAATAAAAATGCTCTATTATGAACCATCACGTCACAAAGAATGAGACACCTGTCTAGTACATAACATAACTCACTTGAGTATGATACACATTTTCTTTAGGTTTTCTACATATAATACTTTAATGTTATTTTCGTAAATTTGTTCTTTGCCCACTTGGAAGTAATTTCACTTCTTGTCTCTCCAACATATTTTTATGTCTCTGATGCATTTCTTTAGTGCCTTTGTAGTGTATTTAAATTTTGTAAATTAACATGTTTTAGGTTAATCGCTATAGATACACATAACTGAGTAGAGTACGATACACATTTTTATAAATTATTGTCTTACGTCTTCTTCAAGTTCTTCAAGTTTTGTTCTTTTGCCCACTTTGAAGTAATTTTGCTTTTTATGTCTCTGAATTCATTGGGTGTCTTTGTGTATAACCGGTTATTGTGAATCGACATGTTTTAACTTGAAAAGCATGACAAAACACTTCTGCAGTTTTTACGGTAAATTACATTCTTCAGCAAGTTTTAAGCGTTTTGCCCTGCAATTTTTTACTTGAAAAACTGCCTTGCTTAGATATTTTTGAAGCGAATTTTGAAGCAAAATCTTGAAACAACAACTGTACTGTGTTGTTGTTGAGTCCTTCTCAAACCGTCTTGTCCTGTAGCCCTGTACCGAAAGTGAAATATATGCCCGTAGATGTACAGGTTGTTTCAAATTCAGCAACGGTAAGAGATACAGGGTCGGTTAAATCAGGGCAAAGTTGCGCAGTTTGGAGTTCAATAATATGCCGTTTTATCATTTCAAAAATTCCGATTACTTCCGGAGATATACGAAAAAATACAAAATTGTGAAATATCGTTATTATTTTGTTTTGAGCTTATTCGAAGAGATAATTCAAAGTGATTGACACTTCGTGATTGCAACTTTTTTTGCCCCGTAAGATGGCATATTTAGTTTCTTCCTGCGACGTTTCGTTTTTTTGAAACCATCATCAACATTACTTTTTTAAATACGGGCCTGGATTTTTTATTTGTTATTTTCATCGCCCTTTTTAGTCCACATAACGCATGCAATATGACATATATTGCAATTAAAGTCTAGCCAGAAATCGTTTTTCCTTTAAATTTCATTATATAAAATTCTTATTTAATATACAAGACCTATTTTATTACTAAACGAAACAGTAAACACAAAGATAAAACATTAAAGTAAATACTAGAATAACTCTCCCTGCACCTCAATATATTTTTGAGTTGTTCTAAGCAAGTTGCTGGTAATTGACCGTTCAATTGTTCTAGCTCGTATAGCCCTTGCTTCCGTTATTAAATTTTCCGTTAGAATTGGTTGGGATTTTCCCTTAGAACTGTCCCTTAGACCAGTTTTTCAAATAACCCTAAGAAAGTAATCCAGAGGAGAAAGATCAGGACTTCTTTCTGGCAAGTGGCATGATCCCTTAGTTTCTAATCCACTGGTTGGGAAAGAATTCGTTTAAAAAATCAAAATAACGAATAAAAAATCCAGGTCCGTATTTAAAAAAAGTAAATTTGATGATGGTTTCCAAAAAACGAAACGTCGCAGGAACAAACTAAATATGCCATCTTACAGGGCAGAAAAAGTTGCAACGACGAAATGTCAATCATTTTGAATTATCTCTTCGAATAAGCACAAAACAAAATAAAAACGATTTTTTTAAATTTAGTGTTTAGTTTTTGGATATTTTCCGAAGTAATTGGAATTTTTCAAATGTTAAAGCGGTATATTATTGAACTCCAAATTGCGCAATTTTGCCCCAATTTAACCGACCCTGTACCTCTTACCGGCGCTGAGATCCCAATGATGTGGTTCGAATTTGAAACACCCTGTACAAGTACCGATATGGTTCTTTATTTTAATTTTAGTTTTTAGTTATTTTAGACATGCTTCTCTGATCGAAAAAGCCTTGAGGAAGAGCTCAATTAAAGGTCGAAACGGTGGCGATTTTTAAAAAGTAAAGTAGCTTTATTGTCCTACAACTGCTATTCAAACGTTCATGAAATTCGTTTATATTTTTAGTTTTATGAAAAGTAAAAATGCTTTCCAGTAGTTTTATTACGTAGAATGCAGTGGCGTACTTTCATTTGACTGTACCTAATAGTTCAGCAAAGTTGGTTTTATTACAGAGAAATTATTGTTAGCAGTAAAAGACGCTACTTCAACTAACATTTGTGGATGCTTTCGGTTTTTTTAAATGTTAAATCGAATTTTATATGTGATTTATACCAATTATCTAGCTTTATAGATGGTTCTGCTAGTTCTATATACAGGGTGGCTTTTTTAGGTGCGTGAAATATTGCTTTTTCCGAAACGGTTGTAGTTACGAAGAAGGTTAAATTAGAAAAATAGTTGACTTTTGTAGAGTCTGTGTAGAAAACCTTTGCAATGTTGCCACATTTTGAGAGGTTTCCGAAATATAAAAAAAAGGCTCGTATTTTAGTGGGTTTAAGACAAATAAAAACACCCTTTTCTCTCAAAAAACGCCTACGTTTCGACGTGTATTTTACGTTTTCATCAGGGCTGAAACATATGCAGGCACATTACCACACACGACGAAGGCTCTTATAGAAGAATAAATCAGACGAGGACTTAGGCATCACTTGTGCACAATTATGTTTGATGTAAACCAACATAAACACATTAACTAAACAATTTTTGTTTTTTTTGGAACGCAAAGAATTCAAAAGTTAGATAAAATTGAAATACTATGAAGACGTAACATTACTTATATGAGTAAAAATCATAGATAAAATTTGAAACATGTTCATTGAGGAATATTACCTATTCTCTCGCGAAAGAGGATGATGTAATAAATGTTACGGTATCCACGATACAGGTAAATATGAGTTGTGTGGTAATGTCCCTGCATATGTTTCAGCCCTGATGAAGACGTAAATTAAATGTCGAAAAGTAGGCGTTTTTTTTGAGAGAAAAAGTAGTTTTTATTTGTCCTAAACCCACTAAAATAAGAGCTTTTGGAATCTTGAGGACGCTAATATGCGTCAATTAAAAAAAAATGTGTAAAATACCAAAAGCTTAAATCTCGTCACCCGAAGCTAATCGAAATGCCATCTGAGAGGGGCTAAAGTGTAGTGAAACTTTGTAATGTAGACTTTTTTGTGTCACCAATAGTTTTTGAAATAGAAGAGATTTAAAATTTTCGCAATTTTTACATTTTTCTAAATATTTCAGAAAATACTTAAAATGTGGCAACACTGTAAATGTTTTCTAAAAAGTCTAGAGATGTTTTTACTTTACTGCGTTGTTTCGTTTTATTTATGTTTATTTTTGAAAATATTCTTTCTAAATGTGCACTTGAATGCGCTAATGTTAGTAAGTAGAACACGAAATTTAGCAAATTTAGCAACCGTTTTTTACCATTATCAAATTTGAATAAATTTACCTCTTTCCAGAACTCACAACCATTAGGTGGAAAGGATGCAGAAACTACTTTTCTCAAATTACGCCATTCATTTTCAACAATCGTTAAATCATTTCTTGAGTCCAAAGAATACCGCCGTTTCGGAGATAGCAATACTGCACGAACTTAAAAAAGACACCCTATATAATCTTGATGTGTTTATGGTTTTCCAAAAAAAAAGGACTACAACTACCGGTACACTTTCGGTTTTAAAAGAAAGTAACAAAAGCCTTGTGAATGCACTATTTATAAAACTTTAGGTGGAAAGACTAATAGATTTATAAAGAGGATTTCCAGACTTTCTTTATAAATACATTCGTCCTTAATTTTCATAAAAGTCTTTGTAAGACTAAAAAATTGTGGAAGATTTTAGTCAGTTTTTGATAACGTAGGTTACCTTAAGAAAAAGCATAGTATTGTAACAAGGGAAGAAGTTTTGTACTTCAACATCAACGTTTTATAAGGGTTTGCAAATTTTTGTATGGACATTAATAACATCTAAGGGCCGCACAAAAAAGACACCCTATATAATCTTGATTTGTTTATGGTTTTCCAAATAAAAAGGACTACAACTACAGGTACATTTTCGGTTTTAAAATAAAGTAACAAAAACCTTGTGGTTACATTATTTATAAAACTTTAGGTGGAAAGACTAATAGATTTATAAAAAGAAAATTTCCAGACTTTCTTTATAAATACGTTGGTCCTCAATTTTCATAACAGTTTTTGTAAGACTAATAAATTGTGGAAAATTTTAGTCAGTTTTTGGTAACGTAGGTTACCTCAAGAAAAAGCATAGTATTGTAACAAGAGAAGAAGTTTTATACTTCAACATCAACGTTTTATAAGGGCTAGCAAATTTTTTTATGGATATTAATAACATCTAAGGGCCACACAAAAAAGACACCCTATATAATCTTGATGTGTTTATGGTTTTCCAAAAAAAAGGACTACAACTACCGGTACACTTTCGGTTTTAAAAGAAAGTAACAAAAACCTTGTCGTTACACTATTTATAAAACTTTAGATGGAAAGACTAATAGATTTATACAAAGAGGATTTCCAAACTTTCTTTATAACTACATTCGTCCTTAATTTTTATAAAAGTCTTTGTAAGACTAATAAATTGTGGAAGATTTTAGTCAGTTTTTGGTAACGTAGGTTACCTTAAGAAAAAGCATAGTATTGTAACAAGAGAAGAAGTTTTATACTTCAACATCAACGTTTTATAAGGGCTAGCAAATTTTTTTATGGATATTAATAACATCTAAGGGCTACACAAAAAAGACACCCTATATAGTCTTGATGTGTTTATGGTTTTCTAAAAAAAAGGTCTACAACTACCGGTACACTTTCGGTTTTAAAAGAAAGTAACAAAAACCTTGTGGTTACACTATTTATAAAACTTTAGGTGAAAAGACTAATAGATTTATAAAAAGAAAATTTCCAGACTTTCTTTATAAATACGTTGGTCCTCAATTTTCATAACAGTTTTTGTAAGACTAATAAATTGTGGAAAAGTTTAGTCAGTTTTTGGTAACGTAGGTTACCTCAAGAAAAAGCATAGTATTGTAACAAGAGAAGAAGTTTTATACTTCAACATCAACGTTTTATAAGGGCTAGCAAATTTTTTTATGGATATTAATAACATCTAAGGGCCACACAAAAAAGACACCCTATATAATCTTGATGTGTTTATGGTTTTCCAAAAAAAAGGACTACAACTACCGGTACACTTTCGGTTTTAAAAGAAAGTAACAAAAACCTTGTGGTTACACTATTTATAAAACTTTAGGTGGAAAGACTAATAGATTTATAAAAAGAAAATTTCCAGACTTTCTTTATAAATACATTGGTCCTAAATTTTCATAAAAGTCTTTGTAAGACTAATAAATTGTGGAAAATTTTAATCAGGTTACCTCAAGAAAAAGCATAGTATTGTAACTAGAGAAGAAGTTTGATACTTCAACATCAACGTTTTATAAGGGTCTGCAAACTTTTTTATGAATAATATTAACATCTAAGGGCCTGTTGACCTTTATGGTACTTAATGGTGTAAAACCTAAAATTGTTTTCTTCTTATAATATTTTATTTATTGTTGTAAATAACGTATACATCATAGCATGGATATATGATTCTCCCATTGAAAGACATGAACGAGACAAAGATAAAAGTAGTAAAACATTTTATGCATATGTGGCGCTCTTGTATTAATATGTTGTTTGTAAGAGTTTATAAAAACTACTTAATAGCCTCGAAAAAATTCTGTTACACTTATAAAACATTTGGTATTATTATAAGATGGTTTGCCTAGGGTTTTAGAGATGTTTTTATTACCACACATCTTCGACTAAAGAATATATAAGAAGACTTAAAACTGGCGATCGTTACCCTTATAAAATTTTCTATTTAAGTCCTATAAGAGGTAAAGCAATGAAAACGTTACGTTTCTACAAAATTTTAATAAAAGTTAATTCTTATAAAATGGGATCCAGAAAGAAACTAGAGCTTCACGAGACCGAGACCGAGAACGAGACTCTCGGTCTCGAATTTACAATTAAGTCTCGGTCTCGGTCTCGGTCTTGGTCTTGTGCATCGAGACCGAGACCGAGACTCGCGTAATCTCGGTCTTGGTCTCGTAGTAGCAACTCGAGTCTCGGTCTCGGTCTCGGTCTCGAAAAAAAAGGTAGTAGGTATCTCCATGGTTCATTTTTTTTACATGTGTAAACTTGTAGTAAGCATGAATAAATTCGTTTGTTTGTTTGTTTATATTATTGCATATTTAGCATCGCCTCGACAAGAGCTTTTAAAAAAACCAAAAAAAAAAATTTAAATGGTGCGCCACTGCATGCTACGTCACAAAAACTAGTGGAAAGCATTCTTACTTTTCATGAAACTAAAAAGACAAATAAGTTTCCAAAATGTCAAATCTCCGAAATCACCCTGTATCTCAAAAACCAAATGGTTATGGGAAATTCTCCTGGCGCCATCTTTAATTTCACCAGAAAATAGCACTGCCGCGAAAATCTGAATCTTTTACCTTTAAAAGTAAGGCAGGATCCTATTTAGAAGTGCCAAAAATGGGATACCCTGTATATTCTTGGCTCCGGTTTTCAAGCGAAATTTCCTGGTGTGATTGAAGTAGTGTCCTTTTGTCCTTTAGAATGGACATCCGAATCTGAAATTTTAACAGTATGTGCCCTCGGTCAGAAGCATTATTTGTGCCAAGTTTGGTGTAAATCTGATCACAAAAAATGCCCAGTCAATCGGTTTTCATGAAATTTTTCTAGAGGGTAGTGTCCTTTAGAATGGACATTCGAATCTGAAATTTTAGTGGTGTATGCTCTGGATCAGGAGCATTATTTGTGCCAAGTTTGGTGTAAATCTGATCAGAATAAACACCCAATCAATCGGTTTTTATAATTTTTTTTCTAGACGGTAGTGTCCTTTAGAATGGACATCCGAATCTGAAATTTTAATGTGTATGCTCCGGGTCAGGAGCATTATTTGTGCCAAGTTTGGTGTAGATCTGATCAGAATAAATACCCAGTCAATCAGTTTTTATCAAATTTTTCTAGAGGGTAGTGTCCTTTAGAATGGACATCCGAATCTGATATTGTAATGGTGTATGCTCCGGGTCAGGAGCATTATTTGTGCCAAGTTTGGTGTAAATCTGATCAGAATAAATACCCAGTCAATCGGTTTTTATAATTTTTTTCTAGAGGGTAGTGTCCTTTAGAATGGACATCCGAATCTGAAATTCTAGCAGTGTATGCTCCTGTTAGGAGCATTATCTGTGCCAAGTTTGGGGTAAATCTGATCAGAATGAATACCCAGTCAATCGATTTTTATCAGATTCTTCTAGAGGGTAGTGTCGTTTTGTCCTTTAGAATGGACATCCGAATCTGAAATTCTTAAATTATATGCTCCGGGTCAGGAGCATCATTTGTGCCAAGTTTAGTGTAAATCTGATTAGAATAAATACCCAGTTAATCGGTTTTTTTCTGGTTAATAAATTAGACACTTCCCTAATATATTGCAAACGAATGATGTTGTTCGAGATCGAGACTCTCGAGAGTCTGGATTGGCAGTATCGGTTTCGGTCTCGGTTTCGCAGATCGAGACCAAGACAGTCTCGGTCTCGGTCTCGAAGTCGATATTAAAGTCTCGGTCTCGTGAAAGTGGTCTAAAAGAAACATTTACCTTTATAAATAGCAAAATGTTAGTCGGGACGCCACTGGATTATACAATAGCAAACGTTTTAACTTCTTCGATAAATTTTAAGAGAACTGATATAAGGTAGATTTTTAAAAATTGAAGTTTTTAATTTCTCCCTGTATCTCAAAAACTAAAAGAACTATGAAAACTCTGATGTCACCATTTCGCAAAAATTAACAGCCTATCAGGAAAACTGCAACCTTTTATCTTCCACATTAAATGAAACATGAAGAAAATTGGATGCTGTGTACCACGAAAACAGTCCTAAAAATCATATAATTTGCCAAAAATATGCTTTGACTGGCGCCATATGTAGCAGGCTTTTAAATAACAACTAAAACTCACGTCATACATCGCGTTCCTTTCTCCTTGTTCATGCAAAACAAGGAACGAAAGGCACCCGTATTGTTTTTTTCTTATCCCGTCCAAATATCATTCGATATTCAGTGTAATAGCGACACAACAGCAAGCCCGTTATTTAATACCTACAGTGCCGTGTTGTGGAAATGATAAATTGTTTGCTAATAGATTCAGTGACCCTAAAAGAAAGTGAATTTCTGACAGGAACGGAAACACGAACGACGTGAAACTCCTAATAAAACAACGTGAAATTCTAGTTCAACTTAAAAATAAATTTTCCACGGTTATGAAATAAAAGTTTCCTTTTCGTTCGCGGGAATGTTTTGTTTTGGTTCCTTTTGCTGGTAAATTGCTAGCGGAATGGTCTTAGTTAACGACCTTTTTGTTCCTGTTTTTCCTTTTTCTTTTTTTTGTCTGAGTCAAAAGGGCTGAATTAGGTCACTTCGTGGAGCTTGACAATACTTAACCTACGACTTTGTGCGCGGAAATCATAGAACGCGAAATTTTTCAGTAATTCCGACCCTTAAAAGCCGCCGTTCCCGTGATGCGCTTATAACTCTCCCTGTAGATGCAACGAACCATGAAGCTTACAGGGTGGTTGACGGAGCGTGGAACACAAACGCTCCGACTAACAAGGGCTTTTGCATAGTCTTTTACAATGTCGCCACATAAAGAAAAGGGGGCAAATTGTTTTAGGTACAGGCGAGGCCGAGTTTTCAGAGTTTCGGTTTACACGTACGTACATTTGCATATCCATCTACGTTATAAATATACAAATATTAGCCATAAGGGGGCGTGCCTGCTTCTACATTGTGGCTCTTAAAGCTCAGCGCATTAGAAGCGAAATAATTTTGGAATACTAGGGAGTGCAAATGTTTTGTTTTGCTAGAATATATGAAAACTAATTAGGGAGGAATTGGTGTGTTGTTTGGCTTAAGTGTAAGTTTCCAGAGCTACTATTAAGGCCAAAGTGTTTATGTCGAGAACCACCCTACTTTAGTCAACTTTAACAAAAACTATCAAGTATTATGAAAAAGACGACGAATATCGTTGCGGCGAAATCTGAGACAATGGACAGGTATGACATCTATGGATTTGTTTCGGCTTGCAACAAAAAAGATCAGATGGGCTATAGTAATCGCCAACGTCCACTGAGGATAAGGCACAAGAAGAAGAAGATTGTGAAATAAACAGCGAAAACAGTGATGTCTAAAATGTTTTAAAAAGTCCAATATGGCGGCCGACAGTAAAACTCGCGAGAATTGTCCATGTGGCACTAACACATCAATATCTCTCAAAATCATAATTGTATTTAAAAGGGCGACTAGATTATTAATAGCCCAGATCAAAAAAGGTTTGGAACTTGGCTAACAGTTTCTTCATTTTCTAAAGATGGCGCTGACGCTTGGTTACGAAATTTCACGAGTAGACGAGTCAGCCCTATCGAGAAGTTACTTGTCTATGCACACGACTTTTAAGACAATAAAGAAGATTCGATTTGATTTGATTTGATTAGTCTTCACCTTTTCATTTTCTTCTCAGTATAGATTTTTGTAATATGGTCGCTTTTCGTTCCAAATTTTGTTTGTTGCAAACCATGGAAAGAAACTTTTAGAACAGTAAACCAAACCTTGAATTGCTGGAATTTTTTATATACAGAATCCTTTTTTTGTCTTTTCCTATTCATATTTATGATGTTGATATTAAATCAACAAGGTTATCACTGCACAGATTAAAAAAATCTGCCAAAAATTACCTGTACAAATCATGTTGGTGTGCCCTATGTCTTTGCTTAAAAAAAGGGCGACTGTTTTATAAAATGGTATTTTGATTCCAGGTCCAAAGAAACTAATTTCATGAAATTCAAATTGCAAATGCACAAGCAGACTGCTAATAAATCCAGAACTACCTAGATTAAAAATTCAGAAAAAAAAAGATTAACTACTTTTCCCTTAGCTTACCGTCACCACGTCATCCTGACATTGAGAATTCTTGACTGAGAAATGCCAAAAACATGTTTTAATATTCTCAAAATCATGTCAGCAGCAACACCGACTTACAGGAATTGAAATGTAGATTTCGCATAATCAGCCTCCAAGATAAGTTTTTTCATTGGGCAATGGAGTGAACCCAGACTAGATACATGTAATTAAACCTCCAATATTAGGTTATGTCACTAGGAGTAATAGTGGTGTATATTATTTGCAAACTAAATAGAATGGGTTAGAAAGGTGGTTTTCAATGTTTAATGGTTTTAACGGTATTAAATCATAACCAATGGTTTAGGTGGTTTAGGTAAATTATGGTAAACTAAAAATTTGTAGCATATTATCAATACTAAATTAATAAAAGTCACGTTGACAGATCAATATGATGACGCGTATGACATTTAACAGACGAACTCAGAATTCGGGAACCTATGCGATTTCGACTAATAACGGTTTCGGGTGGTGCTCTTGAGCGCTCTCAAAGTACTCCTATCCTTTGTTTTCTCAATAAGAATGTAAAGATGGCAATATACTCAGATCGGTCTATCTGGTGTCATCTAGTGTTCGAATAAGTTTGGTGAATGAAAATCGTTTATATATGCGCCACCAGGACAGTAGCGGTGACTTTTGCCTTTACTTTTACCTAACTACAGTATTCACTTCCTATCTAAGTCAATGGTGCAAGGTAACAGGTTTAGGACTAAAAATAAAACTTCCAATTTCTCGACCGCCAACGTCTCGGCTCTATATTGAGCCTTCCTCAGGGCTAAAAAATAATCAAACAAATACATACAGGGCGTGATCACACAAGCAATGCACTTAATGGACAATTACAGAAAAAAACAAAAGGTATACCAACAATTTGACAAAAAAGTACGCAGAAACTCACTTGAGCTAATGTAAATTATTTTGTTCATTATATGCTAGTGTACAGGGTGGCCTAATTTGGGTGTTTTAAATGGGAAACTCCTAAACTAATAGGACTATTAAAAATCAAAAAGTCGATGCCGAGGTAATTTCCCGAGCTGAATTCATTGCCGGAAACAGAAATCTGGTATCGTCTTTTGTTTTCTTGCAATTGATGAAAGCTCAATTTTCGCCATTTTCGAAAATACGTTATAATTTGTTTATTAGTCTAGTTTGGTAAAAATGGTTTTTACATTATTAAGGCACTTTTTTGAACTTATTCCAATGGTGATTTTTGAATGTTTATAAACTTATTGTTTTTTAAGTTATTACATAAACTTCTATTTTTTTTAAATACAACCTATAACTTCTTTCTACTTTGTTAAAAAGAGATTTTTTTTCTCTTTAAAATGACGTATAACATGATAGGTTTTGCTTTGAACTTATATGCTTTTTTGATAAAAACTTTTTTTTGGAGTAGTAGGCCATGACGCGATGACGCTCCGATGCCGATGTCGCGGCCATCTTGTTGTGCAGCTGTCACTGTCGATATTCCGGGGTTGGAGAAATTTAATAATCTCGTAACTAGCGTAGACAGGTCAATCGTCAATTTGTAACGAAAAAATGTCATTTCAATATTTCGAAAAATTCGACATCTAATGGTATTTCCCCATGTGCGGATATGGCGAAAACAAATTATAACGTATTTTCGAAAATGGCGAAAATTGAGCTTTCATAAATTGCAATAAAACAAAAGACGATAGCAGATTTCTGTTTGCGGCAATGAATTCAGCTCGAGGAATTACCTCGGCGTCGACTTTTTGATATTTAATATTCCTATTAGTTTAAGAGTTTCCCATTTAAAACACCCAAATTAGGCCACCCTGTACAATTTTTTTTTAGTTTTTTAAAAAAATAAAAATATGAAATAAAAATTTTTATTTTTTAAAAAAAAATTGTACACTAGCATATAATAAACAAAATAATTTACATTAGCTCAAGTGAGTTTCTGCGTACTTTTTTAAGGACTTTTTTGTGAAATTGTTGGTATACCTTTTGTTTTTTTCTGTAATTGTCTATTACGTGCATTGCTTGTGTGATCACGCCCTGTATGTGTTTGTTTGATCCTTTTTTAGCCCTGAGGAAGGCTCAATATAGAGCCGAAACGTTGGCGTGTCGAGAAATTGGAAGTTTTATTTCCAGTCCTAAACCTGTTACCGTTCACCATTTACTTTTACTGCTTAGGTCTTTTTTGTTATTTTTTTGGCCTCAGGATTAGAAAGCCCATTTAGGTGCGCGTATGGGGAAAACAAATGACGTACTTTTAGTCCGCTTGAAAAAAAAAGTTTATTTATTTTAACTCCATTCGGCAATTTTTCAATTTCAAATGTATGTATATTAAAAATGTATACATATTTGCATTCTTTATATCATCATCTACTATCTAAGTTTATTATTGCTATTTTTACTATTTAAAGAGAAGAAAAAATAAAACCAAATTTGTAATTTTTTCATGTTTTACCATGTATTTCAGAGACGCTTGAGCAGAGACCAAGCGACATTAGCAACAAAGCTCAGAAAATGTCTGTATATAAAAAGTATATTGCTATTTTTACTATTTGAAGAGAAAAAAATAAAACTGAATTTGGCAATTTTTCAGTTTCATCTTGTATCTCAAAGACGCTTGAACCGAAACCAAGCGGCATTGGCAATAAAACGCATAAAATATTTGTATAATAAAGTATATATATATTCGCATTCTTCATAGCATTGCCTACAAAAGTATATTTATTTTAACTGCATTCTGCAATTTTTCAGTTTCAAATGTATCTATATTAAAAGGATATAAATATTTTTGCATTATTTATATCATCATCTACTATCTAAGTTTATTATTGCTATTTTTACTATTTAAAGCGAAAAGAAAATAAAATAAAATTTGACATTTCTTAAATTTCACCCTGTATTTCAGAGACGCTTGAGCAGAGACCAAGCGACATTCGCAATAAAGCGCTTCAATTGTATATATAATTAAAAGTGTATACCTATTTGCATCCTTTATATCATTATCTACAAAAGTTTATTATTGCTTTTTTTACTATTTAAAGAAAAGAAAAAATGAAACCAAATTTGTAATATTTTCATTTTTACCCTGTATCTCAGAGGCGCTTGAGCAGATACCAAGCGACATTAGCAATAAAGCTCACAAAATGTCTGTATATAAAAAGTATATTTATTGCTGTTTTTACTATTTGAAGAGAAAAAAAATAAAACTAAATTTGGCAATTTTTCAGTTTCATCTTGTATCTCAAAGACGCTTGACCAAGACCAAGCGACATTGGCAATAAAACGCATAAAATGTTTGTATAATAAGAGTATATATATATATTTACATTCTTCACAGCATTGTCTACAAAAGTATATTAATTTTAAGTGCATTTTGCAATTTTTCAATTTCAAATGTATGCATATTAAAAGTGTATACATATTTGCATTTTTTATATCATCATCTACTATCTAAGTTTATTATTGCTATTTTTACTATTTAAAGAGAAGAAAAAATAAAACCAAATTTGTAATTTTTTCATGTTTCACCATGTATTTCAGAGACGCTTGAGCAGAGACCAAGCGATATTAGCAACAAAGCTCAGAAAATGTCTGTATATAAAAAGTATATTTTTTATCAAACGGACTAAAAGTACGTCATTTGTTCTCTCCATACGCACACCTAAAGTGGGCTTTCTAATGCTGAGACCAAAAAAAGTAGCAAAAAAGTCCTAGGCAGTAAAAGTAAAGTCAAATGTCACCGCTATTGTCATGGTGGCGCATATATAAACCATCTTATTGCCATCTTTACATTCTTGTTGAAAAAACAAAGGATAGGAATACTCTCAGAGCGCTCGAGAGCACCACCCGAAACCGTTTTTAGTCGAAATCGCATAGGTTCTCGAATTCTGTTAAATGTCGTTAGTTGTCATCATATTTATCTGTCAATGTCATTTTTATTAATTTAGTATTAATAATAATGCTATACATTTTTAGTTTACCATAATTTACCTCAACCATCTAAACCATTGGTTATGATTTAATATCATTAAAACCATTGAACATTGAACACCACCGTTCTAACACATTCTATTTATATACACCATTAATTGGGTAAGTACCTAGACCTGCTTAAAGAGGATGAAAGAAAATTGCAACACTGAATCACTCTGAAATAGACTTTCCTGCATGCTTGAAAAAAAAATAGTATATGTTACGCGGAGTAAAAGGTCTTTTTGTGCTTCGCCCAGTTGCAGGCCTCAGCTTCGCTTCGGCCGTCAATCTCTGGGCTCAGCACAAAAAGACCCACTTTTACTCCTAGTGACATAATCTACTATTATTGCTACTTTTACTATTTGAAGAGAAAAAAATAAAATTGAATTTGGCACTTTTCTCAGTTTCAACTTATATCTCAAAGACGCTTGAGCCGAAACCAAGCGGCATTGGCAATAAAACGCACACAATGTTTGTGTAATAAGAGCATGAGTCATCATCTACTATCTAAGTTTATTACTGCTATTTTTACTATTTAAAGAGAAAAAAAAATAAAATCAAATTTGGCATTTCTTCAGTTTCACCCTGTATTTCAGAGGCGCTTGAGCAGAGACCAAGCCACATTAGCAATAGAGCGCTTAAAATATATGTATATTAAAAGTGTATACATATTTGCATTCTTTATATCATTATCTACAAAAAGTTTATTATTGCTATTTTTACTATTTAAAGAGAAGAAAAAATGAAACCAAATTTCTAATTGTTTAATTTTCACCCTCTATCTCAGAGACGCTTGATCAAATACCAAGCGACATTGCAGCAATAAAGCTCATAAATATCTGTATGTATGCAACTTGTATCTCAAAGAGACTTGAGAATTGGCAATAAAATGCATAAAATGTTTGTATAATAAAAGTATATACTTATTTGCATTTTTTACACAATCATCTACAAAAGAATGTTTATTGCTATTTTTACAATTTGAAGAGAAAAAAAGTAAAAACTGCATTCGGCTATTTTTTAGTTTCACCATCTAGCTCAGAAAGGCTTGAGCCGAGAGTAAGCGGCATTAGCAATAAAGCGCTTAAAATGTATGTTTATTAGAAGTGTATATATATTTGAATTCTTTATATCATCATCTACTACCTACGTTTATTATTGCTCTTTTTACTATTTAAAGAGAACATATGCCATTTCAAGTATTAACGGTTTCGGGTGGTGCTCTCAAGCGCTCTGAAAGTGCTTCTATCCTTTGTTTTTTCAATAAGAATATAAATATGACAGTAAATTCAGATCGGTCTATCTGGTGTCATCTAGTGTTCAAGTAATTTTGGTGAATGAAAATAGTTTATGTATGCGCCACCATGACAGTCGCGGTGACTTTTGACTTTACTTTTACTGCCTTTTTGGTCTCAGGATTAGAAAGCTCCCTTTAGGTGTGCTTATGGAGAAAACACAGACTAGATACATGTAATTAAAAAAGGGCGACCCTTATATACTTAAAAGGTACCAGATCAAAAAGGGCGGCTAGATAATAACCTGGATTATAAACTCAATGAAAGAGACAAGCAGTGCTGATGGTGACCCTTGTGGTGAACAGTATAGGTATAAATATAGAACATTAAAAAAGAGGCGACCATGTTTTTGAGCCTAGATTGTAATTTTATAAATTTTTAACATTAGATTTTTAACAAAAGCTATTTATTTTTGAACAAGAAGTGTAAAATGAAGAAAATCCGAGTGCAGTAAATTACAGCGATCTACAAGAAAAGAAAACTCAGTATTTATAGCACTACAAAACCGAAAAAGAGACGAGAAAGAAAACCGCAACCAGTATATAAATTAATTTAACCAAAAAATAAAAAAATACGATTTTTAAATTCAGATTATCCAGGTATTTCAGTCGGCTTCTTTATCAAAAAAAAAAAGCTATCCAAATTATACAACCACCTATTTATTATAATAGATATTCAGTAAAAAAAGTAAAAAGTAAACTAAAAATTAGTTTTTCTCTTACTAACCAGAACTAACACCTATTCACCCTCAGTGTAGGTGTAATCGTGACCCTGAGAACTTTTGAAGAGAATCTGAACTACAGAACCGAAAAAAAGTCAAGAGGCAATAAGGGCGACCAGTATTTAAATTATTTTTAAATTCCAAAAGTAAAAAATTAGGATACTTTAAATCAGATTATGTAGCTATTACGACTCGCATCTTTATTTAAAAGAGGGCTGCCAGATTATACAACCGCCTAGATTCAGCAAAAAAAAAGTAAGAAGCAAACGATTTGATTCTCAAATTCAGGTCATCGACAACGTCGAATGATGGTGTCAACAAAGACTAGATATACTTAGTGAAAAAAAGGGCGACCTTTATATATATCCTTTAAATCTATATATATCCTTCTATATATATGTATATATATATCCTTTAAATATATAGGTAATAGATCCAAAAAGGCGGCTATCTCGGGAGAGCGGTTTTTGGGACTGGCGATTGATTCCACTTTGGGGTTTGATCACCATGAAGAAGAGCCATGAGAAGGGTGAGCTTGCGCCTGGTATCTTTTGTGTAAGGACCGCTATTGGCATGTGAAATTGTACTACTTAAAGACCATAAAGCATTTTTTAACTTCAATCATAAATTGAGCTTCCACGAAATAGATTAATATTTAATAATAAAAATACAGCAATTTTAAAAAAGGTTACTTATTCCAAAATAATTATATGCCACAATTCAAATGCTCGAAACTTACGGTAATTTAACCTGAACAAAAATTAACTTTTTCCTCTTCTTTCTTCCACTGTCCCGGCCTATTAAGCCGACACTTCCTTCGATTCCTCAATAATTCATCAACGTCTTCGAGACTTTGGCCGTAAATATTTAAAAGGATATACAGGGCCCCGCTACGACTTTTTTCCATGAGGAGGGGGCTGCTAGACTGCCCCCACTCTAATTAAATTTCATCGTTATAGCCCGGAACCCCCAAGTTTTCCGGGCTAATAACAAAAATAATAAATCTTGCAGGAGTTTAAAGCTGCGCGGGAACAATAAAAAAGAAATCGCTTGATAAATTAAATGAACACAAAAGAAATTGAGCCTCTAGAACACAAGGTATAATAAGGATTTAATTAAAAAGCAGTTAAGCCTTCCTTTGCATAAATTATGTACTTAGTAATTAAACTACTTCCCGTTTAAAAACATGTAATAAATGCAACTTTGTCTGGAGTGACTCGTAAAAATTATCATCGACCGGGTTTTTTTTTTATAAAATTAAATATTGACGGCCTCTGTGGGGGTCAATTGAATGAATAAGTTATAAAATCGGGTTCAAAAAGGCGTTACATTCGGGGATAAAAAGGCACATAAAATACAACGCATGTCGCCGCCAGATGTCGCCTCACAATACTGGTAAAATGAGGGTGGAGGTTAAAAAAATTTACATAAACGTCGGGGAGCACGAATCGAGTACGCACATAATCGGCAGGGGGATAATTTCTGTATTTACTCTCCACAGCCAAAATTACCTAATTCCGGTTACCTTTACGTGAAGAAAGAGATTTTTGGTACTTACATTGCACCGACGTAGAGGGCGTCCTTGTCCACGTCCATGTGAAATGTGCGGTAGTACAGTGGGCCGCAGGAGAACTCTCTCACGTGATCTGAAACAAACAGCAATTATTAATGACTATAGGTATGATGCAGCAAAAAAAAAACAACAAACATTTTTTTTCAAGAGTTGAAAGTTGCTATGTTGTTATACGAGGGTTCAGAACAATAGGGTCAAACTTCTACATGTTGTTCTTTGAAACAATAAGCATATGGCTAAGGGAATCCTGTCAAGGGGCTACGGCCCTTTTAACGAATTAAGACTTTTACAGATCGTACATGGTTTCTGTATGGTGCCCTTAAAGATGCCCTTACTGTTTCCAAAATATATAGCACTTTGTCATTGTTATTTATTGTGACCTATGTCATTGTTCACTCTGTCTGGTTACTTCGGCGCATTTGTTCATCTGTTCTGCAAATTTTACAAAATTCTGCATGGTAATTGGTCCTTACGGAGACCCACACTAATCAATGACTCGCAGGTATGCATTTGCATATGGAGCATCAAGCAGTAACCATCACACATCAAGAGCTGCTTTTCACGAGGGATGGCGTGTTCACAGTAGGAATAATCACGCTTGAGAGGGGAAAATCCGCAACCGATATCTTCTAGAAGTGTGGGGGTGTCAACGTAGGGGTCAGCATTGTTGGCGACCCTTTGATTGGGCCTTACCTCTTACCAGACGTAAATTACTTTGGCAGAAATGACCCAATTTCTTGGCCTGCTAGGTCAACCGAATTAACTCTTTTTAGATTTTTTTCTGCGGAGATATGTAAGGTGTCTGGTTTACGAAACACCACTGTAAACAAAGCATTATCTAATTGTACGAATTCCAGTAAAGTTGTTTAATGCTAATGGAAACAAATAATAGTGGCTTGTGGGCCAAGAGCATGGTGAGTATAAGTACCACCATTAACTGACTTCTTCTTACCATTTCATGAAGACTTCAATAATGTGCATTGTGGCTTGTTTGTTTTTAAATTGTTGTTTAGAATTTTATACATTTGAATTCACAGATGTCATTAACAAGTTGTCCCTTTAATAGTTCAATGGCTTTATGGTGGTTTCGTCTATGTCATCGATTTTTTATTTATGTTGTGAGTGCAGTTTGGTTCACTAATTGTAGCATTGAGAAAGATCGCAATAAATGGCCGAAACGCATCAAATTGAAAAAAATATTGAGGAATCGTTATTTCGTTCCCACTCAGTGATTCAATTTTTCTGTCCATATAGCGACGCTAAAAACGTCATATTGCTGTAGTCATTTTATGTAAAAGAAATCAATAAAAAACATCAAAATAAACTGCTCAACTTAAAGTTCGGCACAAGCTATTTTTCGTGTCATTTTCAATCAGCTGTAATTTTTTAAGCAATGAATTGTTATAAATGCAATTTGCACAGTCTGAAACCTCATTTCGTCTAGATTAAAGAAGCCGATAATTTTGCACAAAAAACCACATTATCTTTATTATATAGGGTGTCAAACAAAGTGGTGCAAAAATTGCAAAATTTTGATGTTCTGCCATTTCGCAATAAACTTTTTTTTCGTTATCGTTTTCAGGTAAGGAGTAAGCCACATCATCCATATCTCGGGAGCTTTTCCCCAGATTTTTTACTAAAGCACTCTGAATTTTGAAATGCGGTCGATCCAAGGAATAAAAATATAAATCCGTCAACTTGTCCGCCAATTACGACGATTTATCAATACTTTTATACGATTTTCAAACTATGACGTTTTACAAATATGAACAACAAGAATTTTACACATTTTACGTTTCGCTCTGTATAAAAATTCAGAGTGCTTTAATAAAAAATCTGGCAAAAAGGTCCCGAGATATGGATGTTGGCTTACTCCTTACCTGAAAACAATAAGGAAAAAGAAGCTTATTGCGAAATGGCAGAACATTAAAATTTTTCAATTTTTGCATCAATTTCTTTTTGCTTTCTTTGCATCATCTTTGTTTTACACCCTATATACTAAAAATAATGTCGATTTTTTTTTTCAAAATTATATGCTTTCTTAATCTAGAGGAAATGAGGCTTCAGACCGTGCAAATTGTATTTAAAAGAATTCATTGCTTAAAAAGCTACAGCTGATTGAAAATGACACGAAAAATTGCTTGTGCAGAACTTTAAGTTGAGCAGTCTAGTTACACCACATTTTTATAACGTATAATGGTCTTGTTAAAGGGCCTTAGAGTGACACTCTGGAACAAGGGCTTCTTTACTCAATGAAGCACCTTGTATATTATTGGGTTGCATTGTCGAAATTTTAATAGTAAAAAATGAGCAAAACGTTCCCAAAAGAACACCAAACTTTCAAGGTTGTAAGGTGGTTTAGAGAATTAAAAACTAAAGTCGTTTCTTGTAAAATATACCACAGAAAAATGTTAAGATTATAATATCAAAAGACCAATAAATGTGGCAAAACCATGATATTAGGACGAATTAAATTTGAAATTAGTCTAGAGGATACCGGAAATTTTTCAGACAGATAAAAGTTTGGTCTATTGGTCAATTCCCAACTTCCCCGTGCATATTATAAATTCGGACTTTTAATCGAAAAGTAGACAATTGACATTTGATGTTTACCAACTACAAACCATTCACTTATTATTGCCGTCAAGTAGGCGCTGGAAATCTGACTTTGACATTTTTATCGTATCTTCTCAACATGTGTCGAAAAGAGATAGGTATTAAAAAAATGAAGGTTTTAAAAATAACGAGATGCTAAAAATAAGTGAATGAGGTATACTTAGCATCAAACATTTCATTAAAAGAGGTGAATGTTGTTGAAAAAAACCTGATTTAAAAAACAGATTTGAAAATAGAAAAAGATGCTTAAAGCAATTAAAAGAAAATCCATGTTGGTGAAGCAAAAGCTAAAAACAGAGAATGATGTCCAAAATCCAAAACATGGAAAGTGGAGAAAATGTAAAAATTAATTTTTAAAGATCAGGGGTTGGGGAGGATACCAAGACCGGGATAGAAAAACATTAAATATATGTTTAAAAAAAATTCAGGATAACAATCCATCATTAAAAAAGGGAGCAACAGTTTCGTCAAAAAGAGGACTAAATAACGTAAATGTAAAGTAATAGATAGTTAAAGCCCTAAACCTAAAAAAACCATAAAAACACCATAAAAATAAAACTATGTTAACTTCGAAAGCAGAAAATAGAAAAACAATTGGAGGACAAGAAAACTACTTCTGAGAGTTTACTACATAAAGTTATTCCATTGGGAAAAATGTAGTAAGTTTCAGGCCTTAAAAAGCTGCATTTGCTAATGAACTCAATCGATATTTGTATGTAGGTACTCAGTAGGAAAAAATATAAAAGAGATGTTGAAATAGAAATAAAAAATGAAATAGGAAGGATAGGAAACGTAGGAGATGTTTTTAGGAGAGTCATAAGAGAGAACAAAAAAATAAAGATAAATTTTGATAAATAAAAATTAGCGTTGAAAGCTTAAAAGATTTAGTCAAAAAGCCGTACTTTTCTTGATGCCAATAATTTGGCTAAAAAAAAACAAATTGCAGATTCTGTTTCGCAATTTTTTGCTTTTAAATAATTTTTCTAAAATTTCTGGATAAAATATTATTCGTAATAGATACTAGGGGGGGGGGGGGGGGGTCTACAAATTGCACATTTCAAAAGCGTAAGTTGGTTTAAAAATCAAGCAAGACGAGAAGTATGCGGCTTCTAGGAACCATCGATGTTTAAGAGGTACCAATGATGTGAAGAGACTTATGATGACATGTCAAGTAATTTTTAAGTTAATTTAGAAGATTTCAGAAATGTTCACTAATAAAACTTTAACATTTTATTCGGCAACGTCTATACTTTAACTTTTCCAATTCCTTGCTGCAATTCAGCTGGGGGAAAAGGCAGAACTATACGCCGATATATAAATCAGACCTTTAATTGAAAAGTAGACAATTGACGTCCGTTTTGTACCGTTCACGTGATTAGAGTCGTAAATCTCGGCAGTAACATTTCAATAAGAGAGGAAAACGATTGCGGTGCATACGTACGTAAATAAAAAATTCTCGGCGTGTTTCCGACGAGGGCCACACACACACACACATTCGCATATTGTTAGGACCCCTGCCCATGCAGCAGTAGGCGACTTGACCACATAGTGGGGCCCATACTCATTTGGGGTTGACCGAATGGATGTCGTTTTGTTGCGATAGCTTTCAACCGAACGCCGTTTATTGCAGGCATTCTATAGTAATTTCACAATTTAATATTGCAGGGCGAGACGTAAATAAATCAGGAAAAAACCTGGACATCTCATCCCGAGACTGATTTAGGGCTAACAATGCCGCTGCCCCAATAATCACATCAAACTGACAAGCGGAAGGCCTACTAGAACGTAGAAAAGGCACTTTCATAAATTCACGTTAGGGTCAGACACGTGTTTCCCACGGTTTGTCATTGTTATTAGGTTTATTTCTCGATTTCTCCGAACGAAGAGTACTGTAGTGTAACCCCAAAAATAAAATGCAAAACTGGCAGGAATGGTAGCCAATATTGTCTGCCCCATTTCTCGAGCTCCTAAACCCAACTAATTATTTCCTTTTGTTACCTAAATAAGTAAAATAACTATTAACTTTAAAATTATGTTCTTAGAACTCACGAACCGCCAGAAACTTATAAAGTGCAAACTCAGCAAACCAAACTTTCCCCAAAGTTATGCTAATTTGGAATTTTAAATTGTTTTAATCTGCTTCCTGGAACTTTGCTTTGCGCTCCTAAAAATTCTAATTTTTAATTTTCCGTTTGTCTTGGCACAGATCAATAGTACGAAAAAAAAAACACCAAAAGTGGCTATTGTATGTAAAAATGACTTTTCTTGATTGTGAGATATGATGACTAAGAAAAAGTGGCTCGTAAAACTTGCTCAGCGGTAATAACAAGCTTTATAGACCCATTTGCAAACAACAAGAGCAATTCCGCTCAAAATATAGCATTGCTTTATCAGTGCTAGTTAATATCTCCATGGATCTGGCATAAAACCAGCGTTCTTGGTTCGTAGTTCATTCACAACGCTCATAAATCATATTCTATTGAGGCATTAGAGTAGCAAATTGACGAGTAGAGCTAATCAAACGACCCAATTTTATAGAATTTTACGTTTGCAATTCGACGTTTCATTGGATGATAAATTTCATTGATGGCGTGTAATTACAATTATCAATTCCCTATGTAGTCGAGGGAAGATACTAATTTGCCGTTATTGCTATTGCCAACTTCACTGAAAGCATTAGAATCGGATTAGCTCTATTATGGCAATTAGCAGCCTTGATGAGGTAGCTAATAAGATTAAATTTAAACTTATAATAATTGGTGTTATTGGTTTACATAATAGATATATATATATACCTATTATTTGGTCTGGTAGAGTATATTATGTGACTACCTCTATTTTTACTACTTTATGACAAAGTTTTTGCCCTTAAGTGCTTTGTTGCTCCTTTTTTTTTAACTAATGGATTTGGTTTTTGGTTCTGAAACATTTTTTTCTTCAACATCTTTTATGCTTTTCTATCCTTGGGACTTCATATGTTTTTTTCCAACATTCAACCGACCTGGGTGCCTACATACAAGTATCAATTGGGTTTATAAGTAAACGCAGCTTTTGAAGGCCTGCAAGTTTCCACATTTTTTCCAGGAGAATACCTCTATGTAGGAAACTCTCAGTAGTAGTTCTCTCAGTGAAAGTGCAGGTTTTGATCTTTCGAGCTTGTTCTTCCAATAAGTTCCTATTTTCTGCTTTCAAGGGTGACATGGTTTTACTTTTGTGGTGCTTTACGTTTAGGACTTTTTCTATCTATTAGTTTAAACTTACTTTCGCCATATTGACGAAAGTGTTGCGCCTTTTTACCGCTCATTGACGTCATGGAAAACGAAGTTGCAATCGAATAGGAAAAATTTGCTTACAAGAAAGTTAGCACGAGCGTTTTTTGAAAAAGAAATGGCAATGTTAGTCTGGGTGCTGTTTGGTCGACCCCTTCGAAGGTCGATTTTTAGGCAGTTTTAGAATCGCGTTTTAGGACCACTCTTAAAAAGATCTCTTTAGAGATTCATTTCATTCGAATTGAGTTTGTTACGTTCTTAATGTAACTTGAGAACGTCTCCACCGATTGGGGTGAATTCAACGTTTTTTCCTACTCTTGATGTCCTCATTCACTTCCCACCATCGCAAGTTCCGTAGGTGCAATACTTTCGGAGATAGAACCCTTCGCTTGTCGATTTTTAGGCACTTTTAAAATCTCGTTTTAGGACCATTATTAAAAAGATCTCTTTAGAGGTTAATATCATTCGAATTGAGTTTGTTACGTTCTTAGGAGATTGCAAACGTGCCATTCCCATCAAAAACAGCGAACAAATTTTCCCGAAGTTTTTTTAAAAATGTCCAAAGGGGGGTTTTACTATTTTTTTCTCCATTCTCAAATTTGACCGCCTGTAACTTAAGAACGTCTTCACCGATTGGGGTCAATTCAACGTTTTTTCCTCCTCTTGATGTCCTCTTTCACTTCCCACTATCGCAAGTTCCGTAGGTGCAATATTTTCGGAGATAGAACCCTTCGCTTGTCGATTTTTAGGCACTTTTAAAATCTCGTTTTAGGACCATTTTTAAAAAAATCTTTTTAGAGGTTAATTTCATTCGAATTGAGTTTGTTACGTTCTTAGAAAATTGCAAACGTGCCATTCCCATCAAAAACAGCGAATAAATTTTCCCGAAGTTTTTTTAAAAATGTCCAAAGGGGGGTTTTACTATTTTTTTATCCATTCTCAAATTTGACTGCCTGTAACTTAAGAACGTCATCACCGATTGGGGTCAGTTCAACGTTTTTTCCTGCTCTTGATGTCCTCTTTCACTTCCCACCATCGCAAGTTGTAACATTGTGAAATTTATGCACTTACCTTATTTGGGGTAATTATGGTTTTCGGCCATTGGGTCAGAGTTTTATTGTGTACCTAGTTCAGTAATTTCCAATATCACCTTGGTTATCTGCCCTTTTTGACTGAGAATGTATTGCCTTCTATTAAGTTCTGTTTCATGATGCCTGAGTTTACCTTTCTGGGTTGAGAAGAGTGTGGACAGCCCGGCATTAGCTCCCATTGTTTTATAAGTGGAAGGTGTCGCCTGTTAGCTGGAATTTCAAGCTGAGTTTTCCCGTTTGGGGACCCTTTCATGATGGTACATACCTCTATTTTTATTGTTTTCCTGGGCTTGGAGGATCTGAGGATTGTGGTGAAATTGCCATTGCCAATCGGCCAGGAGTGTGTGTTTCCATCGTTATTGTAGGTTTTCTGTAAATCTGGATTGGGGGTTCGTTTGCTTATGTTTATGTTACGATGTTTGGAAGTGGGGTTAAGTAATAAAATCACCCGTGCAAAATTGCCAAATAGTGTCACTGTCACTTAGCCATCACTCATTAGTGACAATTGCGAAGTTCGGTAATTACATCCGAGCGCCCCGGACATAGACCATCTTCCCACATGTTAGCGAGCTAGAGCGAGAGAGACTCATATTCCGAGCGATATCGGCGAAGCTCCCGACAGCGTTCCCTTCGATGGATGGCGCCGTCTGTCATCGTCCAATTCTCCCATACCGTATTCTGACGTCACCAGAGTACTAAAAGTTACTTATTGTCAGTTTTGATTTCGTGGAGATTGATGTTACTTTCTTTGAGGTTGGACTAATTGGCCATTACTAATGGGATACTTCTTCCTGTTTTGCTGTTCCGCATTTCTCCTGTCTCCTTTTTTTACTATTTTCAGCTGTTTGTTTTCGGCTACTCTTCGTGACGTCATCGTGGGTCGAGCATGTGCATATTTGTTTGTGGCATTTTGGGCATCATTGCGGAAGGGTTATGAAGGTCACTCGTGGGTATAAAAGGGCAGGACATTGACTTTTGATTTTTTTGATTCTGACTTCTGGTGCGTGAGCCAGAATCCCGTCGTGCTGGCCGTGATTTGCAAATGTCCTCGTGGTCTACTTTGAGTGATTTTCATCTCAATACTCTTTGGAGGATCAAGACCAGGGCATATTCCAAATGGTAGTTGCTTTTTGAAGTTTTTCCGGATCCTCGTGGAGAGGATTATTGTCGATTTACGCCGCTCTACCTTTACCTCTTGGAGGGATAAAAAGCAATCCACTCCGCCAACGTCATCACCTTGCCCCGTTTGTCAACCTTGCAGGTATGTGTAACTCCATTTAATGGAATATTCTGTAGTTTTCCGTGCTAATTCACGTGTTTCTATAGGGGTTTTATTGTTGTGACGGGCTTTTGCTACGTCCACGTTTTTTTGTATTAACGGGCTTCTACGTCTGACGTTCTTCCGCCGTCCACGTGCCTTGTCGGCGCATTTTTGGAACATCCACGCCGTTCCTGGAGGCCTGCTCCTCATCAGAGACCTTCGGATAGCTGCTCTTCAGGACCACCCTGATCCGCGATAAGGGGATAGTTTAGAGTGAGAGCTTTCCAATTTGTTATGTTGTAAATGGGCGACGATAGTGGCTGAGCGTTGAACCGACTAACGTAACTTTTTCTATCTTATCAATTTTAATTATTAACTTTACTTCTTGCCGTCACCATAACAATTTAAAGTAGTATTTTTTTTTGATAGTATTGAGGCCCCAAGTAAGCGATTCTTGTTATTTTTTTTTGATCAATTTTTATGACAATTTACTGAGTAGTAAGTTCTCTCAGATCTTCAATTTGTTTGTGCTTCACACACTTTAATTTATTTATAAAGAATTAACTTTTGCTAGGTATTGGACAGCACTACGTCTGTACAGTTACGAATCTTTTATGTACCGCACCCTTTATGTCTGGTACCGTATTGTGTTGTGTAATTTTGAGGACAGATATTGAGGGCTCGTGATTCCTCACTTTAGTATTTATCGTTATTAAGTAAATTTCAATTTTCAGGTATTTAAAGTTAGATTTGATCAGGTATTCAATAATCACTCTAACATTACAGCGTTAGTCATTAGTTGGTAAGCTACAGAAGCTATCCTGTGTAAGTTTATGGCCATAAACCCTGAGCTCCGTCCCTAATTAGTTGATTATTGAGAGCCGTATTGATTAGTAATAATTCATATTCATTAATACATAAAGTTCCTTCACCATATATTCGAGAATATTGCAATTACCTTAAATTTTGTGTTTAATTGCTTTATAGCATTTCAAATTTTATTTGAATTGCCTTTCCTTAATTTTGTTAACCAATCTATCAATAGAAACAGTGTTATTTGTCCTCAAACAATTTTGCTTTAATTTCATGCGGATTTTGACTGGTGCAAATAATTGAGATTTATAGTTTCTTATTTTCATTTTTTTTTTATTAAAAGTAAATTTAAATCAGAGTAGTTAGGAAAGTGGTAGTGAAAGAGGGATATATTTCGTGATTGGTATATTCCTGTACGGCATAACATCCTTCTCAGGACCTGGCGTCTTCCGGAAATCACGTGGCGCCTATCGGGATATAAAATAATACAACTAATATCGTATTGAACCTACCCCATCTTCACTGTTGCTGGCGGCCCGCTAGTGCTCCTGCTCGATTACTTACTATTCACCTCCTTTCGCTTTTTCTGAAGTAAGGTAATAAGTAACGATTTTCTTTTAGTAAGTTCCAGAGATTCCCATTAACAAACAAGAACTAATCAGTGCTTAACATTCCCAATAACCCTTGATAGTAAATTAGTATTATAAAATAAAAGCGTCACAAAGTTCCGTAGGTGCAATACTTTCGGAGATAGAACCCTTCGCTTGTCGATTTTTAGGCACTTTTAAAATCTCGTTTTAGGACCATTATTAAAAAGATCTCTTTAGAGGTTAATATCATTCGAATTGAGTTTGTTACGTTCTTAGGAGATTGCAAACGTGCCATTCCCATCAAAAACAGCGAACAAATTTTCCCGAAGTTTTTTTAAAAATGTCCAAAGGGGGGTTTTACTATTTTTTTCTCCATTCTCAAATTTGACCGCCTGTAACTTGAGAACGTCTTCACCGATTGGGGTGAATTCAATGTTTTTTGCTCCTCTTGATGTCCTCTTTCACTTCCCACCATCGCAAGTTCCGTAGGTGCAATATTTTCGGAGGTAGAACCCTTTGCTTGTCGATTTTTAGGCACTTTTAAAATCTCGTTTTAGGACCATTTTTTAAAAAATCTTTTTAGAGATTAATTTCATTCGAATTAAGTTTGTTACGTTCTTAGGAGATTGCAAACGTGCCATTCCCATCAAAAACAGCAAACAAATTTTCCCGAAGTTTTTTGAAAAATGTCCAAAGGGGGGTTTTACTATTTTTTTCTCCATTCTCAACTTTGACCGCCTGTAACTTGAGAACGTCCCCACCGATTGGGGTGAATTCAACATTTTTTACTCCTCTTGATATCCTCTTTCACGTCCCACCATCGCAAGTTATGTTGGTACAATATTTTCGGATAAAGAGCCCTTCGTTTGTCGATTTTTAGGCACTTTTAAAATCTCGTTTTAGGACCATTTTTAAAAAAATCTCTTTAGAGCTTAATTTCATTCGAATTGAGTTTGTTACGCTCTTAGGAGATTGCAAACGTGCCATTCCCATCAAAAACAGCAAACAAATTTTCCCGAAGTTTTTTTAAAAATGTCCAAAGGGGGGTTTTACTATTTTTTTCTCCATTCTCAACTTTGACCGCCTGTAACTTGAGAACGTCTTCACCGATTGGGGTGAATTCAACGTTTTTTCCTCCTCTTGATGTCCTCTTTCACTTCCCACCATCGCAAGTTCCGTAGGTGCAATATTTTCGGAGATAGAACCCTTCGCTTGTCGATTTTTAGGCACTTTTAAAATCTCGTTTTAGGACCATTTTTAAAAAATCTTTTTAGAGGTTAATTTCATTCGAATTGAGTTTGTTACGTTCTTAGGAGATTGCAAACGTGCCATTCCCATCAAAAACAGCGAACAAATTTTCCCGAAGTTTTTTTAAAAATTTTTTCTCCATTCTCACCTTTGACCGCCCGTAACTTGAAAACGTCTCCACCGATTGGGGTGAATTCAAAGTATTTTCCTCCTCTTGATCCCCTCTTTCACCTCCCACCATCGCAAGTTCCGTAGGTGCAATATTTTCAGAGATAGAACCCTTCGCTTGTCGATTTTTAGGCACTTTTAAAATCTCGTTTTAGGACCATTTTTAAAAAAATCTCTTTAGAAGTTAATTTCATTCCAATTGAGTTTGTTACGTTCTTAGGAGATTGCAAACGTGCCATTCTGATCAAAAAACAGCGAACAAATTTTCTCGAAGTTTTTTTGAAAATGTCTAAAGTGGGTTATTACCATTTTTTTCTCCCTTCTCAACTTTGACCGCCTGTAACTTGAGAACGCCTTGACCAATTGGAGTAAATTCAACGTTTTTTCCTCCTCTTAACGTTCTCTTTAACTTCCCAGCATCGCAAGTTCCATAAGTGTAATATTTTCGGAGATTTCTGAAGATTCTGAAGATTCTGAAGTCGATTTTTAAATCGCGTTTTTGGACCAGTTTTAAAAAATCTTGTCGTGGTTTTCGTCCCTGTGTTAATAATTATCGTTGGTTAATGTTTAAAAAAAATCCTGGTAAAAGGTAATTTTTTTGACAAAGAGAGAACGTCAGATCAAAAAAAGGAAAGTTTGTGAGTATAAGTTGCGATTTTATCAGCCAATTAAGGAGCTCCGAGAAGGGAGAATTAGGCGATATTCCAATCGTTCGATACTAGAGGGATTACCGAGACCGACGTCAGCGGCACGACGAACCTAGAAGTTCCAGAACCTGAAGGTGTCGTCCAGAGTAGGGATAGTTGCAGTTTGGGATTCCTAAAACTTCATTGGTGCCGGCTGAGGAGATCATCTCTTGGATATTTACAGGGATATTGACGAAAGTTGTGGAAATTGCTACGGTTTGTTGTAACAGCTTTGTGCTTCAGCTTTTTTCTTTTGCCTTGCATTTATAGAACAAAATTTTCTGTACTGTGATACAACCCAGCGGTTTAAGGTTTGTTGTTTTATCCATAAAACAAAACATCTGGCATCCCGTTTTAATATCAAAAAGACTTATACATTTTTTCTCTAAATTTACTTTGATACATCTTTGCTTTGAAATACGCAATTATCAAAATTAAATAATTCTTTTTCTAGATATAAATATTTTAGTATGTTTTACGACGAATCCAAAACGGATTTTAGTATACAAGGAGTGAATCCAACTGTTTTTTCCTCCTCTTGATGTCCTCTTTCACTTCCCACCATCGGAAGTTCCGTAGGTGTGATATTTTCGGAGATAGACCCCTTCTGAGGTCGATCTTTAGGCACTTATAGATTCGCGTTTTTGGATCATTTTTAAAAAATCTCCTTAGAGGTTAATTTCATTCGAATTGAGTTTGGTACGTTTTCAGGAGATTGCAAACGTGCCATTCCCATCGAAAACAGCAAAAAAATTTACCATTTTTTTCCCTATTCTCAACCTTGACCGCCCGTAACTTGAGAACACCTCGACCGATGGGAGTGAATCCAACTGTTTTTTCATCCTTTTGATGTCCTCTTTCACCTCCCACCATCGCAAGTTCCGTAAGTGCAATATTTTCGCAGATAGAGCCCTTCTGAAGTCGATTTTTAGGCACTTTTAAAATCGCGTTTTTGGACCATTTAAAAAAAAACACCTTAGAGGTTAATTTCATTCGAATTGAGTTTGTTACGTTCTTAGGAGATTGCAAACACGCCATTCTGATTAAAAACAGCGAAAACATTTCAAGTGTTCAATTCAGATGTTGCAGTTTTCTAAACATTGAACGATCCTTTTACGACGAACGATTAGATACATTTTTCAGGGAGTAACTGTGACAACATGTTGACTTTGTTCTCTTTTACCATTACAATGTACATGATCTGTATTTATTACGAAAATAAAAGTGTGGCATGTGTGTTCTATACGATACAATTTGCAAGGCATTAGAATAAACAGAACGGCTTTATTTTAGGGCAGCAGGTGGCACAATTTTGCAATAATGCTACTTTATGCACCATTTTAGGGTTTATATTGGCATTCGAGGCGCCGGTTATAATATTTAGCCACGTCTTTATAGGGGAAAGAAAAATCCTGGATATTTTATAACCCCTAAACTGGAACACGCCGTCGTATGGATTGCTCTTCGCTTTCTCAATTTACCACATTAATTAGATCCTAATTCAGCTCTAAAGGCTTTTGTCTCGCCCTGCATACACTTAGCCCCCGCTTATGTCAACTTGGATATTGTTCAGAATTTACAAGAAATCCAAGTTTCCTCTAACTTTGCGCCTTTCTTTTCATCGTTGATCCGAACTTCTGCTAACTAGATCTCCATTTTATAATTGCTTTTAGCTAGACGAGACTACAATCGACTTTAGAATAACTTTAGGACTCATTTGCAAAATGGAGCTAAATTGCCTCGGATAATGTTCTATTTGAATTGCGAAAAAACTGTCTTGTTTCTGTCCATTTTTATTAATACCATTGTGTTTTCATTTACATGTTCATGTCGCATGAACATAACTAAGGCGGTTTACTATGCAGCGTTATTAGATCTTCGAATGAGTTATAGCTTTCGACATGCAGAACAGAAATTCTATTTTTGCACGCATAGAGCTACATGTGTATGCTGATTAGGATGTTATCTAAAAACATATTGAATTACTTCCCGTTACAATGTGACCATTTATCGTGATTTAGTGGGAAAATAAATGAATTGGCTCGTGTTGTAGCTGTGCTCCTTGTTGTTTTGAGCCTCTAGCAAAAAACTTGTCACATAAATCACTCATCCAGAATTCGACGAGGCAAATGTGCCCTCATCAACGCCCAAAGCACTCCTGCTTAATGCACTTAAACAATTTAATGACAAGTAAATCCTGATGCGAGTACATGTTAGATTGAAGAGCTAATCCTCCTGAATAGCTCGTCGTCTCCCTCCCGGGATCCATGGATAATCATGTATATTCGAATTCATAACTAATTCATGCAGTGTCGCTTGACGGATCGAGACGCCTTAATAATTAAACTTTTCATATTTACCAAGTTTAATGGAGCGAGCGAGTGTTTAATATAATCGGCAAATATCCAGAGGCTCGTAAATACAGACACGTATTTAGGTAGGGACCAAAATCCAGCTCTAAATTTAAGGGATTTAATTTAGCGCCAGGGCACGTTGTAACAAAAAAAAATTCAAGTGATGAGTCTCTCGGGCGACAATTAGAGCTTCACGAGACCACGAGATAAGTCTCGGTCTCGATCTCGTACGAGACCGAGACCGAGATCAAAACTGAGACTTTAATATCGACCTCGAGACCGAGGCTGTCTAGGTCTTGATCTCGGTCTCGGTCTGCGAAACCGAGACAGAGACTGATACTGCCAATCGAGATTCTCGAGAGTCTCGATCTCGAAAAATATCATTCGTTTGCAAGATAATAGGTATTATATAATCAGCAGGCGCGGAATCCTTATAATAGTGCGTTGCGTATAGTTATTCCTAGTACGAAAAGACACTTTACTTTAAGTACGTACTAGAGAAGTACTCTAGTACATACTTACCTGAGTTTTCTATTTTCCTCATTTTATAGAGAAACGAGATATTGTTTGCTTACAAAGTAGTTTCATCACGAATGAAATCGACTCAAAGCGAGTAAGAACCAAAGATGAAGACAAGTGAAAAGTGTTATTTTCTGCCCTTTATATTTATAAGTAACTATCAACTATCATAAATAAGTTCTATGGATTCCTGAGTGTGACTAGCCTGCCAGTTAACAATATGATGATGAAATTTTTTTGTTTGCAAAAGTATTGTATTATTTCTATACAGGGTAATTTTTAAGGGTAATATTTAAGTTGGTTTAAATTACTTCATTCTACCACAAAATAAAGCTAAAAAAATAGGAACTTTTCCATGGGCAGTATGTACACTTTTTCGACATGCATCTTCGAATTCATAATATAAAACCTGATTTGAAATATTTCTATATTTTCAATGAAATTTTGTAGATGTGTCGATAGCTAAGACAGAACGCATATTTTTTATAAAAAATATATTTAGTAGGCATCAGTGGCAACCTACGGGCAGGTCTAATGCAGTTTTTCATTAAACTAACCTGAACTAACCTGATTCTACATTGCAAATTGAAACCCTCAATAATTTCAAATTTTCATTTTAAGTAAACATTTATACACAAAAAAGGACATTTCTCTGAAAACTGCGATATAACTCAATAATTCAGAAAAAAATTGAATATGCAATTCAAACATAATAATATTTTTTGAAATACTACCTTTTTTTAGAGACCGAGACTCGAGTTGCTACTACAAGACCAAGACCGAGACCGAGACTCAGTTATAAATTTGAGACCGACACAGAGAGTATGTAAGTCTCGGTCTCCGTCTCGGTCTCGTGAAGCTCTATAAAAAATAATCCGATACTAAAAATCAGGAAATAATATAAAAACTTGTAAAATAACAAAATAGAAAAATAAAATAATATACAAAGAATACTAACCAGAACATTTAGAAGCAGTAACAAGCAAAGAAGAGAATCAATCTTTTGAAAATCAAAAAAAAAAAACAGAACATAAACTGGTAGATATGGAAAAACTGTTAAATAAAGCAGTCCAGAAATTTCACATTTAGTATGAAATAAATTAGAATAAGATATGGTAAATATTGTCAAGTAAGACAGGTAGCAAACCGATTCACACTGAAGAGAAGGAAATTAAGAAAAAATATTAAATTTAGGAAAAGGAGAAGAAGTAGGTCAAAGGGAGTATGGAAAGAAGTAGAGAATATAAAGGTAAAAAAAATTATGTATATTACAAATGCAGAATAGGTGCTTGAAAAACAGAAAGAGAGCCAATTAAATGTAAGAACATACTGTTGCGAACTCGGGGTTCGATAATTCCAGTGTAACGATTTAACTCGAAAGCACTATTTATTTATTCCACAAATACACACGATTACTAAATAACTCGCTACTTTAACACTTTATAGCCTTCTAATATCGTTTCGTACTTTAACTTACTTATAGCTCGCTTAAAATATGACTACTCTACTCGGGCGCTCTATGCGCCTTTTATATACAATCCTAAAATTACAGAAAAACCTAGAAAGTTCTTTATAAGAATTCTTGAATAATCTCATATAAAAAAAAACGGTTGTAAACAACTGCCTTCTAGATTAAGCCAGACGAGCAATAAATCACTCGTGTCAGCCATGACGCAGCGCGGATAGGTCGCGAAGCTCCACCAACCAACACGCTCCCATGCGTTGCCCCGCCTCCCATGCGGCGTTGCTGCGATCGTAACATTGCCCTCCTCCTAAGTCTGTTCGTCCCGAACAGATAGAGTTCCATGGTATCGTGCTAATCGATCCAAATGAACGACCTTCATCTTTGACCTAGGGGTCCGCTGGATCCTATACACCACATCATTAATCTTCTTTATAATTGTATAAGGTCCTTCCCAATTTTGGCTAAGTTTGGGCGACTTCCCCACCTTTCGCCTCGGATTGTATAGCCACACCAAATCACCATCCTGGAAGCCGCGGGAGTTAGCTAGTAAGTCATATCTTGCTTTGGCTCGATCACTGGATATCCGCAGTTTATTCCTGACTTGCTCATGAACATTGTTCAGCCTCTCCTTAAGCTCCTCCACAAAATTCTCAGAGTTGAGCGACTCTTTTTCTGGTGTTCCATACATCAAATCCGCAGGAAGCCTCATTTCCCTCCCGAACATCACTTTCGCCGGAGTATAACCAGTGGCTTCATGCGTAGAGCCTCGATATGCCATCAACATGAGAGGTAAATGTTGGTCCCAATCACGCTGATGATCTGCCACCATTTTAGACAGGTAATGTTCCATGGTCCGATTAAATCTCTCTACCATCCCATCCGACTGTGGATGCAAAGGAGTTGTCCTGGTCTTGCGAATTCCGAGAAGTTCCATGACCTTCTGGAAAACAGCCGATTCAAAATTTCGGCCCTGATCAGAATGAAGTTCGAGAGGGACTCCAAATCTGCAGAACATTTCATTTACTAGCACCGTTGCCACAGTCGTTGCTTCTTGATTAGGCAGGGCGTATGCTTCAGGCCATTTAGTGAAGTAATCCATGGCGACCAAGATGTATTTATTGCCCGACTCAGTCTGAGGAAACGGTCCCGCGACATCAATTGCTACCCTCTCGAATGGAGCACCTACAGTGTACTGCACCATTCGGCCGCGTGATCTTGTTCGAGGTCCTTTTGTGGCACAACAAACTTCGCACTTGCGGCACCAAGATTCGACGTCTTCATGATAATTCACCCAGTAGAACCGCTCTTTAATTTTGGCCAAGGTTTTATTGACCCCAAAATGACCTCCACTGGTTCCGTCGTGCATTTCCTGTAGTACGTCCGATTTTCTGCTTCCAGGAACAACCAACTGACTGACTACGGTCTTGCCATCCGGACTCTCCCACGCTCTCTTCAGTAAACCATTTTCTATTTTAAGAGAGTGCCACTGGGC
Organism: Taphrorychus bicolor; assembly: GCA_951812265.1. NCBI lineage: Eukaryota > Metazoa > Arthropoda > Insecta > Coleoptera > Curculionidae > Taphrorychus > Taphrorychus bicolor. The sequence goes on along the minus strand of OX638300.1, from coordinate 29,805,779 downwards.
CCATAGCGCCTTCAGGTTTGGACTTTTACCAGCAATTTCTTGCCATTCTGGTCTCTTGTCGTCAGTCTTTGCAGAGAGGATGAGTCCAATATCTGGATCATTCATTTGTTCTTCTCGAAGGGTCTGTGTGGTCCAGCCATCGTTTATTTCTACCGACGTTCTCCTTACCAAAGGAAGTCCCTCACGCTGCTCAGTTCTTTGACAATGCCGACAATCTTCTTTACAAGGCCGTCTAGACAATGCATCGGCATTTCCGTGAGACCTTCCTGGTCGATGTTCAATTTGGAAATCGTACTGCTGCAGGCGCTCTATCCATCTGGCTATTTGACCTTCAGAGTTCTTCATCTGTAATAACCATTTCAAGGCTCCATGGTCAGTCCTAATCAGGAACCTTTTTCCATATAAGTAGCGATGGTAATGTTCGACTGCTTTAACGATGGCCAACAGTTCCTTTCTAGTGACGCAATAGTTTCTTTCTGGCTTATTTAAAGTCTTACTGTAGTATTCAATGACCTTCTCTTGCCCGTTTTGTCTTTGAGAGAGTACTGCACCTAGACCACAGTTACTTGCATCCGTGTCCAAAATAAAGAGTCCGTCCTTTATAGGGTAAGCCAAGATCGGACTAGAACAGAGGGCAGCTTTAAGCCTTGCAAACGCCTGACTGCATTCGTGGTTCCACAAGAACGGTGTTTTCTTTTCCGTTAATTTGTGCAGCGGTTTTGCGATGTCGGCAAATCCCTCTACAAATCTCCTGTAGTAAGTACATAGTCCCAAAAAGCTCCTTACTTCGTGTTTGTCTCGGGGAACTGGCCAATCTTTAATGGCAGATATTTTACTATGGCTAGTTTTAATGCCTTGTTCTGAGATAGTATGCCCCAAGTACTCGACTTGCTTCTGGAACAGGCTGCATTTCTTGTAGTTTAACTTCAGGTGAGCATTCCGTAACTTGTTGAAGATTTCTCTTAAATTCTTCAAGTGCTCGTCGAAATCACGTCCCATGACAATTATGTCATCTAAGTATACCAGGCAAGTTTTCCAAGTCAGCCCCCTCAAGACAAGTTCCATTAGTCGCTCGAAAGTTGATGGAGCATTGCACAATCCAAAAGGCATAACAGTGAATTGGTATAGTCCAGAACCAGTAGAAAATGCAGTCTTTTCTTTGTCTTCGGGAGCAATCTTTACTTGCCAGTACCCACTTTTTAAATCTAGAGTGGAAAACCACTTTGATCCCGATAAAGTTGCTAAGGTGTCGTCTATACGTGGCAATGGGTAGCTGTCTTTCTTGGTTACATCATTAAGTTTCCTGTAGTCAACACAGAACCGCGTTGAACCATCTTTCTTCTTAACAAGAACCACAGGCGACGACCATGGACTAGATGATTCTTCTATGACGCCCTCCTTTAACATTTCATTCAGCAAACTGTTAACTTCCTGTTGTTTAGCCAGAGGGACCCTTCGTGGATGTTGTCGTATTGGCTGGGCATCTCCTGTGTTGATCTTATGGACAACTAAATCGGTTTGACTGTCGTTGCTCTTGAAGTTAAACATATCAGATTCATCCATGGCAAATTTTATAGCAGACTGAAGTTGTTCCTTTGACAGGTGACTCCACTGTCGCTTAAAAGCATCAATAACTTCTGGGGAAGCTTGGTTAGAAGATTTAATTTTGGATGTCTCTGCTTCGACACAATTGCATACCCATTGTACAGGCTCATAATTGGCAAGAACTGTTCCTTCTTTTAGCTTGATAGTCCTTTCTCCAATATTGGCAACTCGTACTGGCATAGTCTTCTTCGTGTCGGTCAAAGTTCGGGCTACCATGATTTCAGTCGTCAAATCCAGGTTAGGTTCTATAAGTCCTATGGACCACCCAGGATCATTTTCAGAAGACACTGTGATAATTTGTTCTGAATTTGGAGGAATTTTCACATCTTCCACCACCAGTAGACGGACACTAGTTTCCACATTTCCATTGGTTAATGCAAACTCCTCATCTCCAAATGTGAGAATATTCCGTTTGTGATCATAGGAGAATCCATGTTTCCTGATGAGATCCATTCCCAAAATAAACTCGTCTTTGATCCTGGCAACCAACACTTTATGCCGAACTTCGAGTCTTTCTCCAATAATGATGGTGACATCGGCTTCTCCGTCTATAGGGCAAGACTCTCCAGTGACTGATTTTAACATAATAGGATTGGGCAATGGTTGTATGGTATATCCGACAAGTTTATCTGGCCTTACAATGGTCACATCTGCTCCTGTATCGATGGTAATCTGGATTTTCTGTCCCTTAATGCGTCCGGCCACTGTAAGACTTTTGCCACCCAAATTATTGACTTTAAAGATTCTGGGGGTCTTATCGGGCCCGGTCAATTGCCCCCTTGCATTGACCGGAATTAGTTTTCCTGGGACCTAGGGCGTTCTTGGTCGCCGCTCGGTCTTCTAAACGACGGCGACGGACTTCTTGCCCTATTACGGCAGTTACTCTTGATGTGACCCAGTCTGCCGCAGTTAAAACATTTTATGCCCCGATTGTCTGTTGATCGAGGCGTCCTTCCCAACAGGGCTTGTATATTGACTGCCATATCCTTAATCGTTTTGTGTAAACTGGCCATGGATTCAGTCCTTGACGTATCCTCATCGTCATCGCAAGTTGCCATTCTTACACGTGGAGAAGAACTAGATGACACTCGTGACGCCTCGAATTCCAGGGCCCGAACTAGTGCCTCGCTGATATCCTTGGGCCTTACTAGACGTAAGTGGTATCTCATGTCACTATCGCGAACTCCCTCAATGAACCTTTCGGCGGCAAATTGCATTTGAAAAGATTCAGGGGCCGATGGATATGCCAGGTGAATGAGTCTGTCTATGTCCGCCTCAAATTCTTGTAAGGATTCACCTGACTTTTGCTGTCTCATCCTCAGCTGGGCCTGGAACACGGTTTCTTTGTGCTCATTTCCAAATCGTAGTTGCAGAGTGTGTACTAAAGCCGCATAATTACTTTGATCCGCTGCCGACAGAGATTGGAGTAACTCAGCCGCTTTTCCACGAAGTGCTACCACTAATGATGTAGCTTTCTGGGGCTCGGACCAACCATTAGCTTTTGCAGCTGCCTCAAACTGAGTTTTATAAATTTCCCATGCAGTAGTACCGTCATAATTGGGAGGCTTAATTTTAGCGTTGGCTGTGCTAAAACTCTCTGTAGACACGTTGTCGTCCTCAAGTTGTTCCCGGAATTTCTTTTCTAGCTCGAGAACCCTCTTGTTGACAGCTTCGAGTCCCTTGTTGACGCCGTTAATGGATTCGTTAACGGATTCGTTAACGGATTGCATTATTCTTTCTTCCAATTGTTGCTCCCTAGCTGCGAGATGGTTCATTAATTCTTCTTTGAATTGTTGATGACGTTGCTCCTGCACTTGATCACGTCTTTCCTGCTCTTCCTTCTGTTCTAGATAACGTCTTTCCTGCTCTTCCTTCTGCTCTAGATAACGTCTTTCCTGCTCTTCCTTCTGCTCTAGATAACGTCTTTCCTGTATTTGATCACGTTTTTCCAGCTCTTTCTTCTGTTCTAGATAACGTCGCTCCTGAACTTGATCACGTTTTTCCTGCTCTTCTTTTTGTTCTACAAAACGTCTTTCTTGCTGTTCCTTCTGTTGTTGCATAAAGGACAGCAGGGCGGCAAGTTGATTCTCCATCGCTTGATGCTGGCTTCTGGTCACTGGCATAAACACGTAATGTCCGGCAATGAAGCACTCACTTACAGTTCAGTAATATTAGTCCTCAAATTCCCACTGGAATCCCACTTCTGACACCAATTGTTGCGAACTCGGGGTTCGATAATTCCAGTGTAACGATTTAACTCGAAAGCACTATTTATTTATTCCACAAATACACACGATTACTAAATAACTCGCTACTTTAACACTTTATAGCCTTCTAATATCGTTTCGTACTTTAACTTACTTATAGCTCGCTTAAAATATGACTACTCTACTCGGGCGCTCTATGCGCCTTTTATATACAATCCTAAAATTACAGAAAAACCTAGAAAGTTCTTTATAAGAATTCTTGAATAATCTCATATAAAAAAAAAACGGTTGTAAACAACTGCCTTCTAGATTAAGCCAGACGAGCAATAAATCACTCGTGTCAGCCATGACGCAGCGCGGATAGGTCGCGAAGCTCCACCAACCAACACGCTCCCATGCGTTGCCCCGCCTCCCATGCGGCGTTGCTGCGATCGTAACAATACAAAAAACGGCAATTGAGAGAAAAAGTAAATGAGCTAAAATTTTTAAATTTAAAGAATATCAGAAATTTATTCAAACAAAAAACAGTATAGTACGCTCAAAAACAAAGTAGGACGTAATAGAAAAAATAGTAAATGATCTAAAATATAAAGGAGTAACAATTTTGCGAATGGAAGAATTGACGTAAACTAACTAGAGAGAAGAAATTGTATAAAAAAAAACAAAAACGAAGAAGGGAACTTTATTGGCAGAAAATTGTAATGAGACAAAATGATCAAAGATACAGGAATTAAAAAGGAGAGCAATTGAGCCACAATTATAAAAAAAAAATAGAAAATATTACAGAATGTAATTGGAAAAAGAAAATGAGTTGAATTAATAAAAAAATATCAAAAGAAAAGTGGCTGAAAATGATTGAAAAAATGTCTCCAAATTATAGAAAACGTAAGTAGACTATTAAAAAAAAATAGTAAATGAAGCAAATATCTTATAAATATGGAAAATCTCAAGGATTAGAAACAATACAAATTAATCATACAAAGAACAAAGCAGGTCAAAAGCAGTGCGAGAATTAAAAGAAGTGGAGCTTGATGAATAAATATAAAACAATAGATATGTGTTGTTTTATCGTATTGTTTTATGGTGAAAAGATGTATGAAAAACCGAAAAAGGAAAAATAATAAGAACTTGGAAAAGAACAATACAGAGAAAAGATAAATGCCTTAACAATGCAGAAGAAGGATTTAAAAAGTGAGGCAAAAAATTAAAAAAGTTGCAATTCGTCAAAAGGTTCTTAGTAGATGGTCCGATATTGAATTGATAAAAATCAGGCCTCTTTGGTCGACGATTTTTAGGCACTTATAACATCGAGTTTTTCGCCAATTTTTGTAAAAATTACTTCAAGGGTTAATTTCATTAAAATTGAGTTTGTTACGTTCTGAGTGTATTGTATACGTGCCATTCCCAGGGGGGGCTAGAATGACTTTTTTCTCAATTTTCAAGTTTGACCGCCTGTAACATTAAAACGAGTGGACCGATGGGAGCGAATCTAACTGTTTTTTTGCTCTTCTTGATGTCATCTTTTAAAATCGAGCTTTTGGCCAATTTTAAAAAAAATTACTTTCAGGTCTAATATAATTAGTATTGAATTTCTTACATTCTTAGTGAATTGCAGACGTGCCATTCCTATCAACAACACCAAAAAGAAATTCTGAATTTTTTTTAAACTGGATCAAAGGAGAGGGGGCTGTAACGACTTTTTTCTCGATTTTCAAGTTTGACCGCCTGTAACTTTTAGAACGAGTGCACCGATCGGAGTGAATGTACCTGTTTTTCGCTCTTCTTGATGTCCTCTAGATGTCCCGTAGATACAACATTTTCGGAGAGACCACTCTTCGGTGGGCGATTTTTAGGCACTTTTAAAATCGAGCTTTTGGTTAATTTAAAAAAAAAAACTACTTTAAGGGTAAAGTTCATTCGAATTGAGTTTTTTACATTCTTCTGGAATTGCAGACGTGCCATTCCGATGAAAAATACCAAAAAAAATGTCCCAATTTTGTTTTTAAATTGACCAAAATAGGAGGGGGGGGATGTTACGACTTTTTTCTCAATTTTCAACTTGGACTCTCTGTAACATTAGGACGAATGGACGGTTTGGAGTTTATCCACCTGTTTTTTTGCTCTTCTTGATGTCCCCTTTCCTTCAACAAAAGTCCCGTAGGTGCAATTTTCGGATTTTAGGTTTTCGGAGTTAGGCCCCTTAGGTGGCCCGTACAGGGTATGCAATATGCAGGATTATGCATTAAACTAGTGACCATTGCCGCAAACGTGCCCTATCGACCGATAAAAACGTTTGCGCCAAAGGTCATCATTTTACGTATTGAATCTCCAACTTTCTGATTTTTCATTGCTGAGAATGACTAATATCGTCCATATGAATTAATTTGAACTGGGCGCCATGAACAGATTGAGTATATATACACAAGCATACAATCTACAAGACGGTGCACAAAACTAGTGACCATTGGCGCAAACGTGAGTTATCCTAAAATACTATAAACTTTGGGATGAAGATCGTTGGCGCCAATGGTCGCCATTTAAAGTAGAGAATTGTCATGTTTCGGCTTTTCCGTTTGTAGACGATGACGAATAAGGTTCAAACGAATTCATTGACAATAGCACTATGAACAGATGAAGTATAGAGCCACGACTACGTACAATAAAAAAAAAAATAATTTTTTGTGTTCGCTTGGCCATCAAAATAAGGCTTTGGTGAACTTCTGGATTTTACGTTCTTTTTTGTTTTTTTCTCAGACGTTTATATAATTTTAAGCACATTTAGGTAATAAAATTCTTGAGTGCACTTTATTATTTTTGTTTTTTCAACAGAAGTCCTGTAGAGGCAACATTTTCGGAGAGACCACCTCTCGTTAACTTTCATTAAAAAAAAAGACTTTAAGGGTAAATTTCATTTGAATTGAGTTACGTTCTTAGGGATTTGCAGACGTGCCATTCCGATCAAAAACAGCAAAAAAAAAGTCTAATTTAACAAAAATTACTTCAAGAGTTAACTTCATTCGAATGGAGTTTCTTACGTTCTCACGGAATTACAGACATACCATTCCGTTCAAAAATAGCAAAAAAAATCCCATTTCTTTTTAATTGACACAAGGTTGGGTCTTTTTTCTCAATTTTCAACTTTGACTCCTTGTAACTTTAGAATGAATGCACCGATTGGAGTGAATCCAACTGTTTTTTACTCTTCTTGATGTCCACTTTCACTCTCTTCCTATACGTGCAACATTTTCGGAGTTAGACCCTTTCGGTGGTCGATTTTTAAGCAAAAATTTCTTAAATTTTTTTGAACTTGACCATAGGGGTGGGGGCTATAACGACTTTTTTCCCAATTTTCAAGTTTGACCGCCTTTACTTTAGAACTTTAGAACAAGTGCACCGATGGGAGTGAATCCACCTGTTTTTTGCTCTTCTTGATGTCCACTTTGACCTCCCACCAACAGAAGTCAACTGTGGGTCATAACTCAATAATTCAGAAGAAAATTGAATATGCAATTCAAACATAATAAGATTTTTTGAGATACTACCTTTTTTTCGAGACCGAGACCGAAACTCGAGTTGCTACTCCAAGACCAAGACCGAGATTACGCGAGTCTCGGTCTCGGTCTCGATGCACAAGACCGAGACCGAGACTCAATTATAAATTCGAGACCGAGACCGAGAGTATGTAAGTCTCGGTCTCGCTCTCGTGAAGCTCTACCGCGCGTTTGCATCTTGAGGTTCAATGATTGTGTTTCCGAACAGTGAGTATGTCGATCTGGCAATAGCCGGGCACTCATATAGGACGTGCTAGACTGTCTCGTCGTCCTCCAAGCACAGCCGACACTCCGACTCTTCGGACAGTCCGAGTCTGTGCATGTGAAATCTTAAGTGGCTATGTCCTGTGAACAATACAGTGGCCACTCTGATTTGTTTCCTATTTAGTCTGAGGAATTTTTGGGCTTTTGCCCTCCCTGTTCCGTGATAAATTTTTTGGAGTGTGATAGTCCGGGTAGGTTCTCCCACCAGTCCTAGGACTTGGCATTGCTCCATTACTGAAGTTCAGTCTTGAACAGAGAGTATGGCCGACTCCGGGCCTACGAATGCAGAGGCCGCCGTCCTTCTGGCTAGAGAGTCGGCCCTCTCATTGACTTCGTGACCACGATGGCCCGAAATCCTTACCAGGGTGTCGCTGTTCTCCTACGATAGGGTGTTCAGAATCTTGTGGTAGTTCCAAACAGTTTTGTAATAGACATAACCGCTGGTTCACTATTCGAGAAGATCTTTATTGATATATTGTGTCACTCCTCTAATAGGTGTCGGGCACACAAATCAATAGCGTGTAATTCTGCCTGAAACACTGTAGTGAATCGGCCCCAGGCTCTCTGATATGCAGATGCCATCGGATCTCCGTACACTCAGGATCCAGCCCCTTGGTTTTGGGTCCGGTCGTGTACCAGGTACCTCCTGCCAGTTACAGATCTTCCTCGTTGTAGTAGCGTAAATTTGCAAGTGACAGCACTTTTTTTCAGAAGTTTTGCAAGTGAAATCTGAGAACATTTTTCTCTTCTATTGGAATCAATAACCAAAAGTAAAAAATAGGTATGACGCTTTTATTCCATCCTTGTTTTCTGTACGCATTCTGAGAAAGATAGCATAACGTTGCGAACTCAGGGTTCAATAATTCCGGTGTAACGATTCAACACGAAAACACTATTTATTTATCCTACAAATACAAACAGGTACAATTCGACTACTAAATAACTCACTACTTAACACTTTATAGCCTTCTATTATCGTTTGGTACTTAAGCTTACTTATAGCTCGATTAAAATAAGACGTCTACTATGGCGGCGCTATTCGCCTTTTATACAAAATCCTAAAAATACAGAAAACCCTAGATTACTTAGAAGAAAAATAATTAATACGAGACACATAAAAAAAAGGTCGCAAACAACTACGTTCTAAATAAACAGAGCAATAAATCACTCGTGACAGTTCCATGCTAAAGCGCCCGGACAGGCGCGAGACGCGAAGGTTCTACCTCCTTTGTCGCGGAGCGTAACGCTCACCGTAACAATAATACCGGGTGTCCAGCACAACCCTGGACATAGGAGATTAACATGGGAAATCGGTTTTTATTTTTTTGCGCCTGTACGGTGGAATTGATTCAAGAACTTTTAAGAGTAAAATTGTAGAGCGTATGGCCAGTTATCATCTTGTAATTTTTTCAATTCCCCAGTTTTGACCGTTTTTTGGTAAAACGCCTCAAAATGTGCAAAAATTTAAATTTGGCGCGTCACCCCCGCCATGCACGTGCAGTGTCGCCAACATATTTTCACTGCATTATCACGTTAATTACTAGATGATAGTCCCTCACAATAAATAAGAACGAAAAATCGGCTTTGATTCTGACATAAGAAATTATTATGTTGGCGACACTGCACAGGCATGGCGAGAGTGACGCGCCAAATTCAAGTTTTTGCACTTTTAGAGGCGTTTTTTCAAAAAACCGCCAAAACTGGGGTATTCAAAAAATTACAGGATGATAGCTGCCCATAAGCTCTACAACTTTACTCTTAAAAGTTTTTCAATCAAATCAACCGTACAGGCACAAAAAAATAAAAACCGATTTCCCATGTTAATCTCCTATGTCCAAGGTTCTGCTGGACACCCGGTATACGCCCGTCGAAACGTTGGAAACGTATTTATGAATATTGGGAATGTTAATCTCATCATTCCTTTTTTTCCTCTTATTTCAATCTTTTTGAGTAATTTTCGAAAAAGTAAACTGCATATTATCATTAAACAGTCTCTTATGGGACTACTTTTATATGCAAAAACTGATATAGCGAATCTAGAAAATAAAATAAACCTAGGACCTAGGACGAATTTGAGTCTCGTTGAAGCTCAAGGTCTCTCTTAAAAAATTTATACAAACAATAGGTAACATTTTGACCTGCCCTGTACACTCCCAAGATCATGTCAATGGTAAACACTCTGTAGTGGAATGTAAAGTCCAAATTACTGATATCTAAATAATCAAATATTTATACTATTTTGTATTAAATAGGAAGTACCAATGTGAGTGTTTTATAATTTTTATTATGTATCAAAATGTCAAAAAGTTTGAAAGTTCATTGCATGACCTAGAAAAGCTCTGCAGATGAGTTTCTCTGGGTCCCAGTCATGCAATAGATTGTGTTAGTAGTTCTGGGTGGTAGTCACTTATTAACCTACTTTCCTTTTCCTACAATACGAACGCAGCTCAATGACTGGATTTGAGCAAAATTTGAGAATTGTAGTAGACATATCTGGAAATTACAATTTTTGAAGTTAAATTCCGATAAATACTGTTACGGTGAACGTTACGCTCCGCGACAAAGGAGCTAGAACCTTCGGGTCTCGCGCCGTCACGAGTGATTTATTGCTCTGTTTATTTACAACGTAGTTGTTTACGATCTTTTTTTTGTGTCTCGTATTAATTATTTTTCTTCTAAAATATTCTGGGCATTTCTGTAGTTTTAAGATTGTGTATAAAAGACGAATAGCGCCGCGGCTAGTAGTAGTCGTATTTTGATCGAGCTAGAAGTAAGCTGAAGTACCAAACGATAATAGAAGGCTATAAAGTGTTAAGCAGTGAGTTATTTAGTAGTCGAATTGTACATGTGTGTATTTGTGGGATAAATAAATTGTGTTTTCGTGTTAAATCGTTACACTGGAATTATTTAACCCTGAGTTCACAACAATACATTCTTTAAAAATCTTAAATCTAGTAACTTTTCTGGTTACTTTTCAGTTGTTTCTAAAAGTTGCCTTTACAATGTCATGGGAGTCGCGACTCGACGAATGTCTTCCTGAAATGAACTACATCTGCAGTGAAAATTCTCTATTTAAACAACAAATCAATTCGCATTTCGGAAAGAGTAGAATTTACATTTCGTAAGGTATATCGAGAGCACTTGGCACGGTGTATCTACATAATTTTCCCAATAAGTCCTCGAACAACGAACGGTAAAGCAAAAGAGGAAAAAGAGGGCGAAAGAGGGAACTCCCTTTGTAATTTGCGAAAAATTAGGCGACGCTTTCCGAAAGGATATTTCTGCCTTATGGCGCGGAAGAATTGGAACCCGAGATGCAGGACGACTCTAAAAGTTGGATCTGATGTAATGGATTTTGCAAGTCAAATATGTTCCATTCCTTTTTGGTTTTGGGCATTAGCCCTAAAAAAGTTTTGACGTCTATATACTGAAACAATAATGTAGGTTTTTTTGCTAAAGTCACTAGTAAACTACTCTCAGTCAGTAGGTCAATTTGAGCTTGCGCTCCTCAAAAAACTATTAATGGAAAGAAGTGGATTATTGACTTGATAGAATTCGAAGGGGCGAATTTATAAAAAAATAGGCAAATGATTTATGAGCAGAGCTATTCCGAAATACAGCAACATTCCAATTAAAATCTATATTTTAACTCCCCGCAGGCCGTGTAACTTGTATCGAACATCCCAAACTAAAACAGCCACCGCTGGACAAAACAAATTGGAAATTGCTACGTTATTAAATAATCGCTAAATTAACGCCGATTTATCAGAATTTCGCTTGCACCCCCGGCGATTTACGAGTGACCAATCGGCTTCGCGGCCAAAAGTTGAACAGTCAGGTCTGCACGTAGTAATTAGTTGTCTTGGGAATTAGCTCTTTTTGCTGTTATCGATCGTTTTATAACAACACCTGTTGCAACAGGTCAAACTTGTTGTTTTATCTGTCCAGCAGTTAGCACATTCTTTTGCCGTAAAAGCTAATCTTTTGCTAACATTTGGTCATAAAGCTGAATTTATTCCTGCTGCTGATAATTTGGCCAAATTGTAAAGTCAAATGCAGATTTTATTTCGCTATTCTTTGCTTTTAAATAATTTTGGTAAGCAGTAGGTGGTCAGCAATTTGTCGATCAACCCATCTGGATATTAGTTTCGGGGTCTACCCCTCATCGGTAAAGCTTTGGTGACCACCTACTTGTTACACATCGTTCTGGTTCTGCTAACCTGCGAGGTACAGAGCAATATGAGCTGCTTCTCGAACTGAGAGCCATCTGCCGTGCAGCATCAGATCTAATACGTTGGTGGATGTCACCTGCTCCTACTCTGTACATCTCACCGCTTTTCCGTAAATTTTTTGGCTTTAAGCCGCGAACTCACGGTCTCCAATTTCTTGACCAGCCAAAGCTATACTGATGAGGGGTAGACCCCGAAACTAGAGTTGATCGACAAATTGGTGACCACCTACTCTTTATACTTCGTTCAGGTTGCGATTATCTGCGAGGTGCAGAGCAAAATGGGTTGCTTCCCGAGCGGAGAGCCATCTGCCATGCAGTGTTAGATCTAATACTGTGGTGGATGTCGCCTGCTCCCGCTTCGTACAACATCTCACCGCTTTTCGTACATATTTTGGCTTTAAGCCGCGAACTCACGGTCTCCAACTTGTTCACCAGCCAAAGCTGTACTGATGAGGGGTAGACCCCGAAACTAGGGTTGATCGACAAATTGGTGACCACCTAGTTTTTACACTTCATTCTGGTTCCGATAACCTGCGAGGTGCAGTTTTAATACACTGGTGGATGTCGCCTGCTCCTGCTCTGTACAACATCTCATCGGCTTTGGTAAGCATTACGTTTTCTAACTTCGGTAAATTGCCGACTATTTAATGGATTAAATGTTTACTTCATTGAAGTCAATTTGTGGCGTCTATTACCAGAAATATTGCTAATATTTGCGTTAGCCAAGATGAGTACAAAATTACCAAATAAGAGCTATTTTACTTAGCCCCAGAATATTAATTTTGAACTAAATTGTTGTAAATTTATCAAAAACTTTTTTTAATTTGGAGTCTGGCGAAATTCCAGTTAGAATTAGAGCTAAGATCGGTTAAATGTGACTCACATTGTTTACAAATTAAAATTTTTATGTTTTTGTAAATATTAAATTTTAAGACAAAATCAGGCGAAACTGATTCAGATTTTATGTGGTTTTTGGTAAAATTATTACAATAAAAAAAAAAGTGAAATTTGACTCAAAACGCCTCAAAATCTAAATTTGAAGTGTTTGGAGCAATTCAGGTAAGATTAAGGCCAAAATCTGTTTAAAACAACTAGAAGAGTCTAAAAATGCAAACCTGAAGGTCTTGAAGAATCTCAGGTTAGAACTAAGGCTAAAATTTTTTTCAAAATGACCCATATTGTCTAAAAAGGCAAAGTGTGATTTTTTTTTTTTTTAATTCAATTATATGACTGTAACGGTTGAAAACTGTCGCTAGAATTAGTCATGCAAAAGCGGATATTTGTCGTCTATTTGGGGCTGAAACGTTTGTTGTTCTGCTCGAGTGTAAAGATTTAAGGTTGTTTATTTACCTTTTTTTTTGCTAACCTGTGGAAGGTGGATAGGGTTCACGTTTTGTCTTGTCAGGGGTCACAGGACTGTGCTGGCAGTGAGTTGCGCCCATTTTCCTTGCCTTTGCTTCAATAAGGGAGGCCACAGATTTTATTAAGTTTGGGAAATTATAACCCCAAAACTTGGAAAATAAATAAACAACTGACTTATTTCAAATGTCGCATTGATTGACTGATATATTGACGGATTTGTTGGGTGAATTGTGTAGATATGGAGGTGACTGCCAATCCACCTAAGTGCTTCGGTTTCTTGGCCGGAAGTCCGCCATGTTTGAGAGGACTTTGCAAATTCTTTGCTTGCACCTAATAGCCTTTGTTAGCTGTTCGTAAGTCAAACGTTATTTTATGATAATATCACTAGATGAAATGGAAAACATATGGGACAAACTTTAAGTGGTACATTTTGCTTATTTTCTGAGGAGTAAAAAGGGTAGCGAGAGCAAGTATTTTGGGTGTCGTCCTAAAACGCCTTTCGATAACAATGAGAGTTGTCATTCGTCAATTGTTCGTTGCGCGCTGGCGCTCTCGACCAATATCTTTTCCCCTCCTCCACCTTTTATCTATTGAAAATCGGAATATCGGTGAAGATCTTTCTTTCTGGATCAAGACACGTGGAAGACAACACTCATCTCTTCGCTGCTACTCATTTCGACGTAAAAGTGTAAACCACTACGTGGGATTTAGTCGATTTGTAGTAGTATTTCAACTTCCCTTAGTTGGTGTTAGTTTTGTGGTCACTCGACCAGTTTTTGGGACATTTTTGGATGAGGGAAGTTGAACCGAATTTCGGGATTGTGCAGCAAGAGGTAAGTTCACGTCGGCCATCTTCTTGGTTGAGGGGTTTTCTTTTCCTTCCACTGAGCCTTTTGTATTTTCTTTCTATCAGAGTTTGGGCCTACAAGCAAAGCATTTGTCAACCTATACTACGATCCAGGGCCACACAAGCCAATGTACCACGTGTCAGCAAGGTTAATGTGAGGGCTGAAAGCAGCCACACCACGTGTTTATTTTGTTCTGTTTTTGGAAACCCTCGTGGACGAGGTAATTATTCATTAATTTATCTATGTTTAGAGATTTATGATTTTTCTTTATTTGTTCGATTTTTCCAATCCAATCTGGGGTCATTACGGGGTTAAATTGTCTGGGTGGATTTGTTTCAATTATTGAATAACTTTTGTTTATTTTATTTATTGAATTTAAGTTTACTAAGTCCATTTGATGTAAAGTAGTTCATGAGCAAAATTTTCAAGTCACTTTATTGGTTAACTTGTATGTAATCGCTTCACGAAACATACATTTAAAGGAAAAAAATTAACTAGATCAAGGGACATCCTAGTAAATAATGTCCTTCCTAGGGTGTTCCAAGGGGGCCTACCGACACCAATTAATGTTTCCAAGGGGGCCTACCGCCACCTTTAGTCTTTCCAAGGAGGCCAACAGCCACTTTAGTGTTTCCAAGGGGGCTACCAGGCACCATTATTGTTTCTGAAGGTTAATCACCACATTATTGTTATCGAGGGGTGCAAATCACCACCTTATTGTTCGAAAACCACCACTACTGTTGTAAGAGGCAGACTGCTATCACCATAATTTTTGGAGGGCCAATAGCCACTACCTTTTGCATTGTTTTGGACTTAAGGCGCCTAGCCTTTGTGACCATCTGTAATAGCGTCGTGTCAAGCTAAGTAGTAGTATTTAAGTTAACCTGTTTTTTTTATTGTTACGCTTGGTGATCACCACTAGGGAAATATTTTCCAGACAATTGTGATAAGTAGAATTAAGGAAAGCCTTTCACTCATTAACTTGAAGTACAATCATCATATTGTACAACATTGATTTCGTTCTTTGATATTATAGGACATAAATTAAACTTGTTAGTTTTATTTTGTTTGCAAGTACTATGGGTATTTTGGAAGAGGCTAAAGGGAACTGATCAGCTACCTAACAGCGTAGGATTTTTCCAATTTAATTGATTAAAATTGGTGGCGCCCCGAACTCACTTTACCGGCCGGTTTTGTAGCACTTTTTGTTCCTAACCTGATACTTTTCCCTGAGCACTTTTTGAATATTCTAAGATACCTTAACTGAGATTAAAGTGTTACATGACAAAAACAGGCAACTCTGATTTAATTTTTCTAATTTACTGTTTTTGGTAAAATTAATTTTTCTTTTCTTTTTCATTTTAACTTAAATTTTGAATAAAAATGATTTGGGCATAAAATTTGTTTTTTCTTTTCGAGAAAGTCAGATTTGGATTAAAGCCAATATCGATGAAAAATTACTCAAAGAGTATAAAAGTACAAAATTGCAGTTGGAGATCAATTAAAGAGTCAAGTAAGGATTATGGCCATAATCGCTTAAAAATTATTATTCATAGCATTTGAAAACACAAATTAAAAGTTTTTGGAAAAATGCAAATTAGAAGAATTAAGGATAAAAGCAGTTAAAAATTATTCAAAACGTCTAAAAATGCCATTTTAAAGTTCTTAGAGACATTAAGCTAAGAGTGCAAAAAAAGTACGCATAATGTCATAATTACTCAAAAATACAAATTTGAAGCTTTTGGAAACATGCAGGTTTGAGTTAAGGCTAAATGTGGTTAAAAAAAACCCACATTGTCTAAAAATGTAAAAGTTTTTGAAGAAATTAATTTGGTTGTTTTTGGTAAAATTAAGTATGGAACCAAAAATAGGTCACATTTGACCCAAAAGGCCTCAAAATACAAATTTTGGTGTTCCTGGAAAGAGTTAAGTTAGGATTAGAGGGCCAAAATCTGTGATAAAAGATTAAAAACGTGTAAAAATAACAATTTGGTGTGCTTGGAGAAAATTGGATTAGGATTATGACTAAAATTGCTTTAAAATGACTAGAAGCATTAAAAAACGCATTTTAAAAGTGTTTGAGAAAATTTAGGTTAGGATTAAGACCCAAATTGATGAAAAACGACTTGAGGCGATCGAAAATGCAAATTTAGAATTGTCGAAAAAAACTAAGTTAGTACTATGGACAAAATCGGTTAACAATGGCTTAAAGCATCTAAAAAAAACAATTCAAAGTTCTTGAAAAAGTTTAGTTTACAGCTAGCATCAATGTCAGTTAAAAATTACTCAAAGCGTTTGAAAATGCAAACTTGGAATTTGTGAAAACATTCAGGTTAGGATCAGTGCAAAAAACGTTTAAAAAATACACAAAGCGCCTAAAAAGGAAATTCCCTCATTTTCTAAAAACGCGAATGTTGGTTTTGGTAAAATTAATTTTCCGACAAAAACAAGTGAAATTTTAACTAAAAACGCCTCAAAATCCAAATTTGGTGTCAGGTTAGGATTAAGGTCAAAATCGGTGACAAATGACCCAATGCGCGTACAAATACAAATTTGGAGTGCGAGGAGAAATTCAGGTTAAGGTTATAGCCTAAAATCGCCTCAAGTGACTCAAAACATTTAAAATTTCAAATTAAAATTTTTGAAAAATCCAGGTTAGGATTAGGACAAAAGTCGCCTGCAAATGATACAGCTCATATAAAAATGAAAATTTGAAGCCTTTGGACAAATTCAGGTTAGAATGAAGGCTTTTTAGAATTAGGGCCTAAAATTGTTGAAAAATTACTCAAGGCAAGTAGTTAAAATGACGGGGTTCTGGGACACTTTGACCTTGAAGTCTACGTGAGCCATAGTGTAAAAAGGGCCCGAGGCCCCAAAATGCTGTCATTCTTGTCAAATGTGACAGACTTGACAGATTACGTGTGACATAACAGTTCTGTGACATCGTACAGGTGTGACATGACAGACTTGATACTTGTGACACTTAGGTGAGGTTAGAGAGGCTAGACAGGCTTGATAGGCAGGGCAGACAGGGCAGGCAGTGTAGATGGAGTAACTCCAAGTGTTGATATTTTTGGGTATTTTGTGTATTTGTGGGTATTTTTGGGAAAATAAACAAATGCGCACTACTAACTATCGTTGAAAATCGCATATCGCAAACAGCGTGCGGAAAGTGCGCTTCGCGCACGCTCACTACAGAAGCGTGTGTAACGTCCACTTGTACAGGATGTTATAACTCGTTTGTGAATACTCACATTCGATGGACCACGTGAGAGTTTTGTAACAATAGGAAATTAATATAAAAAGACATACTGTTGGAAACATGTTGTCTGTTCAAGAGCGAAACAACTAATAAAGCTAAGTGTGTTATTTACATGCTTATATTATGGCAGAAGAAGTGTACTAAGTGACTTTACATTTTTTCACATTGGCAAAATTTACAGATACAGTTTTTTTATTTTTGAAACATTTGAACCATTTCAGATAATGATTAATGTTCGCTTTAACACAGTAGTCCTTAGTCGTTGCCCCACACAAAGCACTATATTAATATTCTCCTTTTATGTCAGGAGGGTTGAGGTACCAATCGACGTCCTGTCTCATGCATATAAATAATAATTGACATATAATTATAACGTAACATTAAAAAGTTCAGCCCGAAAAAGTCCGGCTCAGTGGCAACCAAGGCGCATGCGCGGCTGGCAAGCTCCGCCCCATAATTTTGAAAAATTGACGATGCCAAACTTTATGTTTTATTAAGTTTTCGCCGAAATATAAAATATCCAATAATGTATTATATCAATATAAAAAATACTAAGAATTATTTTTAGTTTCTAAAATGTTTGAGCTGTTAGTTAACTTGGCAAATTAGCATGGTGTGGTGTAAGAAAAAACTAAAAACTCATAATTTAATTAAAATAAGCTTCTGTTCTATTCCTGAATATAATTTACACATGGCAATGCCGTAATGCTTTCAACGTCATTTGCTGTTAACCTAACATTTTAGTTTTTTTTTTGGCGGGTACGCGCGTAACATTTACACATTAGTCAGTAGTTGATATTGATAATAAAACCATAATAATGTAATTTAATTTAAATAATTATAATCCTAAAACCTCAAAAAGACTCAATACTCACCATTTTCATGTTCAGAAAAAGTCTAACCATACTCTAAAATATTGGCGCCTTTCCTTGTCTTGGCTTACAAGTGAGGTATCAAGAAATCAATACACAATACACTTGATAGTCTTTTGTCGCCCTTCCTTGCCTTGGTTTACGAGTCAGGTATCAAGAAATCAATACACAATACACTTGATAGTCTTGGTGTTATTGTAGGACAAAGTATTTGAACCTACTGGATCTTTGACGGGAATGGTCCACTTTCACTACCACCAAGCGATGTTGCAAGCCGCCCGATGAGTATTTATTACTTATTACACTAATTTGTTTTAAAATAAATACGAACTTATAATCAAAAAAACAAATATTCGATCATTCGTTATTACAAATTTTCTTTTCATGTCAAAAAGTAGTCAGAGTTGACCTAACCTCAAACTTTTGTTCTTCTAGAGTTTTCGGTAGACTGCTGTGTGCGCTGCGACATTACTACCATCCTTTGTTTTCTCATTGCGAATAGAAGGATGAGAATACTCCGAGAGCGCACTAGGGCGTCCGGCCGAAAACGCAATTTTTTTAGTGGGCGTGACCTCCGCATATGTCTTGCGCAGAAGAATGTGCGCATTAGCAAGCAGTGAGCCTAATGTTGGTTTCCATAGGTCACTAGAAGCTGCACTTTTAATCCGTGGGGAAAGATTGACGTTCGTAGTATATTAACTAGTACGAATATGGTCTCATGTAGAGACTACGGTGAGCTTCTACATAGTACGAATCTCATCTTTCAGGTGTTCCATTGTCCTAGGTGCAGGTATCGGCATTTCAAGCAGAAGCTGAAATACACTATGACTCAGGTATATCTTCATAACAATACTAATCTACTGGAATATTGGGTTCTTCTTCTCCTAGAACTTGCTAATGATTCAAAAGATTTCGGGCAAAAACAAAAAACTTTTTGCAAGATTGCACCACTGAGTTCAAGTACCATTATTAATGAGGTAGAATGACCGTAATTTCCCAGGTAGCATTCTTTTAATGTATTTTCCAGTTAGTACTTCATTTATAGATAATATATTATTAACTTAACTAACTTTAATAAAAATCATGCAAAAGCGCTCGTAGAGTTTGGTAATTGTCTTAAACTTAAAACAAATGGATATCGCATAGAGAATATATTGGAAACTAAATTGTATGATCAAGATTTTATCATAATCAAACATTTCTTTCAATGTCAGTGGTGCTTATATTGTCAACTTGTCCTACGTAAAAGATATTTTAGGTTTGTAGGACAACTTTTGATGGTCTAACTGAGACCTATAATTCATTCACTTATTTTTGCCATCTTGTTACCTTTCATTATCTTATTTTTTTGATACCACTCTCGTTTCAGCACATAGAGAAGATACTATAGAATGTTAAATTCAGATTTCCAATGCCTACTTGATGTCAAAAGTAGTGAATAGTTTATATGAATAAGGGGTATTTCTATAGGGCCCATTATGACACAAAAACCTAGTAGCAGCTTTGTTTGTCGCTGAAACCTGAAACAGTGCTATTTGAGGCCTATTGTGGTCTGCATACGTGTGTACAGAGTGGCGCAATAATTATTCTGAACATATTTATTTTTACAAAACAAAAATATTTTGTTTCTTAATGACCTTTCACATCAATTTTCATATACCGCGAATCACACAATATCTCGCCCCCCGCAGCCTTAACATCTGAAAAAAGCCACACACACAGACCACAGACACGGTATGTTGCATGTCAGGATATACCTCCGGCAGCCAGTTTTGAACAGTAATTTAGTATACACTCGCCAAACTTTTTACACTAAAAGTTTTATGGCACCGTATAAGCTATTCTTGTTTTACATTTATATCATTATAATCACGTAAAGCTCCGTCAGGAATGCGAAATGGAAAATTTTATTTTAAGTATCTTTTATTATACGTTCCGGCTTTCACGAACGTCATAAATCGTCCATGGACTTTTACGAGGACGCTTTAGGGCGGCTACGATGAGGATACAGCTCTAGGTGGCTCGTCGTCGAATTTTTAAGTCAATTTCTAATTTTTACTGATCGAAAGGGAAAAATAATAAATGAAAATTTGTTTTTCACCGATAAAACGACGACGACTCGAAGGGGGGAGCAGCATTATCGAAGTGGCTTCGCCAGGTAATATCGACCGGGATCAAATTTAATAGCAACTCTGAGAAGAAATAATTTTAAATTTAATTTATCCCGAAATCCGATAAGTGATCCAATAACGTGGGATTTATCCAAATCCCCCTCGAATCGGTATAATTTTTCCATTCACGTTCGATCTCTGAATCCTACCTAAGCACGAAACTGTTTTAAAGTAAATGATTTACATATATTTTGAGGAAAAGCCTTGGATCAGTCCGAGTTACGTCTTTCGGGAACCGTTTTCTTCTTCATTGGCTCAAAAATGAGTTTACCCATTGAGCAGGAAGGCAAAATTGACCATTTTGCCATGCAGAAACGCATAATGCCAGTTTCGTATAGATTATACAGCGTGCACACACACAGAGAGGGAATTTGGCTTCAATTAAGGCCTTAATGGGGCCCGGAGCTTAATACTTACCATATAAATTAAACAGTTTTTGAGTCTCAGCCATTACCATAACGTGTCGCTCCTCTGGGAGCCGTTCTATTGATAAATACAATAGTTCAGCAAATCCCAACCAAGTTAGTAAACAGTTCGCTACGGAATTCGCTAATGAAAATCGCTATGCACATATAATCGAATTGTTAGCCGATTGATCTTTATTAGGTTGCAATTTTATTGGTTGTTCGACGGATAAATTTTAGACATTTTTATGCCAAGAGGCTTGTAGAATTTTTTTTAACTAGATTGTATCTCTTTATTAAACGTATTATTTAAACATTTTCAATAATTTGTTCTCGGATGTGTATTCTCTAAAAGGCGGTTACTAACTGACCGTAACTAAAATTACATTTTCTTAAGCCCATCTCCGTTTTTTGTTAAAGATTCATGAAGCAATTAGTGCATCTGTCAAGCAGCCAGCAACACTCCCTGAAAGCTTGGCTTGGGATTGCATATGTATTTCGTTCAGGATTTTGGTTGATTTGAAATTAATATTACTAATTAGAAGTTTCAGTTTAGTCGAAATCAAAAGCTAAAAATAAAACTTTTAACTTTCAGATATTCATTGCCATTTTTGATTGCAAAAGTAGCCCGTGAACTATTTTCGTGACCACAAAAGACTCCTAAAACCTAGAAAAAGAACGACTTTGGCATTGAAAACATTGTCGGACGCCCTGAAAACTCAGCAGGAAATGTCTTCAGCACACGATCTCTAAATCAGGAAAGATATGGTTAACAGACAAGATGGTGGGTGGGCCAAATGCTAGACTGTTCCTGGTTTCTGCCATGTGCTGTTTGACAAAATGTCTGTTCACTAGAGCTTCACGAGACCGAGACCGAGACTTACATACTCTCGGTCTCGGTCTCGAATTTATAATTGAGTCTCGGTCTCGGTCTCGAAAAAAAGGTAGTATCTCAAAAAATCTTATTATGTTTGAATTGCATATTCAATTTTCTTCTGAATTATTGAGTTATAACGCACAGTTGACTTCTGTTTGTGGGAGGTAAAAGAGGACATCAAGAAGAGCAAAAAACAGGTGGATTCACTCCCATCGGTGCACTTGTTCTAAAGTTACAGGCAGTCAAACTTGAAAATTGAGAAAAAAGTCGTTATAGCCCCCCCCCCCCCCTATGGTCAAGTTCAAAATTTCAAATATTTTTTTGCTGTGTTTGATGGGAATGGCACGTCTGCAATTCACTAGAAAGGTAACAAACTCAATTCTAATGTAATTAACAATTAAAGTAATTTTTTCAAAAATTGGCCAAAAACTCGATTTTAAAAGTGCCTAAAAATCGCCCACCGAAAGGTCGTCTCTCCGAAAATGTTGCATCTACGGTACTTGTTTTCGCGGGAGGTGAAAGAGGACATCAAGAAGAGCAAAAAACAGGTGACTTCACTACAAACGGTCCAGTCGTTCTAAAGTTACAGGGAGTCAAATTTGAAAATTAAAAAAAAAATCGTAACATCTCTTCGGTCAATTTAAAAAAAGAATTAGGATTTTTTTACTGCTTTTGATCGGAATGGCACGTCTGTAAATCCCTAAGAACGTAACTCAATTCAAATAAAATTTACCCTTAAAGTAGTTTTTTTTTAAATTGGCCAAAAAATCGATTTTTAAAGTAAATGAAAATCGCCCAACGAAAGAAGGTCTCTCCGAAAATGTTGCCACTACGGGACTTCGGTTGGCGGGAGGTGAAAGGGGACATTAAGAAGAGCAAAAAAACAGTTGGATTAACTCTAATCGGTGCACTCGCTTTAAAGTTACAGGCGGTCAAACTTGAAAATTGAGAAAAAATCGTACTCCCCCCCCCCCCCTAGACAAGTTACAGAAAATTTTGGAAATTTTTCTTTACTGTTTTCGATTGGAAGGCATGTTTGCAATTCTCTAAGAATGTAACAAACTAATTCGAATGAAATTAACGCTTGAAGTAGTTTTTTTTTTTAAATTTGCCATAAACTCGATTTAAAAGTGTCTAAAAATCGGCCATCGAAGGGTGCCAAAATGTTGCACCTGCGGGACTTCTGTTGAAGGAAAGGGAACATCAAGAAGAGCAAAAAAACAGGTGGATACACTCCAAACGGTCCACTCGTACTAAAGTTACAGGGAGTCCAAGTTGAAAATTGAGAAAAAATGTCGTAACATCCCTGCTTCTTTGGTCAACTTAAAAAAAAAATTGGGCCATTTTTTTGGTATTTTTCATCGGAATGGCACGTCTGCAATTCCCCAAGAATGTAAAAAACTCAATTCGAATGAATTTTACCATTAAAGTATTTTTTTTTTAAATTAACCAAAAGCTCGATTTCAAAAGTGCCTAAAAATCGCCCACCGAAAGGTCGTCTCTCCGAAAATGTTGCATCTACGGTACTTGTTTTCGCGGGAGGTAAAAGAGGACATCAAGAAGAGCAAAAAACAGGTGGCTTCACTCTCATCGGTGGACTCGTTCTAAAGTTACAGGCGGTCAAACTTGAAAATTGAGAAAAAAGTCGTTCTAGCTCCCTCCCCTTAGGTCAAGTTCAAAAGAAATTCAGAAATTATTCTTTTTGGTGTTGTTGATAGGAACGGCACGTCTGCAATTCACTAAGAACTTCACATATTCAATCCTAATTATATTAACCCTGAAAGTAAATTTTTTAAAAATTGGCCAAAAACTCGATTTTAAAAGATGACATCAAGAAGAGCAAAAAACAGGTGGCTTCACTCCCATCGGTCCACTCGTTTTAATGTTACAGGCGGTCAAACTCGACTTTTCTTTGCTATTTTTGAAGGGAGTGGCAAGTCTGGAATTCACTAAGAACGTAACAAACTCAATTTTAGTGAAATTAACTCTTAAAGTAATTTTTTAAAAAATTGGCCAAAAACTCGATGTTATAAGTGACTAAAAATAGTCCACCGAAGGGGTCTGATTTTTAAGATTTAATATTGGACCATCTATTAAGAACCTTTTGACAAATTACAACTTTTTTAATTTTGCCTCATTTTTGGTTTTTATTTAGTTTTAAATCCTTTTTTGCCTCACACTCCTTTTTAGCCTTCTTCTGCATTTTTAATGCATTTACCTTTTCTCTAAATTGTTCTTTTCCAAGTTCTTATTATTTTTCCTTTTTTGGTTTTTCATACATCTTTTCACCATTTACATATCTGTGGTTTTATATTTATTCATCAAGCTCCACTTCTTTTAATTCTCGCACTACTTTTGATCTGCTTTGTTTTTTGTATGATTAATTTGTGTTGTTTCTAATCCGTTATATTTTCCATATTTATAAGACATATGCTTCATTTACTATTTTTTTAAATAGTCATTTTACGTTTTCTATAATTTGAAGAATGTTTATTGAATCATTTTTCAGCCACTTTCCTTTTGATATTTTTTTATTATTTCAACTCATTTTCTTTTCCCAATTACATTCTGTAATATTTTCTGTTTTTTTTTTATAATTGTGGCTCAATTGCTTCCCTTTTTAATTCCTGTATCTTTGATCATTTTGTCTCATAATAATTTTCTGCCAATAAAGTTCCCTTCTTCGTTTTTGTTTTCTTCTTTTATTAAATTTCTTCTCTCTAGTTGGTTTACGTCTATTCTTCCATTCGCAAAATTTTTACTACTTTCTATTTTAGATCATTTACTATTTTTTTTCTATTACTTCTTACTTTGTTTTTGAGCGTCCTATACTGTTTTACTTTGAATAAATTTCTGCTATCCTTTAAATTTTTAAATTTTAGCTCATCTGCTTTGGCAGCATCTGCTGGAAGAGAAGGAGGACGAGCAGTGCGTCTGTTGTTCACTACTAATGTGGCAGATTCAGCAGTGTGAGTAATGTGTATCCTTTCAGCGTAGAAGAGAGTGCGTTATTTGATATTGCAGTTGTGCATTGAATCTAAACGTCGATGAGTTTTCAAAATTAAATTAGAATTTTTTATATCTAGATTGTAAGTTTGCAGAGTTTGATACGCTCATTCAAACATAAAAAGAAACTAAGAAAAACAAAACTCTTAAAAAATGTAAATTATGCTACGAGGACTCTAAATGCAATTGACAATCGTACATCTAAAACTAATAAACTAAAGTGGAAGTCATACACTCAGGAAGAATTTATGTTGTCTTTGTTCAATTGTCTTTCGGTCAAGTCAATTGTTAGACCTACAGGTTTAGCCAGAACTAATCGAGTTAATTATTTTAAAAAAGAAAAATTAAACTTATTAAAATATTGTATGGTTCTTTGTTGACCGTGTGTGATTTTATGGAGAAACCTTAAGTCATGAGGAAGACCAAATGCATAGTCGAAACGTCGGCATATTTGAAAAACAAAGGTGTTTTATTTTTCTGTCTAAACCTGTTCAATATACTGCAATATCTATTAACATTAAGAACGCTCACCAGTAACCTTAATAATTGGTTCTTTTGGATTCGCTTTCGTTTTTCTAGTACATAGGTACCGCAGTGCCAGGGAATTTATTTGTTTCATTATTATTAGTATACCTTTACCCGGTAAAGCCAGAAAAGTTGTTTGATTGCTAGATTTCAAACACAAAACAATAAATACAAATTAATCAAATCAGAAGTAAAAAAGTCCACAAGAGAATAGAAGAATCTAAAAATTTTTAAAGTCAACAATGACAAAGAATCAAGAAAATAATAAAATCACAAAAATAAAAAAGTTGAAGTCAAAAGAATTAAAGAAGTGTAAAACATTTGATGTATTAAATATTGAAAAGAAAACACGCAAATAGCAAAAATAAAAGGAGAAAGAAGAGACAATGAAATTGGAGATCTGACTGCAAAAGATGAAAGAGATGTGACAGGACATATCATAGTTGAAAGTGGAAAATTAGAAACTAAAATTACAAAAGAGCGTGAAAGACATGCATAAACTGTATTTTATACATATCAGATTATATTATAAGCTCGTCTGATATTGTTAAAAATTCGTTGTTTACACAGAAATCTACTTTCCAGAGAAACTTGGCCTACGTTTCAACAGGCCGCGTGACAGAACAGGATAAAAGAATCATCACGTAGTACATCCATATCCTTAAAGTAGGTCTTCACCTATAGACTAATAGATTGCTTCTCCAGTAAAAAGGAGATTCAATATTCGGAAAAAGAGAAAATAAAAGAAACATTTTTCAAATTCCTTTTGACTTCTTATGACAAAGGACAATGCAATAGAAAAAAATCTCGTCTTCTTCAAGAAATCTCAGTGCATCTGCTAAGACCGGTTTGGTGTCCTTTAGCTCTGTTCAATTCAGTTCGTCATCATACTAACAGAGGTCTTGCATAAGAGGGGAATTTGCATAATGTACAAGTTCAGTAGATAGGTGGTGAGGCTTCAGACACAATTTGGCTGGTTTGTACATGTAATTTTCCATAAGAAAATTTATGGTTCTTTTTGCACTTTTTTGTATCCCGCATTGCGATGCCCAAAATGACATCAAAGGGTCGAATCGGACGGAGCAAATATGAGATGCAAATTGTACAGCTTTTTTTGTTTCTTCGAAAAGTGTGAAAGGTAGCTTGGTTTCTTCATATAACCATCGTGACCTCTTCATAGCACCTATTATCAAGCATATCGAAAAACGTCATCGTTT
The DNA here is from genome assembly GCA_951812265.1 of Taphrorychus bicolor. Taxonomy (NCBI): domain Eukaryota; kingdom Metazoa; phylum Arthropoda; class Insecta; order Coleoptera; family Curculionidae; genus Taphrorychus; species Taphrorychus bicolor. Next base: position 29,779,377 of record OX638300.1, on the reverse strand, counting down.
TAAAGTTAAAGCCGAAAAACTGAAAATTTCAAACATTTCAAGGGGGGTGATCATCGAATGTTTTAACCAAAATAGATTGTGATTGTTTTTCTTGAAAATAGTGTCAAATCATAGAGGGAGTGAAAATATCTCGAAAGAAAGTAAAATTGAAATTTTCAGTAGTTTTCTTCGCTTTCAAAATGAAGCCTAAAACGTTATTTTTCCATTGGTGCTTGTAAAGTTTATGTCATCTCGATTTTCACGGTGTTTTATTTTTTAAATAGTAGCTTACGGTCCATAGAACATATTAAAGGAAACAAATCCGTGGATGAACCAATTTTCACTGAGAAATAAGGAAGAGAAAATTGTAAATTTGCGTCAAAATTAATGCGAAAACTCTCCAACCTGACAGTAAGTTTATAAGTATATTTTGCACTGATGCCAAACGTCGGAGTTTATCGTTAAATGCAAATATCCAGTCGCTTCTAAAAAGAAAGGAAAACACAATCTAAACTGAACTAACCTAGACTAACCTGAAGTAACCAGGAACTATAACTGAACTGACCTGAACTAACCCAAACAAACCCGAACTAACCTAACCTGAAAAAAGATTACAAATAGAATTTGGTAAAAATGTTTGTTTACGTTTTATTAACAACTATTTACTACCTACTTATGAATAGAAATGAATCATTCTGGGCGACTAGTTTCCAGAAACAAACATCTCTAAAAAACCGCTAATATGGGACAACTCTAACTCGGGTGCACCCAGTTAGCATTCCCGCATAAATCTTCACAACTATGACTTGGCAACACCGCCTTGAAAAACATCAAGGAATTTTATTTTTCACCTGTTATCTTTCAGTTGTCTAAGTTAGCTAGCAAACTATCAAATAAAAGCAAAATATAAAGTTCTTTGATTAAATACGTAAATTTTCACTTTTTGAGACGTTTAATCTTAACTTATATTACAAAAATTGAAAACCACGAATTTTATAAGGGTTTTACGTGTGTTGTGTCTACAAAAGCAATGAGGACAACATCGAGGTATAAGCAAATGTATTTGCATACCCTAATTCTTCCTTTTTTTCCACAAAATTCAACCATCCAAAAATTTTTTTGCTCAAATCGGTTAATCTTAACCTAAGCTTTCTAATGATACTAAAATTAACGCTAAAATCGAGATGACATTTTCTTTACAATCACCGTTTCCATTATTTAATCGATATCTTAAAAATCTCGGAAATTAAAATTAGGATTACAATTCCATCGAAACTTCTCAATAGTGTAGACGAAATGTCGAAACGTCGGATGGATTTGGGTTCAGGGCCTTAATTCAATAGAATTATGTGTAGGAACTGACATTTTTTTGGCATAATTTTGAAAAAGTTTGCTAATAAGACTATTGGTATCCGCGGGAAGGTTTCGACCAATGACGACTTCTACCAGGAAGCTACAAATAAAATTTTACTTTTCTACCTCTTCCTGAGATATTACCATCCATCACCAGGTTAACGACTATGTAGGTAGACCATCGGCGAATTAGCTAGATTGTCAGTGACTGTATTGACGGTCTTTCTTAATCTGTCTGTCAAAAGTTAATTGACCAGTAATTAAGACATACAGTCTACCTAGTAAATTTAGGTACGAAACATGGTATCGCCATTGTTTTTAGATAAGATATAATTGTTCAATGAACTACCAGGAGAAACCAATAGATGTGGCCACAATCAGTAATGAAACGAGGAAAGGGAAACTGGATGTTTTCTCCACGTCTACCTAATTTGGTCGGGTTCGATGTGTTGATTGGTGAAGGACAATTTTTCGTAGTATTTGAAAGACTGAACTGGTCGCAGAGTATTTATTTTAAATAATTCCAGTCTATAGGCAGAGGTATTGTCAGTTTGTTGTTTTTGTCATCATCATAAGAAAATAAAAGAACTCCCTGATAAGGAAAGTCTATTCACATCACAACAACCCCATATATAACTTCGTTTCTTACCAGACGTCGGTTCAGTGATTATCTCTCTTTTAACTGGAGATTATATTATTACTTCATCTTTATCTTCACCTTACTCCTCTGCCCAGCCCCCCTCCCACCACTGAAAAAAAAGTGGGAATACGCTGGAACTCTTACGTCATCGGCAGTGATTGGTCAGCACACATGGGCATACTCGCCATCTAGTAATGGGCATATGTACTAACCAATCATTGATAGACTATGAATATAAAGACAATGGTATCGTGATCTACATCGACTTCGACATGCCTTATATTATGTTATTTGATGCGTCGAGACGCGGGGTACAAACAAAGTGGATATTAACTTTTCTTACGGATATTTACAGGTAAAAAGGAGCCAAACTGCACCAAAACCCTCTCAGCCTAAATACCAAGTGAACACAACTGATACCTAAAACTTTTTTGTTAGTGGAAAATTCATATCAATAGTGAGCAACCTACCGATCTTCCCACTGATCCTAAAAGGTTTATCCAGGACCCGCAACGGATTACGTCACGTCTTTCGCGAAAGTGCAAACAAATTTTTGCTAAACGGGGGCCCATAAAATGGCGGGCAAGACCGACAGAACAAACCTGATAAAAAATACATGATCGTGCGGCATCAGAGGCGGAACTGTTTACCCACAGAGGCGTTAGTTCCTACCCTAGACCTCCAGGGAGATCCCGGTGTTGTGGCCCTGCATTTTTAGCCGGGATTTATTATCTATAAAATATTTACGATCCTCGGTTCGATTACCAACGAGGGGGGAGAGAATGGATTCTTACCGTAATTACCTCAGGTAGGGGAGATGTACGAGTCCACTAAGAAAATTAACTCCATTTAACATTAGAGTTTATGGAATTATTATTACGACAGTCTAGGGCGCTCTAAGCTCAAAAATTGCTCTCCGACATTAATTTAACGATAAATCCTTTCTCGAAACATAATAAACTATTTATTACCGAACCGGCTTACACCAGGGCCTCGCAAAATCCACTAAAAATTTATTAATGTCAGAAGTTCTCGGTTTCAATATTACGTTTCTTAAATATTTCATTCGGTCTTACCGCACAACAAGGGATTTTACCATTTTCTCTAATCTTTCTACGATATTAATTCCCTTTGAGATTTCAGTTGCCTGCTCTTCAAATAATACTTGCGCTCCACAACCGCGGCTCTTCTTCCACAGAAATGGAATATTAATACTGGGAGTATTCGTGTCGTTTTAGTTCTTACACAAAAGTGTACACTTCAAGGAGTTTTGTTTCTCGAAACGTTGCCTAGGAGTATCGACGACGATTTTATTAAATTTTTTTCTCAGCAAATGGCTTAATTTGTTTGAAATTTAATAATGCTACAATGATGGATGGAATAGCACTGAATAGTTTCTACTAAAAGGATAAAAAAAATCTAAAAAAGTTATTCACTAAAGCAACTAGGTACATGTAGGTGAGATACAAAAGGATGAAAGAATAAAAGTAACAGTTCCTTTGATTATGTATTGTCATCCTTTTTCTGTCAAAAATTCATAGCCTTCTAGATGACGTTTCTAATGAACACGGGGTATGCAAGTAGTATAAAATAAATTCAGATTTCCTGCTCGACACAAGGAAATAAGTGCTTTAACGTAATCGCCTCGTATTTTCCGACATAAAGATGTTGCCTTGCAAAACTTCCACTTTAATAGTTTCTGAACATGCCACTGATAGTCCTAAATCAGACTAATTATTTCATTTAATCGCGAAATGGCCTCGCCAGCGAGTTTTACATTTCGCGACGCTGCATGTGGTTGACACGAATTTAGAGTTAAACTGCAACGTTCAGAGTTAAGACACAATTTAATTCTGGGGCTTAAGATTCTCTTCTTTAGAGAGAGCGGAAATAAAATCAAAACTCAATACACGCGGAGGATAAATCTGGAGCCTGAGGCACTTCGATTTGTACTCGGTGTCCGGCGATATTTTGATTGTCCACTATAGCCCTACGCTTACATCGGGGCCAAAGCAAATAAAAGAGGGTTGAAATCTGATGTATTCTTGGAAGCGAGCCGTCGACATGGGTCTAACAAGGGTGAATCTATTACAAAAATATGCGAATCTCCTTGAGCCGGAGGTATTTTGCACCGCTAGGCTCAAACTTTTATAGGATCCCCTCCGGGTCCCACGAGATGTAATTGCCCTCTATCTGAATGTGCCAGAGCCCTAAACTAAAGTTCAATCCATTTGCTCGACTATTAATATCCCTTGCCTCCTTTCAACTCGAATAACTGCCAACAAAATACTCATCATCAGACAAATAGCTACAATTCGCCTCTAATTAAACTCGGGCCAAATGAAATATTTGAGATACTGACTCGGCAAACAAAATGGCTTTTCATTTTACTTTATTAACCACTCCTGTTTAAAATTGTAACGAATTCAAAGAGGCAATAATATCCTTTCAGGCAACACTTCATTAATCTTGGAGGAATGATTTTCGGGGGTTCCGTAGGACTGTTCTAAATAAATATTAAAACTAACCCTTCTCGTTCGTTATTGGGCTTTGTCTTTGGTGTGCTTTGGGGAGCGACGGCTCTCTGCTCAGTCCCAACTTAAAAATGACCCTAAAAACATCATTTGTTTTTTCAACAAGGAACTTGATGAAAGGGAGCTTCTGAAACAGATTTGCTCTGTAGCTCAGACTAAATTAAGCACACATTTGCAAAATCGTTTATTAACGCTAGTAGGAGAGGTATGGAAGTTCTGGACCGCTTCATTAACACTGATGGGCGTGTCCTCAAAGCGGATTGGGCAGTTTTATATTTTTTTTTATTTCATATTAAAAATCATCTGAACTAATGCCAACATACCTAAACTAATTTAGGCACAAATTCGAAATTGGTTCATTAATGCTAGAAGGGGAGCTATGAGAGTTCTGAATCTTTTAAGCAATACTGATAAGCGTGTCCTCAAAGCATTTCATGAATTTCGTGAAAATCCACACCTTACATCAGTTTTTTGACTGTTACAGCTACAAAACTCCATATTATAAGATACCCAATGTTGTGGAGCAACCCTGAATAGTTTTGTTATTGAGGTAGGACCAAAGAAACATTCATGCTTTAATTTGGGAAAATAAAACTTTTTTTTTCCATTTATGAGTTATTTTTATTTTATGTCCTAACTTTGACCCTTTAAACTTAAGAAAATATTACCAACCTAATTTGGCAAGTTATCCTGAAAAATGGCTCATTTAACGTAGTTTCTAAGGTGGTGTATTGTTTTGTATGCTTTTCTTTATAAAATAAAGATATTCGCATTTGAGTGCAAAAATTCGAGTTCAACATGTATTAAATTACAATTTAGAAAACCTGTAATTTAGATTGTAGTAACAAGTCTAATTCAAGAGCGGCAACTTCTTAAAAAAGATCTATCTATCTCTCTTGCATTTCCAGCGACATTTATTTTTGTCCATACACATCCTACAAGGTATCGCAAGATATTAGTATTTTTATTGAATTATGGAAAAAAAGACAAGTAAGTCTGGTAACCTAGGAACGATATAAAAAAGCATGTTGACGTATAAGTCAGAATGCATTTGAAAACGCATTCGTTTTGACAATCGAATTATTTTTGTACTCATCCTAACGGGTATGTGAATACTGTTTTTGAACTGGTTTGTTGTGTAGTAGGTGACTTGCACTTATTTTATTGGACAATAACGAACTGACCTGGCCTTTTGAATCTGTGTTTGTGTTACGCGGGCTTGACGCCCAATATTACTAATGCCGTACCTGTACAGTTCTCAGGAATACTGTAACATGCATTACACTTATGACAAATGTAGAGAAAATGGTGCTGCTGAAGCTGCTCTGTGTCGCGAAAATATCCAAATGCATTGAGATATCCGGATCACCGTGTGCTCATAAACGTTCACCGAGCATATGCGGAAGGCAGAATGCCTTATACTCGCTCCGGGATAGGAAGATCACGCATGGATCGCGATGAAGAAGTGTTACAAAATATTGAAAATGATCCGAGTACTTCGACGCTCAGTCAACAAAGCAACGTCAAAAGCAAATAAGAGAAAAAAGATACACTCTATAAATTGTTTCTGGAATGCAGCCACTCCCAGAATCACACAACACTGTAGTTTTGGTTTGCAAATCCATATATTCAGCTACAAGGCTCATGTAAAGCTAAAGCTATAGTAGCACTTGTCTATCAGGAAATCAGTGGTGGCTCTCTTAAATGATAAAAGACTGGTCTTGTCTTTGATGGTAATAGATTAAAGGCCATGAGCGCCTGATAATATGGACCTTTCTTGAAAAAAGTAGAGTTGTGCAGGGGCACTCTGAGAATGTCTGCACTCCTGGTTGCCATGGTCATACCTTGAGCATATATATCCGCGTTGCGTGTAAACAGATTATAGTGTCCTTTTACAAACATTACCAGCGATAGGAAATATAACGATGGGACAGTGAGTAATTTTATTTGCTTGAAGTAGGGCCTACATGATACTCTAGGATGTAGCCCCTAGATACATCTAACAATCCGCTTCTGGGCTACAAATATTTTGTGAGCATTTCTACATGAGCCCCAGAATAGAATGAGAAGAATGATTTGGTATGGTCACTTGTTAGATATGGTATTATTAGCTAATGCCAATCAATGGTATTAGCTCTCGAAGTAGTTGTTTCTGTTTGTTTCATTTTTCAATAGCTGTAATTTTTTTGACCACATAGAGCTATAATAAAGCAGTTTTCATTACACAGGATTACGAATACTTCTAAGTGAATAAAAAATTAAATTTGTTTCTCAATTGCACCACTTGAAGGTCATTTTCTCGAGTGTTTTAGAGAGGGTTTTGAATGAAACCTCGTAATAAAAACATTCATAAATACGGTGGTATCAGCTATCAAAGCAATTATTGATGTTGATTTCCTTTTTAAAAGTTGCGACAGGTTTGGATATATGGAAAGCAAATGAGGACAAAATTAAAACTATAATAAATTTAAATTTAAAATAATTTTAATAAATTAATATAATTTTTTAAACTAATAACACTAATAGGTATATTACACATTTTTAAAAAAATCTAATTCTACGTCAACTTTAAAGTTTTATATTTAAAAAAGCACTGTATTAAATTTTGATTTTTGCTACAATAATATAAATACAAATTTTGATTATGTCAAAAAGATTTAAATGTATTGACGATAACAAACTTAATAAGAATAATGATGATGATAAAGACAAATGTAAAAAAAAAATATTTTACAAAACTTTTGTTTACGTACAGTTCCAAGTTCGCTTCCGTGTCCTTCTATTCCTTATTCGTTTGCGTCTGCCTTCGTCTGCTTTCAATGTTGATCATCCATCGGATTTACAGTTTTTTTCAATGCAATCCTTATTATTATCACCATTATCGCCATCCGGTAAGTTAGCGTCATCAGGCCATAATGACGATAGAGTTATTTCTCTTTTTCCATTAACCTCACCTGTTCCGAATCAGAACTCTAATGTTATTTCTGATAGTCTTAATACTTATTTTAGATTTTCACCATTAGTTTCTTCTTCTCCGATTCCTCGTCCTGCTCGTCTTGCTTCTTTATCTCCTTGTCCTCCCATCGATGTATCTGTTCCATTTCCTACAAATTCTCCTTTTCAAGTTTTGCTGACTAGTGCAAAGTCATGCGCTAGTCCTGATCGTATTCCTTCCGGGTTGTGTATTTCTTATAAACCTGAGTCCTCTTTAAATCTAACAAATAAAAAAGTAATACCTGATGATTCTTGTTCTATGTCTTCTTTTGATTGTGATTTTTCGTTTCCTGAGGATGTTTTGGCACCTCCTATTTCTTCTCCTCGCATTGATTTATCGCAGCAAAATTCTCCTCTAATTTTGACACCTTTCAATTTAACATGTACGAATTCTAGATCTCACCTTGATTTTGCCATTTCTATTCCAGGGCCTTCTTGTTCTCGTTGGCACTATAAATTTTAATTCTCCTTTAATTCTCCTCCACTTTTAAATCCATTAAATACGACAATTAGAAATCCCGTTCAGCCTACTAACGTTGATCGTGCTCATGCTTCATCTTCTTCTGGTATGTCTTCGTTGTATTTATGTTTTTCTTTTCCTGAAGATCTTCCGACTAATAATCCTAGTAACGTTGTAACAAGAGGTTCTCCTCGTCCATTATTACCTATTAATCCTCCAATTAGAAATTCTGGTAGTTTATTTGGTTCACAAAGAAGACGTTCTCCTCCTCCATTATTACCTATTAATCCTCCAATTAGAAATTCTGGTAGTTTAATTGGTTCACAAATAAGAGATTCTCCTCCTCCATTGGTAGCTATAAATCGTTCAATTAGAGGGTCTGAGGGTTTACGTAGAGGGGATAGAGATAGAGAAAAAACAGATAAATAATAATGTTATACTAGAAAGAAGGAGAGGAAGGGGTAGACCGCGGGTTCGAAGGAGAGTGCAAAGAGGTAATGACCGGGGTAGAAGAAATGGTAGGGATACTGGAGGAGCAGGTGGGGATGATGGTGGAGAAGGGGAGGGGGGGTGATGATGGAGGAGGAGGGGGGGGGTTGATGATGGCGATAATAATTTGGAAAAGCTCGTGGCATGCGGGCAAAATTTTTCATTGAATATTGTTCGAAGATATATTGCAGAATTTATATTGTTTTCATTTCATTGGAACGTATAGACGAGTTAATGATATTCCAGAAGAAGAATTGCAATTGTCAGTTGATGTACCTAGAATTGAGGATGTACTGGACATCAATGTTGTGCGTTGTATTCCCTCCCATCAATCCTATTCCTCGATCAGCTACTCCCTCGTTTGTAAATGAAGAAGATGATCATATTATTAGGCGAAATATAGTGGCTACAGAGGAATATGGAGGGGATTACACTTCATGCACATATCTTTGTTGAAGTGCGTACCAAATGTTTATATGGTCACTGTGGCTTCAAATTGACGGCTGTCCAGCTCATTACGCACGAGTAGTGAGAGACTATTTGAACCAAACTTATCCACATAGATGGATTGGCCGCCTTGGTTCTATTTTGTGGCCTCCTCGGTATCCGGACTTGAACTCACTAGATTTTTTTTTACTGGGCTTGTATTAAAGAGAAACTCTATTCAACACCAATAAATAATTTAAATCTTACTTAACCTGCACAAGAAATAAATGTGGACCTGGAAGTGCACGACGCATAAACAGATCTTTTTTAAGAAGATGCCGTGCTTGCATTAGAGTTGGTGGCAGGCAATTCGAACATATCATTTAAGTTGAATTTGTGTTGTGTTTTAATAAATACCTGTCACTTTAATTTAACACCTGTTTTAGTTCTAAATACTTAATATTATGTATTGAAACAATTTTTTAACTAGCTCGTTTTGCACTCCAATAGCAATATGTTCTACATACAAAACGATATACCATTTTAAAAACTATGTTACGTTACCTGAGCCATTTTTAGCATAACTTGCGAGGTTAGGTTGGTGATATTTTTTTAAGTATAAAGAGTCAAAGTTAGGATATGAAATAATAATAACTCATGAATGGTGCAAAAATGTTTTTTTTGTCCAAAGGTAAAGCATAAGTAATATTTCTTTAGTCCTTCCTCCATAACAAAACTATTCTGGGTTGCGCCACAACATTGGGTATCTTATAATATGGAGTTTTGTAACAGTCAAAAAACTGATCTGAGGTGTGGATTTTGACGAAATTCATAAAAGTCACGATATCTCGAAAACTATCAATTTTTTACTAAGGTCGTATTATGATATTCTAGTTAGTAATGAGCTGGCCTATCACCTCTCCAAGGGATGACGTTGAGTTTTGGGACACCCTGTATATAAAAAAACCATACTCACATTGGGATATAAACATCACATATAAAGCGAACATTGACATTTCCACTATAGTTCGTTAGTGTAGTTTGGAAGACGGAGAAGACGTGTAGACAGTATCACAACTAAAGCAGAATGAAGTCGACAGACTCAGTCGGAATTTGCATACGAACAACAGAAGGAATATTTTACGCTGGCTAGGTGAAAGCATCTCTAGAGCGGTGGAATGTACGAGTAGGTCATCATAGTATAAAAGGGAATTTTATCTTTTTGAATATGTAGTAAGGGGATGTTGTTCCAAGTGGAGTGTGACACTTCACAGTGTATTAAGCATAAGCATTCAGTTGAGCTATTGTTGTTTCTTTATTATTTGTGAAATGTTGAAGTAGCTGTTACTAAGTCCTTCAACATCTTGCTTTTTGTTAATGCTCTTAGGATGTCTCCTTTGATAATTTTTTGACGACCTAAGATTTTAACATCATCAAATTTGAACGAGTGCATGCATTTTTCCGAGTGTTCTGCTTTAGTCGCATCGGTTCTTAACTGGCGGGTCCAAAGTCTACTAACCATATGAATCAAATCAGAGAACCCAGTGACTACCAAAATGTTTCCTGATGTAAGCAATTCGAAATTAGCTTGTCATAGTCATAAGTCGTTATATCAAATGACATTAAGCTTTTTCGGAATGTTATTCCTGAAAATTCCTGAATTTCCTTTTACTTCAGACTTAAAAATATATCAGACATTAGAAGAATTTCGATCGAGATATCGATTGAAAAATGAACATTAGAGTTAAGTAATATACATAATACGCGTATCGATATTATTAAAAAAAGTTTTTTTGCATCTCTATAATTTCTTTTTGTATTTGTATTTTTTTACAGAATTTGGAAAGAAGACACGAATAAAGTTTTCAATATAATAACTAATGTACCAATTTGTACTATATTATGTTGCATTTTCATCTATGTATATTTTGTAGATTGAAGCCATTAGCAGTCTGTGCTTCAGAAACAAAACAAACTTTGAAAAAAACCTGGAAGAAAAAGGAAACAATTAAAACATTATATAGGATTCAAAAATAGGTTCTACACGTTCCTAAGCAAAAAAGTAATATTTTCCAGAAAACATTAAGTAATCTATTCATTAGCCATAGGTGTTTTAAAGAACAACAAATCTGAAACTCGGCTAAATTTATTAAACTGTAGATTGGGAATAAAAGATAAAAATGCTCTATAATTATCAGATACAAGAATAGACGTTGCACAACACAATTGCTTTATAGCTATTATTTAAAGAAACATTTTTGTGTGAAATGTGTTCTGGGTTTTGAAGCCGCGGTTCAATGGAATTTCTTCCTGACGGTTCGCCCATAACTACCTCGGACGTTATCAATTGCTATGAAGCAATGGGCGAAGTGATTTTCCTTGCATCTCGACCTTGACTGATTTTAGCTCTAAACGCTCCGTGGTATTTTTACTGCCACCGCCATTCTGGGGAAGGGTTACAGCAGAGTTTTGGCGCACATAACGTATATGTCGCAGAACTCACGGTCTGAATTAGGGCCGTAATTTCCTCTTTCCTATCAAAGTTATTCTTGTGCTCTAAGATCTCAATGACTCCTCTTTAGTCTTGAATAGTAATGCTGCGTTTGATGTAAGATATTCCCCTCGTTAAAAAGGATGTCGTAACCTTCAGAAAGAGCGTGCTCTACTACTGCTGACTTTTGTGTTTGCTGTAGTTCTCGTGTTAACTACGTATTGTGGTGTCATTGTATTTATACCGAGTCAGAGCTGCATGAAACTATGTAAACTCCGGATGCTGATAGAGGATTGCTCTGATGCTTGGCCAATTTGTCTCAGGCTCTGTTGTATTGTAGGTGTCGGTTTAAAAACACTTTTCACTTTGTGTTTTTTCAGCCTGCCGATCCTGTCTGTGATTTTGTGGATGTGTGATAGACTAGACCACCTCTCGGCTTTGTGCAGTCCTTTGTGTGATGTTTTCCAGCACATTTCACAAACCTTGCTTCTCTGCCACAACATTTTTCGGTATGTCCACATTCTTGGCAATGTTTACATTGTGGTATGAGTTTTGGCTCTTTAAAGGCCTCTATTTTTACCTTCATACGTAAAATGTCTGGAATTTCATAGACTCAGTTTATGTTTTGCCCTCTACTGAAAGTGAGCACAAATAACGGCAATGGAGTTTTGTCTTTGCTTTCTAAAGTTGATAAACCTCTATTATTTTTAGTTCTTTACTTTTAGGTCAGGAATAATATTTTCAGGTTTAAAGTTGTGGTGTTGATTTCTGACCACTACTTTAATTGGTCTAGTTTGCTTGTCCTGAAATGAATGTCATTCCAGGTTCATGTTTTTTACTAGAGTTGTTAAATTTCTATGATCGCCCCGTCAGTAGTATTTACTTTTATCTTTCTCCCAGCAAGCATGCTTGATTGAAATTTTATTCCATTGCTCAGCAAATCAGCGGTTAAGCCATTGTAATCATCTATTTTGTTCATGACGGCGGTTTCTTTTCAATATTATTTTGCTGATTCTGTTGTTCTGTTTTTCTAAACTTCGCATATTGGACCAGTTTCTTTGGAGAAATACTTGCTTTACTCTTTTTTGAGTTTCTTGCTCTGACCCATTCAGTTTCTCTACTTAACTCTTCTTCGTCTGCGACGTAATCATCTTCCATTTTTTCGATGTTGGTAGGGAGTTTTGCTTTTAATGCATTATATTTGATTATTAGTTCATCATACCATTTCTTCATGGTATTTAGCTCAGCTTGAAGCTGAGCAGCTCATTACCCCACTTGTTTTTGCAGAGTTGCATTCTCAAGCGCAGGCAGATGTTTATAAATACGTCTACCGAGCACCAGTGTTTACACGACTTTATCACCCACAACTCGAATACGTGTTTATCGATCTGTTGTAAAGGGGAGACTGAAAGAATAAGAATAAAGTTAGTACAAAAAATGTTAAAAAATTACCGCAAGCTTTAAAAAAAAGGTAATATTTTTGTAGAAATTCAGGTTACAATTAGGACTGCGATCGGTAGAAAATGACCAACTTTGTCTAAAATGCAAACTTTGATGTTCTTTTAAATATTTTATTTTAGGTTGTTAAACGCAGGAAAAACTGGTTAGGTCAGATTAGGATCGCTTAAAATATTCATGAATCAGGTTAGAAAGTTTTTGGAGAAATTGAATTTTAGACAAAATTGATTCAAATATTCTATTTTGCTATTTTCCTTAAAATTGATTTCTGTAACATAAGTGTAATTTGATTTAAAAATGCGTCAAACTTAAAATTTGATGTTTGGTTTTAGAGGGACACTTGAGGTTTAGAGTCAAAGTCTTAAAAATTGCTCAATAAGTTTTAAAGTCTTTACAACTCACACAAGACACTCATGTTGATATTTTGATTCTCCATGCACAATCGATCTGAGGATGAACAAACATAAAAGCTAATTTTCAGCAATTACACATGGTCAAGTTTTAGTTCGTTACTAAAGCGATAGGATCTGGCATTTGCTGCCTATAATTAAAGCGATTTGTAGCCTAAAACCGAATTGGAGCTGCTTTGTTGGTACATTTTTTTACCAAATGGTCACTGATTTTAGAAAAGGTTAAACCTTTTTCTTTTTCTTTGTCAACTTCTGTCTGGCCATTCGTGGATTCCAATTGTTTCCATATTTCTCTGGCCGTCGCCAGACTCATCCACTATTTTCCTGCTACTCTCCTTATGACGTTGATCCATCTTTTTTGAGTTTTTTTTCATGTTTCTTGTTATCTCCTTTAGTCTCAATTTCACAATTTTTCGTGTCCATCTGCTATCTTCATATGGGACCCATTCCCACTATCCACTATCCATCTACTCCACGATGTCTCCGACTTTCGTGTTAAATCTCATCTCGTCGTTTGTGAATACTTTAACAATTCTTTTTGGAAAATGACGTCATTAATCCGTTCGCTTCATTGGTCACCTTGACTTTTTGCGACATTTTTAAGTAGAAGTAGCTAAAATTAATACTTTTAACTGTTTTTAGTTCACTTATTGTCTCAAAAATTTCTAACGGTGTAAAAGTTGTTCTCACATTAGATAGTTAACATTAACACCTTTTCCTTCATCACCTCTATTACTAAGTATTCCAATGCATCTTGCCAAACCTTTGCCACACATGCTCCGATTTAAGCTCATCATCTATATGCTTGTGGTAATACCCTTTTGCTTCAATCCATATCAATTCTATTGCGGTAAACTGGGAAAACCATCATGTCCATGTTCGCACAATCTTTGGTCTGCGCCGTAGATTTTTGTTTTTTTTTTAGAGCTCTGGCCACTGACAAAAGTTCCGATCAGTCATTTTTCACATCCAATTTCACTGCTTTCAGTAAATCAAGAGTCTTTGTTCTCTTATTTTAATGTTTTTCGGTATTATTTTGTACTTAGTGTCTATGCACTTTCTCTCTGCACACTCCTTAAGATGACTCCCAGTGTCTTCGATACAGTTTCCTGGATATTGGTTAGCAAATTTCCTTTTTTTTTCGCAAATTTAACACTATTTGCTTGGATTAAAAATGCAAAAACCCGAAAATTGCTTGGAATTATTAATTTTGCCTAATTAGACTGTCAGAGTGACATTTACAAACCAAAATGACGGGAAAAAATACACATTTTGGAGACAACTTTAAGCCAGAGACAAATACGGGGTGTTAGTGATAAAACTTCATCTAGCAGGCTATGAAATTTTGACAGAAAAAGATGACATAATCAAAATAAATGGACTTTTGTTTCTCCATCCTTTTCTTTTGACATTTCACAGCCAACTAGATGAAATTTTATAATGAACACCCCGTATAAGTGTATCCTATTTTTTTATAGTCTAAAGTTGTATATATATCTGTCTTTTTTATTATACGGCTTGTTTTTGGTCGGGACAAATAAATGACATGAAAAGAAACAAACATTTCAAAGTTTGTCTTTGATGAATCGTCGGATCCGCCAGTTAAGAACCCATGCGACTATAGTGCAATCTTTTGTTTACAAATGATATTTGGTCGAACACTTTTTTTTATGTTCCTGAACTCGAGTTTTCAGGTGTCTTTCAGTTTGACCAATATACACACCATCACAATCACCACAATTAATCTCATAGAAAACGCCACTTTCGAAGTCTTATGAATTTGGTTTCAATTTTGAAAAAAGTTTTTGATTTGTATTTTGGTTACTGAAAACGACTGTAATGTTCTGGTCTTTTAATATTTTTCCCAACCGTTCTGAAAGATTTTCTAGGTACGAAATTTTCAAGTAGATTGTGCCTTTTTTTTGGGGACTGGTTGTGGTCCGGGCGCTATTAATCAACTTAATAGGGAATTGATTGGATATTAAATAACCTTTTATTTCATTTAAGTTGTTCGAGTAAAAATCCGCGTGTGATAACCTTAAAGCTCGATATATCAAATTATTGATAATATTTATTTTTTGTTTGAAAGAGTGCTTGGAATGGAAATTGAGAAAACGTTCTGAAAAAGTTGATTTAAGATACCAATCAGAGGGTATTTGAGCAATCTGGTAAATTTGAGGGTATTATCAGGTGTCCTAACAAGTAGAACATCAAGAAAAGGAACGGTACTGGATGATTCGCACTCAAGGGTAAACTGTAGTTTAGGGTGAAAGTCATTAAACATCTCTAGCAGAAGTTTTATACCCTCCTTGGGTACAGATGTAACTATGTCATCAACATATCGCTTGAAAAATGGCAACCGAAAGGGTAACCTATCAATTGATGGTTGAAAAGGAACCAATTGCTGAGATTTTAAACATTCAATTTGATGCTGCATTTTCACAAAATCACGAATATCTGATGCATGGTACCGTTTAGATGCCATAAACTTAATAACACTACCTTTACTTTTATCGGGAAGTAGGTTTCTTGGGTAATAAGTTTGGGCACTGAAGAATGAAACTCTTAGCTACCAAGTTTTCGGCAATGTTTTATTGCCTTCCTCAGGGATACAAAATTATGGCTTAGGGCAAAATTAATACACAGTGCTCATAACTGCAGCCGTGGTGGCCTTTTCTTTAGTTACCCACTACATTTACTTTTAACCATAGATACCGAAAATACATTAATATATTAGGTGGTTCATTTAAAAAAATACAACTTTAAACAATTTTATACTGT
This sequence comes from Taphrorychus bicolor, assembly GCA_951812265.1. Classification (NCBI taxonomy): domain Eukaryota; kingdom Metazoa; phylum Arthropoda; class Insecta; order Coleoptera; family Curculionidae; genus Taphrorychus; species Taphrorychus bicolor. The sequence goes on along the minus strand of OX638300.1, from coordinate 29,763,362 downwards.
TGGGACCACCTGTATACAATGACAATAATTTTAAAATGTAATTACCATAGACTCCCATCCATCCCATATACACAACTTGTTTTAAATCTAAAAGTTTAGCCATAATCTTCCATGTTGAATAACGTGAATCACCCTGTCTATATTTATACTGCCTTGGTCATCAACAATGGGTTTGTAGTTTTTTGACTTTTTATCCCAATCTGCCACTTCTGCTACACATCTTACTTACTTCCTAAGACATGAGTCAAACTCCACATTGATTGTTTAATTTATTGGTTTGTAATAGTTTTTCATCTAGTTTAAGAATTTTACATCAATTGCAGGAAGCAGTTACTTATTATGACAAAGGCCGATTAACTGTAGGAATAAAAAATTCCGCTCGAAAGTTAAAACTATTGCACTGAAATCTAAAAAAGGCATTAACTACAGTTAAGTTTTAAAAAAGATACAGATTTCTTTATAGAGCAGTAATTAGGGCTGCGAAAAGGCAATACTATGACAACAAAATAACGCAGTCAGTAAACAAATAAAAAATTATTTAGAACTTAATTAATTAACACCACAATAAATACGATCAAAATATAACCTATCACAATAATTATGATGTTGCTGAAGCATTCAATAACTACTTCATTGAATTGCCCAAAAAACTACAAGTTAGTACTTTGTCGTGTAACTAACACGAATCATAAGCATACTCTGCATGTTAACAAGTCAATTTGCTTATATAAAACTACAGATGAGGAGGTAGCTCAGACAATTGATAATCTTAAAAACACTAGCTCATTCGGCTATGACAACATCACCATGTCACTAATGTCACTTTGGTGTAGTTTAATCATTACTATATGTACGAACAGATGGGGGAAGATAGTTATGGTGAAAAACATACACAAGCAACTAGACAAATTGCTGTAAACTAAGTGCTGTATGTTGTTCAATGAGATTCCAACGTTCCTCCACTAACTAGAGTACTAGTTGAGTTCGTATGTTAGTAAACAATGATGCAACATCCAGTGAGACCAATACATAATTCTGGGGATTTGATAGTTCTGAATAAACGATACAAATGCAAACGAATTTTTGGTATGACATTCATCTGCAACGTATGCATGCTCTAGAAGATGAGAAATGTATTTATTAAGGAAATAGAGCGGAGAGCCGTTGAAACTAACTATGGGCCCTAGGGGGTTATCAGCTTTGTGTATCTTAGGTTGAGGGTACATCCTGGCAGGAATTCCTTTTCAGCTCTTTTGTTAGCGCTTAAGTTTTTTGCCTTCTTTCTTTATGAAACAACCACCCTTGATATGCCTGTCTATTAGCTTGTTAATCCCGTTCTGCACAGGGCTCGTGGGATCCGCAATCAAGATCTGATACGTAGTTTCATCAGACAATAATTGTTAACTCTTTTGTAAGTAGTCTGTTTTATACATGGCTACGGATCATGCTCATATTTTATAAAATTCCTATCCGTCGAGGTATTGTCTTGATTTTGAAGGAAATTGGAAATGATTTGTACTATTTTGTTTCTTTTTTCGATTTTTATTTCGTCATTCTTTTATATCATATATCAACATCTATATCTGAGATCACCAATAACAGGTCCCAACTAACCTGAACTAAATTAAGCACAAATTAGAAATTCATTCGCTGACGCTAGTAGGAGAGCTATAGGAGTTCTGGACCGCTTCATCAACGCTCAAAGGTGCATCCTCAAAGCGGTCTCCGCAATTTAAAAATATTTATTTACATATTAAAAATAACCTGAACTAATCTAAGCCCAAATTTGAAATTCGTTCGATAATGCTAGTAGGAAAGCTATGAGAGTTCTGGACATTCTCAAGAATACAGATGGGCGCGTTCTCACAGTTTTAAAATACTTTATTGGCAATAAAAAAAAACCAACACCTTGTAAGTTTAGACCCTACTTATACATTTTTTAGGTGATGTAATAAAGCAAAAGTATAGACAGGTGTTATGACTTCACTGAGCTCAATTTAGTGAAGACAACAAGTTTCAAAATCCCACTCACAGCAACAAACAACTTATTTTTTTACTTTAATAAAATTTTTATGGATTTATCAAATACAAACGAATGTTGATCATTGGTTCCCCTCGTCCCTACGTGACAGAAGAAATTCCACTATATTTGCTATTCAATTTCGGATATATAACAGCCGAGACAGGTTTTGGTCTCCCCCTCCGAATAAATGGCATAACCTGAGACCCTGATATTGAAATACAACGCAGGAGAAAACTTATCGATAAATCATTCCCGAACGAGATGGGTGGACCTTTTAGGAAAGTGACACTGTCTAGATAAGGAGACTTCCGTGAAAATGAAGCTGGGGAGAGCCGAACGAGTATCGTGAAATGATGTTTTCATTGACTCGACTGCTTGAATTAAACTGTCACCCGTCAACGTCACGCTTTTGTTTGTCGCCGTCATTTTTATCTTGCACGTAAACGTGTAAGACCATTTATCTTCATTTTTTTCTTCACGATTCCACAATTTATTTAATCAACATGCCACAACAAAAAATTAGGCCTCAAAGAGTCGCGTTATCAGGAAATGTTAATCGCAACGGCTTAATCTTAATTTAGTAGGTTTCTACATGTGCCATTGTGATATTGGGTCGGGTTAGGAATGTTTTCTGTCCGGCCCGGCAAAATGGCCCCAAAACGGTTAGTTCGCATGACAAATGAGAAGGCAGCTTTGCGTTTCGGGGTGAATTAATTCAAGCCAAGTCTAACGTGACAAACTGTTCGGTTTTCCTAAAATAAACCGCCTGAAATCGGTCTTATCCACTTTCTTTGCCCCGTAATTTTATATCAAAAACATCGTGTACGATTTAATTATAGAGAAAAGGGAACAAATCTTTATCATCAAGGAAAGATGTGGAAACGGGTTCACATATCTGAGAGCAGTAACAATGTTATTAAAAGCGTTTTGGTAATAGGATTACCCTAGTTGTTCGTAAAATACGCAGAGTTTACCTTGTAGAAGGAAATGGGGCCGAGATATTTATATTTGGGATGTTCATGCACGAACTAAGGAAATAGGGGAAGATGGAACATTACTGTAGATTGGGTAATACATTAGGGGTCTTTAGTACTTTCATAAACAAACAACCGGGCGTGGAAGATTAAAAGTGAAGAGAACTTTTTGTTTTGATTTTAAGGTGAGTTTTAGAGAAAAGGGCAAATATGTAACGACGAGAACATACTAGAATTTTCCAAAAATATACATATATTAATATAAATAGTAAAACATAATAAGATGAATATGATTGCGTCCCAGAGAGATATATGTGGATGTAAATTGGCGGATTGGGACAAGGCATCAATAAGTACTACAACCTCTTCGCCGACGTTTCGTTTAATTTTACATTAAACTTCATCAGGGCTATGAATGACAATAATAAGAACATTAGAGCTAATATTAAATTATTTGAATGGCATACAAACCTCGAGATCATCATGTACGTTGCTCGTAGTTTTAAATATAAACATTATTAGAGCATAGGAGGTTTAAACGTTATTAACATGGTCCAGTGGGATAAAAGTTTACAATCACCACTATACACAAAGCTATCCAATACTTGTTCCGTCACAATTAGAATTAAAATAGTTAAAAGTTAAAATACATCTACAAATTAAAAGATGGTAAACAGCCAACCACACGAGAACAGATAGAGTGTCACATTGATAAGTCCAGCCTTTCCCATGTTATTATTTACGCCACGATAAAATTCCAGCATCCCAACGGTGGTAAAGATTGCCCATGAACAAAATAGAAATAAAATTGAAAGCGTTCTGTCATTAGAGGGTCTTATGGAACCCTGCAACATTTTTATGTATTAAGCAACTATAAATTACACTTAAACCTTGGGTGTCGGTTCTATAGTTTACAGCTGGTTCTCTGTTCTTATTAATGAAAAGCATCTCTGATATGTTACGCTTCTTATAGTTACTTTCTACATCTAGGATGCTGGGTTTTGCGAAATTGAAATTATGGCCTGTTTCAAAATGGTGGGTTGCCAAAGCAGTTTTTTCTTTTTTATTAATATGGCTAATGTTGCAATCATATTGGTGTTGTTTGAGTCTTTGTGCTAATTTATTTCTAGTTTGACCTATATATTGTTTGACTCAACCTATGCACTGTATTGAATATACCACCTTAGACCTACCCAATAACGGAGTTTTACTCTTAATTCTGGAGTACAAATCACCAACTTTCTTTTTTGGATATAGAACAATTTTAACTTGGTCACTCTCCAAACAGTGACGTAGATTTGTACTCAGTCCTGACACTAATGGGATTTTTAGATATATTTTGGGTGGCTGTAAATTGTTTGTAAGTTCCAAAATTTCTCTGGTCTCACTCGAAGGTTGCAATAACCTGTTAATTATTTTAGAGGGAAATCCGTTAAGACTGGCTAAATATTTAATTTTCTCAAAATTCTTTTCCCACAATGTATGATGACTTAGTTTTATGACCCTATTTTTGAGAGAATTATTAATTGCAACTTTCTGTTGCAATTATTAATTGAGAAGGGATGTGTTGATTTAAAATTAATTAATCTCCCAGAACTAGTTGGCTTTTGGTACCAATCTGTGATGATTGAGGAGTTATGGCTAATCACCATCGTGTCAAGGAATGGAATTCTGTTATTCGTCTCCAATTCTATAGTGAACTGAATATGTGGATTAAAAGAATTGAAGCACTCAAGAACAATCTCTCCGGAATTTTTTGGGATGCACGTTAAAATGTCGTCAACATAAAGGTACAGAAAAGGTAGCTCAAATGGAAGCTTGGGGATAACCGTGCTCAAAACATGACGCATGCACAAATTTGCCAAGAATGGTGATAACGGGTTACCCATGGCAGTACCGAACTGTCCCCATAACTAAAGTACCTGCAATCAAATAGTATTGCTACTATATCTAAGAATTGGTGCAAGTTTATCTCAGTATGCAAACTAATGTGGTCCCAATACTTTTCTATAGTCTGAAGCACCAGTTCTTTCGGTATGCTTGTGAACAAAGACTTAACGTTCAATGAGACCAATTGGAACCCTGGAGACAAAATTTTCCCTCTAATTCTATCAACAAACATGAAGGAATTTTTTACTGAAAATGTAAACAAATTATTCACATTCGAGAGTACATTTGCAATATATTTAGAAAATTTATACAGTGGGGTTTGTACACATGAGACAACAGGTCTGAGGGGAACGTCCTCTTTGTGGGTCTTGGGTAAGCCATAGATCTTAGGTGGCTATTAATTTTTTGTCACTAATGTTTTATCGATTAGTTGTTCATTGAATAATTTCTTAATTAAATTGTTTATTTTATATTTAAGACTACGGGCAACGTACATGATGATCTCGAGGTTGGTATGCCATTCAAATAATTTAATATTAGCTCTAATGTTCTTATTATTGTCATTCACAGCCCTGATGAAGTTTAATGTAAAATTAAACGAAACGTCGGCGAAGAGGTTGTAGTACTTACTGCTGTCTTGCCCCAATCCGCCAATTTACATCCACATTGATGACTACATCCACCCTGATGAAGTTTAATGTAAAATTAAACGACACGTCGGCGAAGAGGTTGTAGTACTTACTGCTGTCTTGCCCCAATCCGCCAATTTACATCCACATGTAAAACATAATATTTAGAAATTCAAAAAACTGACAAATAAAGCACAATTTATAGTAATAGGTTTAGGGCAAATAAATCTTTTTCTTCCATAGAATAGCCTCATTTTTTAGACTCTTTGGGGGCTAATTTTCAATTTCCAGAAAAAATTTGAATTTCTATGCCTTGTTAAATAATTTGTAACTCCAGCAAACTTTAATTATTTATCAAACGCAATTGTAATTATAGCAACAACAGTCAACACCAATTATTTTGGTTTCCGTCCTGATTTTACTGTTTTAGAATAAATAACCCAAGTGTAGCTGAAGGTTTTGGCTACAAAATGTTATTAGAACAAAAAATGTAGCTCGACTACATTTAGTGAATTTGTAGCCTAAAGAATTTATATTGTGAGGTTATTTGTAATCATATTGAAATATAGGAATAAGAATTAAAGAAATATGATGCAACGTGATGTACCATGTAGCTGAAAATGGAAACTTCAAATCATTATTATTGCAGTAAATGTAACTCTATTACTATACTCTATTACCATACTAATAAACAAAACCGCCAATAATATCAACTCTCGTTTCTCTCGGAAAATGGACGCAATAAAAATAGATCCAGCTGTAACAGATTAAACAAATAAATGTAGGGTTTCTCTACATTTTTTGGAATACTGTTATGAGATAATTAAAAATATATCTGGACTAGATACAATAGAAGTTCTCACTACAAATTTTTATTATTATAAAAACATAGAATGGATTAATAAAACAGAGACTTAAAAGAAACCAAAATTACCTCAGTTGTAGCAGCTAAAAAATAGTGAGTGGATTAAACAAATAAATGTAGCATTTTTCTACAAGAAATAGTCTTTAAAACGTATCAATTCCACCAAATACTAGACACCAAAGGATTCATTTGGTGTAAATAAATAATTCAACCTGATGTAGGTAGTATATGCTACAAAATGCTATTGCAGAAATAAATGTACGTCGACTATAAAAACTAATACCATGTTAGAACCATTAACAAGTTAATGCCCGACCGGTCTATTATTTCATAATAATTTACTTCTATCATTCTTCGAAGAATTGGCTCGAGGCCCTCTGGCCAGAGGCCCTCGGGTTCTACACTATCGACATTATGCGTTATTATCCTTATAATCCCTAGGTATCTTAATTACTATAAATATATACTCAATTTTTTCGTAAAGGAA